>JAUEJJ010000013.1:17581150-17643249 GCA_032164275.1 Synergus coniferae | reverse complement strand
CTTATAATAAGTGTAATCGATCCAGAAAAACTGTCTAAAGTTGTTGTGCTGTCAGTATAATATACATTATTTACTTGACCATATATTACGTTAGTTTTGCTTTTGCCTATTTTGTGTTAGTCACGTTCTCTACTCGTTTGACTTTTATACAAGGATCGTTACTAATTCATTTAGAGCCACGTTTTTATGTCATCACGAAAATCGTTTGTGAATTATTATAAAACTTCAAAACGATTTGCTTAATTATATTCATTTTATATACGAAAACCTGGTTTCTATTTATAGCAATTATCCACACGCTCGCGTGTAAATATAATGATTTTAAATATAAATATAAATATAAATATTATTGTATTCAAAGTGGCAGATATTCTTTCACTAAGTGTGATGACTTATGATATATTTGCTGGTTTTTCATTCATATGAAAGAAGGACGTTCTTGTCATTAATATACCATAATCATTACCTATACTGGCCTCATTTCGTAATAAAAGCCTACTGATGTATCACTTCCCCTCATTTCCTATTTTATAATTATCTGTTACATATAAATTGATCATGTCGTTACATATTTGGCAGATACATATCGCGTAAGAAAATTATATGTTGTGTATTCTGACATTTTTCGTGCGAAGGACCTAAATCGATATGTGGTCTGCCAAATATCGTGCCATAAATCATAATATTTCATTATCAAAATAAAAATAAACATAATTTTTTTTATAGATATACTATGAGTCTTAGATATGGGTGCACTAGTAGGAGATGTGCAAGCCTTACAAACTCTTACGATTCACACTAGTGATGTAAACAGTATTGACTTTGCCAGTGATTATATTTTAGTGACAGCATCTGGGTTAGTGAAAAAATAATATCAAATGTCTCTTTAAATTTTCTATGTGGTTTAATCCCTTTTGCTCTAATTTTAATAGAGATAAACGAGTGAGAATATGGGGATGGAAAAGTGGCGTGGGCTACGTCGAGGCCCCATTTTCGCCTCTTTTGGGCCACAAATATGGGGTGACTTGTGTCAAAGTCAGTCCTCAATCCACAATGTTAGCTTCATCGAGTATCGATGGCACCACTCAATTGTGGAACCTCAGGGTGTGTTTTAAATGAATTAGCCTTTATTTTTTTCAATATATTTATAAACAAAAATACATTGAGAAAATAAACTCCAACTTTTTATAGACTGGATCAAAAATTCACACAATGGTTCAAGTGGGGGGTGAGGCAGTGAGAGTTTGCAGATTTTCGCCAGATTCTTCAGTACTGGTTACTGCAGGTGACAATGGTCAGATCTGTGTTTGGGACCTTGTACGTCGAAGCCTAATAAGGTGACTTTTATCGATAACGAAATAATTGATAACTAAATTTGATCGAAGAAGCCGTAATTGATTTGATTCTGTTTCAGATGCTTTCAGAAGCACGAGGGTGCGATCCAGGGGGTGAGTTTCACACCAGACTCTTCCTGGCTACTCACTTCTTGCACTTTCGGGGTCCTTAATTTTTTTTCCACCAATGAAATAATCGATTCTTGCATAACAAGCGATCGAGAATTGACTCTCTTCGCTACTGTAGATGATGCTCATGATTTAGGTGTAGTTTGTTGCGAATTCTCCTCCCGTGAACAATCATCTGGTAAGAATCTGCATATATACACAAATATACATATATTTGCAATTTATTTTTTAAATTAACACAAAAGTAATAATATCTCATCTGTAGATAATGATTCTTATACGAAAATTTATCAATTGGTAACGTGTGGGAATGATCACAACGTAAAATTATGGGAGGTGAGGGTCACGCAAGGAAAATGTGACACTCGAGGCTCAACTGCTTCGATAAATCTTTGTAGAATAATGGAAAAACACAGCAGTGCCTTAACTTGTGTACGATTAAGTTCCAATGGAATGTACACTGCCAGTTGTGGTCTTGACAAATCGACTGTTATTTGGGAAACGGTAAAAAAATTCCTCACAATTTTTAAACATAAGAAAAGGAGAAATGAAATACAATTTTTAAAATAAACTTTATTTTAGGACACCGGTAAAATAGTTTCAGTGCTTAAAGGACACAATCGATATGTTGCTTGTTGCGCTTTTTCAAGAGATGGTATTCTGCTAGCTACTGGTAAATTGTCATGTATTTTTCACTTTTAAAATTTACTAATAGTGAAAAAAGAATAAATTTGCAAGACAAATACCAGTTAAGTCTGTATCTACATAGATATGTAGAATTGAATACAAATGTATTCAACTGCATACGCTATACATGTCTTTTTGCAGTAGACAACGCACAATTCATGTAGTCAGACACGTAGGAGTATAAAATCGATCTTCTTTCTGCTTGTTTTACGTTTTACCGTATTTGATCTTTTTTAGATTGTATTTTAGAGTACATTCTAGAGTAAATAGAACCGATTCACTTTTAATTTTATTATTATTATTATTATTATTTATTATTAGTAGAAAAATATTTTATTATAAAAATTAATGTGCAATTATAGGCTCCAATGATAAGTCTGTCATCATTTGGGATTTGATTGGTAATTTGACATTGAGTTCGGAAATACGACATGGTCTTCGCCCTTTTCAGTATTCAGAAAATGGTGAAACAGTAAGTCGAAATATAAAATTTTATAATGTAAACAACAACCGAACAAATACGTTCAATGAAAAAATCTGAATATTCAATGATTTTTTGTGTTTCTTTTTTTTTAGAATTTGTTAGAAGAGCGTGAAGTAGTGAAACATGCTGAAAGTAGTATGAATGAAGTGAAACTCATCAACCAAATAGATGACATCGGTGGGGCAGTGAATGGGGTTTCAGTATTTAAAAATAATTTAATCGCTTCTGGATCAGGGTAGGTGTTTAAAAGTAACATCATTCTTCTCTCTACATTTTTTAAATTTTAAATTCGAAACAATTCTCATCTTCTATTCATTATTATAATAAAATTATAGCGATAAATTGGTCCGAATATGGAATGTTTCGCCCGGGGAATTAGAAAACGAAGATTTATCAATTTCAGAAAAAAGTTTCAGTCCTTTGGATGGACACAAATATAGCGTTCATCATGTGGAGTTTAGTCCTTGTGGAACTATGTTAGCATCTTCTTCTTTAGATGGTACCACTATTATCTGGGATACAGAGGTGACGGTAGAGCAAAATTATATTTTATATACTAATATTTTGTTTGCAGAATTGATTACGTAGCGTTTTTTAAAATACGACTATTTTTGCACTAATCTTTAATTAAAAATAAATTAAAATAAGGTTAGTGGGTAATTATAATTGGAGACCACAGAGTTAATTCATTTTTCTAACACCATTCTGGATATTTTCAAGTGTGTTGGCCTTCATCAAGAAATATTTAGATTATGAGTTTCAAACATTAGTTACATATTAAGGAGTTTGCTGTTTTTTATATTAAGAAATTATTTTGCAATAATACACAAAATTTTTATTTGGAAATTAGTTCACAGAATGTGTGCAGTGATGTTTATTTTTAAAATGTAAAAGATAATAGTAAGAACATCTTTTCATATTTTCTAGAAACCGTTCTAAATATTTTTATAAACTTTTTCTAATATTAATTTGTATATATTTAACAGAATGGAGGTCAAGCGAGGTCTTCATTCATCAGTTCTGGTTGTGGAATTCGTGTTTGTCGTTGGTCTCCAGATGGGAAAAAAATTGCAACGGCAGGAGACGATGAGAAAACAACTCTTTGGGATATTGAAACTATGGAGGAGTTGAAGTAAATTCTTTGCTCAAAAACTATTGATCATTATATAACTCACACGCTAAATAATTTTATCTTTATCTGAATTATTTTTAAGTCTATAATGTATAGTAATTACTATGAAAGCAACGTTGTAATTTTAGTCCTTCTTATAGTATTTTTGAAGGTCAAGCAGATGCCATATGTGCTGTAGCTTTTACACCAGATTCAAAATATTTGGTTACTGCATGCAATGAAGGAACTTGGGGACTTTTTGACATCGAGTGTTCAGATTCTACGACTGCGATGATGATATTTTGTAAAAATGGACACGATTTGGGTGTTCAAGGATGCGATTTCAGTCCTACTACTGGACCCTTAACAGCTTCTGGTATATATAATATAATTATAATGTAACTAAATATCCGTAAGGCATGTTACCAACATTTTAACTGTAATTAAATTAAAAATATATCGTTATTTGTTTCAGGATCTTTTGCAACAAATACAACCGATGACAATCAATCGTACCTCTTGGCAACTTGCGGAAATGATTCTCTCGTTAAATTATGGAGAATCGACATATCTAATACCAGAGAAGACGAACCGCAGGGATCTAGCGACAATGGAATTGTGTATCAATTGAAAAGACAATTAGCAGGACATGGGGGGAATGTTATGGATATTAGATTTTCACCCGTTCAAGGAGAAATTTTGGGAAGTGTCGCAACTGACAAAACTGCTCGAATATGGAGCGTCGTATGTACTTTACAATTCTTATAAACATAAAATGAGAACCTTATATGTATTGTAAAACCCGGTTTTTTGATCCTCAAGGGTGGAGTGACGGGAGTTAATTATTTATTTTTTATATTTTTTCAGTACACAGGGGCATGTTTGCATGTCCTCGAAAGCCATAAAAGTCTCGTTACAAGTTGCGCATTTTCTGAAGATACCTCCTTCTTTGTCACAGGTAGAGTTCAAATATTTGAGAAAAAAAATAGTAAACTTCACATTTTCTTTACACAAACATACTTTTGTTCCAAACTAAAAATATATTTGCTTTCAAAATAAACTTAAGCCGCAAATTTTCGTAAATATATTAATTAATTTTCAGGTGCATTGGACAAAACTGTTTTGGTCTGGAGACTGCCTGAGCAATTAGTAACTCAGTCTGTTTTATTAAATAGGCTGAGAAATAGCACAAAGAGGGTAATTTAAAATACAAGATTTAAAATGCATGTTAAAGAAATTATTATTTTTCAAGCTAAGACATCAAGAAAACTGTACCATACTTAATGCATGAAACTGATTAATTAATTAATGTCATTCAAAACACAAATTGGAATTATCTTCCTCTCAAGGTAACTGAGTGGAAAGTCGAAGAAATATCTAAATGGTTGATGGAAATTGGATTGCCTAATATCGTGAAGCATGTTGAATCGACGTCAATTACTGGTAGACATTTATTGAACGTGTCTGAAGAGGAAATCATCAAAAAACTTGACATTAGAGAAGATGAAGAAGTAAATTCAATTGTTATTCGGTTTCATAGATAAAAAATTGAAACGTTGACTCATCTTTTACTTTATGTATCTTATTTTTCAGACAATGGAAAATCTTAAAAAACAATTATATTGGTTAAAGCGTGAAAATTCTAATGCAATGGAACCAATTGATGAGGCTGAAATACCTCATGAATTCTTCTGCCCAATAACTCATGAATTAATGAAAGAACCAGTCGAATGTTCGGGTATTTAAAAAAACTAAAATCTGAAGAATTATATTAAATTATAAGTTTAATTAAAACAATATTTTTCAGATGGCTATACGTATGAAAGAGCAGCAATCAACGAATGGTTTTTATGTGGAAAGTTCACAAGTCCAATGACCAATGAGCCTCTCCAAGATAAAAATGTGACTTCGAATATAACTTTAAGAAATGCCATATACGCTTTTCTTCACGGAGATGGACCTCCAACCTAAAACGACAAAATTAAAACTTTATAAGGACATTATTTCCTTGTTGTGACACACTGACACTTGATTGGAAAATACTATTGTCTTTTTTATATGTGCGTGTTCTTACAACTTAATTATAAAATTACTATATAGGTTCAAAACTGTTTGCACAGTGAAATTTCATTTAGATATATAATACAATAACAGTATGAAATCAAAAGATATAAACAACGCTGCAAGTGGACCAAGCGAATTATGTATTATTATTTATATATGTTATTATATTTATCTGTAGAAAAAGTGGCCTTAATACTCAAAGAAAAGAGTAAATAGTTAAAAACAGTATGTAATATTCTAACTAGAAAATTTTTAATATTTCTTTCAATGTATAGAAAAAGAGAAAATTAATTTTTTAAGGACGACTGATAGTAAAAAAATACGATATTCAACATCGAAATTTTTGCGAAAGTATACATTTTTTAAAATACATTATCACTGGTATTAATAATCTACAATAATAAGTTTACAGTTTAGAATTAAAAAAAAATTATTTAAAAAAGGAAATTAAAACTCTTTGTATCTGAGGAACCATCTTCTTTATTTTTTGATTGTGAATAAAAATAGAATTGCCCTAGGCAATGGATTTGTAAAAGCTACTGTTTATCCCATTTTTATTAAATTTAAGTAAATTATCTGATCAGTATTGATCGTGAAACTATTATTATAGTCCAGCTGAGTTTATAGTTTTTTGTGAGTAATATTATAGTCTATAGGTACTCACAATCATCTAAAAATTAGTCTACCTTAATTAAATTTTTTAAACCTATACACACCATTTTTTCAAGTCGGTGCCTTTTTTATAGTGCGCAATAAATTCCGCGGATAATTTTTATCCAAATTGAGATTTATTGTGTGTATGGAATCAGCATATTTATGTGTGATCATATATTTTCGTAGATAGTTTATATTATATTGTATAATTTAAAAAAATATTATGATTGCGTTTAGATCAAGACACAAAATTACTGTATAATATATACTGAAAATAAATGTGAAATTATTAGAAAAATTGGAGCCAATTTAAGGAAAACTCTTTTCATAACTTCTAAATTTATTTTTTGAATCTAAAAAAAGAAATTTTTATAGAATTAAATGTTTAAATTAAAAAAATAAAGTCTATATAACTCTAGATAAAATTAGAAAACAATAAATTTATTTTGTCTCGGGAACACTAATAAATTCAGGAGTAATTTTATTACTTCCGCGTTTTAAAAATAAAAAGTTGCCTTTTCAGTATTTATTTTGACTCGAACGTCCACACTCCTGTTGTTTCTATTTCGGTTTCAATAATTTAGATAATTCCCCTCATTCGCGTGTTACCTACAGTTTAATTCTAGAATTTACTGAATTTAATTAAGCCTGGATTAGTAAATTGAATTCTGGTCTCTGCATCTTAACAATATAATTAGAATTAAAAAAGGAGAGAATTTGAATGGAAATTCGACACCACTGCTGATCGCTGCACACGTCATGACTCACTTCCGGCTTAGAAACTACTCGAGTCACGGACAGTCGAACTCTTGAAGTGAAGTGAACACGGAAATCACGGAACACGGAACATAGGTTATAGAGTAACCGTTTGTAAACGAACGTTGAAGGATAAAATGGTTAGTATTTTGTCTTTTTTCTTGAAAGTTTTCGGTAGAAGCAAGTGTTTTAAAGTGTAATCGTTCCTATGTTTACAGGGTTCTTATTCTGAGGATCAGCTGGCCGGTAAGTGAATGGACACAAAGAAGTTGAATCTCGATATCAAAGAGGGGCACTTTTTTCTGACGTTTAATTCAGGTCAAGAGTATCTTTGCCTTTTTAGACACACCTCGGTACATCATTCGCATCAGGGACTACCTTTTATGGCCCTCGATTTGAAAGTGAATGTCGGTATGCAGTTCACGGTCCTTCGGTGACCATTCTCGATTTTTTCCAACTTTGCCGATTTTAGTCTCAATTTGACATTCGACGCGCATTCATCTTTCATTTAATCTAACAATTTGTTCAAAATTTGGAAAAAAGAAGTGACATTTTCCTAATTTTGTTTATCTTGCGTCCTATTACAGTTACAAATTTTGCCGAGTTCGTTTAAATTTTTTTTTAGGTTAACGTAGCTTTGTGGAGTTTTTTTCGTTTAGTTTGACGTTTGTGAAAAATTGTGAAAATGTACGGGTGTAGTTATCAAGAGCTGGCGAATCGGATGATGTCATCAATGGATGGTAGTGATTCATTGCATAAACATTTTATTTTTTACCATTTAAAGTTTTCAGGTTATGAAACTGCAATACTAAAAAATTCTATGTAAATTTACATTAAGAATCAGTATTTAAATACCAGTATTTTCTAGGAGAAATTTACCAAAAAAAAAAAAAAAAAAAAAACGTGAAAATTTCCCATAGGAATCATCGATATTTCATATTCTTGTAAAATTCCTGAAGGAAAGTAGTTACAGGCAGGATATAAAATTACATAGAATTCTTTACATAGTTTTGTTTAAGTTACTAAAATTTGGACGAGTTCAAAAAGTTATAAAATTAAGTGAGAGGGTTTGAAAAAAATTGCAGTTAAAATTTCGAAAATGTCACAGTATTCGAATTTCGAAGTGCAAATTTAAAAACATAACAGAAAGCCTGCATATAAAAGATGATTGCGATGTTTTTATCCAAATCTGACCAATGCAATGGATGCTGAATTTTATAGTTACAAAGATTCCTTGGATCTTGAATCTGAAGAGAATTTAAGTAATGCAATTTTTTCATTTTTCAGAGTTTCAGGAGGCTTTCCAGCTTTTCGACAGTCGTGGCGATGGAAAAATCCACGTTGCACAAATTGGTGACGCTCTGCGTGCCTTGGGACAAAACCCAACTGAATCTGATGTGAAGAAATTCACTCATCAGCACAAACCTGACGAAAGAATCAGTTTCGAAGTTTTCCTGCCAATCTACCAGGCAATCAGCAAAGCACGCACATCTGATACTGCTGACGATTTTATTGAGGGTTTGCGTCATTTCGACAAGGACGGAAATGGTTTTATTTCATCAGCTGAACTCAGACATCTCCTTACGACTCTTGGTAAAATATTTATGTTCGAAGAATAATGACAATCTTCAAAAATTGTTTGAAAATATGACATCAGTAGTAAATCTTCAATTTACTTTTAGTATTGAACTTCAGTTTATTTAATTAACTACTAATTTTAATTATATTTCAGGTGAGAAGTTGAGTGACGAGGAGGTCGAAACTTTACTCGCAGGTCACGAGGATTCGCAAGGCAACATTAACTACGAAGACTTCGTCCGTCAAGTAATGTGCGGTTGAGCGTTTAGTTAAGATTTTTTAAAAACCAATATTATCGAGTTACTTACGTATTACATTTTCGAAAAAGTATTTAAATATCTATTTGTAATATTTTTTTTATGAAACGGGGAAAAAAGGGTTATTTTTATTTCGAGGGACAGTAGTTTCGAGATTAAATTTGTGTTGCCTTGTAAAACCTATAACTTTTTTACAAAGAAAAGTAGCTTTAAATGGCCTTTCAGTTGATAAATAATGTAGTGTGTTGTGCCTTGACCTTCATTAAATAACCTGCATTCAAAAATGTCGATACCCATATCTGTGAGCAGTGCATATTCACTAACTTACAATATAATTATATTTCTCTATGAAAAAGTTAATGTACCCTATTATTTTACGAACATTCCAAAATAAGACAACGTAGTTGTAAATTGCTGAACTTTCTACAGTTCTTTGGCCCTGTACTTGCATTTAGAGAATATAAATACTGATCACTCCATATTTATTGTGTTTTCTTTCCTTTAGGAGGTAGAACGTGCATTTTGTCATACAAATTTTATATCACAGAAAATCGTGTATTATAATAATACTTCGCACACTTATTTCACATTTATCACACAGCATTTCAATCTTTCAGTAAAAGCACGTTCATATATATTGGATTTTTGAAATTATAGTTAAAGTAATGATCTTTCGATCAATATAATTAATTATAAATATCAACAGAATAGTTTTCTATTTGGTAACAAAATTTTATCCTACTTTGTTTCGTTGTATACACTTGATAAAATAGACACTCAACACACGTTTAGTAATTCAATTTTATAGTATGGAAATAAAACTATAAATGTCAAATTAGGTAAAAGCAAGTGTTACTTGTGATGTAACATTGGGTCAGCCAGCGACAACCACTGTGTCTATTGCGAACAAAAGTTCTTGATTGAAATTCAACGTAAATTAAAGTTCTCTATTATTCTGTTTGATCCTGATTGAAGACAAGTATTACCTTCCTTTAGAAATTACACTTAAAAATCATTTAAACTACTTTGTTTTGTTGCTGTTTTCCTGCCAGGAACCTGGAGTATCCCACATGATACCATCATGTGGCAAAGTCGAATTAATATAAGGCAGCAACCAAGCGAGGTACCATCGGTCTCCAAAGACTTCCACAATATTCTGCTTCCACCCCAGATCAAAAGTAAACTTCTTTTTGTCCTTTTCATTAGCCACACACCCGATGAAAACAAGGTGAAAATGATAAGCACAAAGTGCTCCAGTGAACAGCATTCCTATCACTGTGACAATGTAGAGAAGCAAGTAGAATTGTTCCATTGATACATCAAATCCAAAGACGAATATCGCCAGTGGAAAGACGATCTTCAGGATCGACATCGGGAACTCAAAGTGTATCTTTCCCCAGATAAAGAAGTTGTTGTAAAAAAAAGCGTACGCTGTTCCAACAAAGAGATAAAAAATGAACATGAGGAAGTACCGGTGATTTTTGTGACCAACACAGCATCCGGTGAAAATACAGTGGTGATCTCGTTTTAGGATGCAGGTTTTACAAATATTGCAATGCCAAGATCTAGGAGGTGCTAATGCTTCACAAGAGGAACATAACCTCCAACCGTTTTTCGTTTTTGCTTCACTCGAACGAACTATAATATGTCTCGTACTTGTATCGCACAACACTGTGTAAGTGAAATTTCCTACTATGTTCAGAATTATAAAATTTCCTAAAAAGAAGTGGAAAAAGTAGGGAATTGACTCATATTCGTACAAGTCCGGCAACACCACCCAAAGTTCAAACCAGTAAAGCAAAGGAATTACTGTCAGGATAAAACTCACCGACAATATGTCACTCGCTGTTCGAGGCAAGATATTTTTTCGAACTATCATGGTCCCGAAATTGTTGAAATCACGCTTTTATCAGCTTTTATTGACAATTTTTTGGACTGAATCACAAGTTTGTTTACTTGTCTTGTGATTGCTTTTGGGCTTGTGAGCACTTGTGAGCTTGTGACAGTTGTGAGACTTGTGAGTTGTGTTGTGATTGTGACTTGAGTGCTGAGTGAGTGACCACCGTGGCCACCGTGCTTACTGCTTGCACTTCTTTCCTTTCTGCTCTCAGCGCATTACTGCGCATGCGTCGCAGCGACAAAGCGACAATCTCATTGGCCACAGTTTGCGCGCGCTTTTACATGCTTATTTAAAATTTTATTAAAAGATTCAACGTGCAGGTTTACATAAAATCTTGCATGAAAATAGATCAAACTTAAGAATAAATAAATAAATAAACGTTTTTGAATTTAAAAAATATAATATGTATGGAATATTATATAAAACTAATTTTCATTAAAAGAGATTTATCCAAAAACTTTATAATATTTGTATTGCTTAGTTTCATATTACACTTGCTGTATATTTTTGCGTAAATGATTCAACAAACTTTAAACTGGTTTAAAATAACTAATCTTCAATTCAACAATGTGACTGGATATCAAAACACAGGCTTCTTTTCCTTCTTCCTGGGTGGCTCTTCTAAGTGGACAGAACTTTCTTTATTTCCAGCTACTTTCCAAGTTTCGTGTGTTCGTTTGTATCTGTTCAAAGCTACTTCCATGGAAAGATCCAATTTTTTTTCCAACTTCGAATTTATCAATTTCGGTTTCTGTTTTAATACATTTAAAGTCCTTCTTTCTGTTCCTAATTCATTATTACGTCTAATCAATTCTGAATTTTCAACTACTTTATGTCGTAAACGAGATTTTCTGCGAGTGTTAGTTGAAACTACTGGATCTTCATGGCTATCGAGAACATTTACGAGATCTTTGACTGTCTTCAATAATTTTTTATTCCTCTCTAATCTGGACTTAACAATCACTTTTCTGTCAACATATTTTTGCTTCTCTTTTCCTCTGTCTAATTTCTGCACATCTTGTTTTGTTTCTTTCAATTCATTTAATTTGTATGATGACATGCAAGGTGTTCCTGAAAAAATATTTTCAATTATTTATCCTTCATTATGAATATAAATAAATAAATAAATAAATAAATTAAGCTACCTGTAAACAAAGCCGGTGTGTTACTACTTGAAGCTTGTTTAGTGAAAGGCGATTTCAGTTTTCGAGCTGGCTTTAATTCTTCAACGTGAAACAAGACTTCATTCCTTTTTGCTTGATTATTTGCTGAAGAGTTGGCTCTCGATTTTCGTTTATATTCCTGATTTCTGATAGAGCAGGATCTTCGACATCCATTCAGTTTTTCTTCAGAATCATTAGCTTCAATTTTTCTCTCAACTTTCCTGGAATCTAAACTCCTCAAATTATATGGACATTTTCTAATCTTAACTTTGTCTTCGTTACATTCAACGCTAGTTGAGAGATTCTTACTATCATTACTTTCCAACTGACTATCTCTTTTCATTAATAATTTGGCATACTTTGAATTTTCAGAACGAATTTCAGTCGGCTTTTCTTTGAAATGGACTACCTTCAATTTTCCAAATTGCATTTTTCCTAAAGAGTTCTTATACTTGGGAACTTTTGAGTTTGAAACTTTGATTTCTGCGGTTTCTTTGACCTTGGATGTTGTTGGTGTATTGTTTTGGAAACTAATAGATGTTTGTGATGCATGAAAATCATCTTCCGTGGCAGTTTTGGGAAGGCTTTGGACAGTGGATGTTGTTCCTTTTTCAAAATCGCCCTGGCGGCTTGTTAAGTCGTCTTCTATTTCGTACCAGTCCTGATTAGTTGGAAGGGATTCTAGCCAACGTGCTACATTTTTCCTATTTTCTGCTTCACTGTCAGAATCGCTATTATAAGGATCCGATGATAAATCAGGAGTTGCTTTGTTATCCAGCCATGGAATGGAGTTTTTCTTTTTCTAAAGAAAATTTTTGAATCTATAAAAGCTCAGCTCAATAAAATTCATAAAAGAATTAATAAACTAATTAAAATTATTTTTTCAAGAATGAAGATATAGATTTACTGGAGTTTTTGAGAAACTATGCCGAAAGTAAGTGCAGTGAAATTTATCCTTAGAGGTTGAATCGAAAGACTCCATCGTCTGGAATTTGAGGCCTTCGGTTGCAAGTTTTCCAAAATTTAGACAGAAGTCTGGTTGCGCCATTCCAAGTGATGGTTTTTTTCGGTTCCGGAGATGATAAATTTTTGGTAGAATTTGAAATGGTGAAAGAAGTTTTAATTGAAAAGTTTCTGATGACGTTTGATGCCTGGATGTTTGTTTCTGGTTTGTTTCCTTTCTGTTTTGTTTCATTCTATCTGCTATATTCATACATTAATCATCAAAATACTTTTTTTTTTAAGTGGAAAAATTAGAAGATTTAATAAAATAGTAAAAGAGTTTCTTAACAGTTGAATAATAACATCTTTATTGGCCGATATTTTCAAAAATAAAATTTACAATAGAATTCAAAGGAATATCAACAATTACTTATAGTGAACTAAGAAGAAGAGACCCTTTATTTAATTATATTTCGGCAATTGAAAAATATTAGATTTTTTAATTGCAGAGAGTTAATTGTGTAAATGGTATCTTTCTTGCAGTTCTTTATATTATTTCGGGAAGAAACGAGCTACTTATTTATGCTGAGACCAACAGCATAGATATCACCAACTTCGGTTGAAGCTTTCTTCTTTTTTGAATATTGTCTTTTCTGAATTTTCCCCTTCTCTGATGATCCACGATTCATTTTCTTGACAGTCAAAGGAGTCAAGAGAGATGGTAATTTAGACTCTTCCGGTTGGACTACACTATTTTTTTTATACTTTTTAATTGCGTTTTTCATTGCTGCTCGAATTATCTGCGAAACAATAAATTTTTACATTACAGCAACGTTACTTTGTATAATACATATTCTGATTTTAATTACACATATTCAAACTAAAAATACACCTTTTTGTCATTTTCTTTCTGTTGTGACAATTTGGAAGATTTTGAAATTGAAGCGGACTTTGCTGCTTGCTTTTGAAGTTCCACAACTTTTGAAATTATCGAGGGCCTTATTGGGTGTACTTCAGACTTTGCTCGTGGATTGTTTACAATTTTCTGTAAATTTTCTGCCTTATTTTGGACGGGTGCTTTATAAGGACTGTTTGTCTTTGATGAATTCGGCTGTGGGAGCATAAAATATTTTTAAATATTGTAAAGGACTCAAAATTGTGATCCTCTAATAATAAATAAGTTGAATATACATACCTGGGAAGGAATGGGAGTTTTAGTCTTGACATTATTATTGGAATTCGCATTAACAGCAACTGCAGTTTTCGTACACGTCTCGACATTCATGGATTCTGTGCCAGTAGTTGACATCACAGGTGGTTCGACCAAACTTGGTAGCATCTCCTTTGGTTGTTCCATTTTGTAATAAGTGTAGAATTCCTGATCCAGCTGGATTTCCAATTCCTCAATCAGGTCGACAATAACTGGACCAATGTGGCTATGCACCGTAGTCGACTTTTTCTGCGATAGGCTCGTCTGCGATGATCAGAAAATTTCTGACCGAGCGAAGACTCAAATAGACTATCACACTGACTGACCTTACCATTGGTGATTTTGATACCATGTTGAACTTGGAGTCCTGGGGACCGGAACTTGGTTTCCTCTCACAGGCAGTGATTTTGGTTCCTTGAAGTGATAATGCTGCACCCAAATATGGCTGGCAACTCGGCATCCTCTGCTTGTAACATAATTCAAACTGACCCGTATCTGCAGTTCTGTCCTCGCGAAAATCTATCACAACTTTTGAGAAAATTATATAAATAAGTAGTTTTATATTATGTTTCATTGAATGAATGAAAATCATTCAATGAAAAATTGAAAAAGAAGATATAACAGTAATTCAGAGTAATCGATGTGTATGAATTATAAGTAACTTAATGTTCATATGATCGTATGCAGTGCCACCCATTAATTGTCCATGTCCATCAATCTAATTATATCCTCATTCAAATATTATACCTTTAATAACATCCTCCATGACTTGGCGACACAATCTCGTAGTCACGCTGCTCGAAGAGCTCATATCCGGATGACTATTGATTTCAATCAACCAGACTGTAAAATCGTCCATTACCATAAAATCAGCACCATAAAGTTCAAAACTGTTTTTTCTTCGATCCATGGCTTCTTGACTGGCTAAAAGAGAACCCACCAAACCCTGTTTCATTCCCGGGTATATTAATTCGTCCCATGCTTCACTATGTCCTTGTACTCTATTAAATTTAAAAAATTACGTATTATTATAATTATGTTGCATTTATCACATTATGAATTAAATAAAAGATCTCACTTTAGGAATTCCTTAAAAGTAGTTGCATCCCACATATTGTCGCTTGGCAGGCTCGGTTCTCTGTCAGTGCAATTAGTGTATTTGCATTGCACTGCATGATTACAAAGGTGAATTGACTCATGGAAATCTGATAACGTGAATTTTTGTGTGCAAAATCTCAGATAGCTTTCTCTGAAAAGTTACGTTTTTTAATGAAAGGGAATGATAAATTCCAAGGAAATTAAGTGTTCTGAAATAACTGAAGCATTCTGCAAAGTGGGTTAATAGGAATCATTGATTTACGCATAGGCCGCAAGACCTGTTATTTCCTACAAGTGAAAATTCATTCTAAATATAGCCATTCCAATTGTTATCTTTAATTATTAGTCATTAACCCAAATGCAGACCCTACAATTTTATAATATTAAGATTCATATCAAAAATGTTATTTTTACAGTTATGCATACATCCGTTTATGGCAAAAAATTGCAATTGGTGAAAATTGACTTACTTGTAAATCCAGAGAGTCAAGGGCTGAGCGCAAGTAATCATGAACCACTGTCTGATGTCGAATTTCGTATCGTGTATCAAAAATGGTCGTTCTATTGACAGAATAAAAAATATGTAAAAATCAACGATCTAAATGCGTATAATGATTAATCGTAACTAACATGGATAATAAATATGTTATTTTCATAAAAATGATAATCTGACCGATATATTTCTGTACGACGAATCGGTTATCAGTTTTATTCGCAGGATTAATTTTCGCCAGGACATCTTCCAGTTTATTCATCAATACAATCCCCCGACCTCGACTTTTATTTCCAGGTTTTATAATCCATATATTCATAATTCCATCCATGTCCAGCTGAGACCAATATTTCCTTACTTTTTTCAAAACGTGTCGAGACGCGAGGAAATATTTCTGTCAATTGACAACAGTTGGTTTAATAATAATTGAAAATGAAATAAACAATTGATTGCATTTCATTGCAGAAGGCATACTTGAAAAGGAACATTGTTGTGGACGAAAAGAGCTTGATTTTGGATAATTTTGTAGTACCAGCATATAAATTGGTCCCATTGATGGGACCAAACTCTCTCGGCTTCCTGATCAATATCCTCATGTGATTGGGCTCCTATATAATCGCTACATCTTTTGATAGCAAAATCTAATGCCTTTAAAGGAATCGTACCCGTTGGTGATCTCACGGCATTTTCACCCTCGGTGTTGATCTTATCAACCAACCACTTTAGAAGCCCTAGACACGCTGTGAATCTGAAACATTACACAACTTTGCAAACAATTATTTAACTAGAGAAATAGATGAGATTTTTATATTATAAATTTCAACTGAATTCGCAATTAAGGCCATTTTTGAAAATAGTTTATCAATTTTAAATGAAGAATTAAATGTTATCAATTTAGATTCATTTTATTCAATAAGAGAAGTATTTTACTTACCGAAAATCTTCTATGAAAGCGTGCATTTGATCGCTTTGGCACAAGTTATAGCATCGTGGGAAAAGTGTATTTGCCACCCCGGGTTCATAGTACCAATGCATTTGTCTAACGTTCGAACATAGGCCAACCTGAGCAATTGATTTTTTACAAGTTTACCTTCTTTATGGACCAATTACTTACACGCTTACTCAGATGTGCACAAAAATTCGCTTAACATCTGATAAATAATTTTACTTCACCCCCAATTTTAACTAAAAGGTTCTTATATCCCCTCAAGTATAAGTATATCAATAAATCGCGAAATGTTACTTTAATTAATATTTCGTTCCATACCCTTAATCGTAGCCCATTATGATAATAGAAAAAAATTTTGTATATTTTTTTTAAGGAGAAAAAATGAATTATTTTTGTATTAATTGTAGTTTTTACCTTCGAGGTGAAACCAGCCCTGGAATATCTGTTGAATATGGTTGTTTTGTTCTCCTGAGACGGCCACCCTGGCCACTCGGATCCAGCATTCCATAGAAAATCAACAGAATGATTACTGAGCATTCTTGAAATTAATTGTCTTTCACTTTGTTGATCCTTGAGATCACCAATTCCTGATAAAAGCGCGACTGGACTCGAATCCACGTTTAAATATTGTTCCGCTGTAAAATTCGGTTGATTTGGATCTTTAAAAAAATCGCATTAATTATTCGAAATCTAGATGAATCATTTCAAAAGTTGGTTAGTTAAATTTACTCTTTTTACAGCAATTTAGTCTAATCTGATGCACAGAGTAGATGAATTATTTTTTAGACATGCATGTTGCATTCATGCACATTGCAATCAATCTTAAAAGTTTTATTTTTTAATGACTCGTCTACTGACTCTAATTTAATACATGAGAATTAAGATATCGTGTCTGTAATAAAATTCTTCCCCAGATATGTCAAGGAAAAGAAGAATTTGCAACTCGCTCACGAATACCTTTAAAAATTAGAGGATTACCAAATTGCACTGCAGATTTACGTAATCTAATTTTCTATATGAAACAGTTTAGATTAGATTTGTTAAAGTATGAATAAACTTCCTATAAACTATAATAAAAAAGTATATATAAAATGCTTTTATTTAAATTATATGACTGATAATTCAATTATATATATAATTAAATTTGAAAAATATTACCATTGCTGCATTTTCGATATAATTTCTCACACCAGCCCCTTTTTAACAGGCATTCTCGAATTACACGTGCTCTTCCATATATCATAAAAGTATGATGAGCAGCTATCGCGTCTTTCACCATTTGTTTGATTCTTAAAAATCTTTCTTGAAGAGTTGGTGGTATAAATATACGTTGTTCAATTTCAGCTTTTGATTGCAATAGTTCTAAAAAAGTGCCTTATTTCAATTATATTTCATGAGCTAGAGGTTTTAATCAAGAGATAAATAATTATATAAGTATATACAAACCACCTATTGGTTTTGTGATATCTTCCGCGACATTATTATTGGTCTCTATTGCCGACGTTTCTTTATCACTGGCGACCTCATTTTTGATATTTTCCACTTCTTTTTCGGTCTCTTTTTTTTTCTCGATTGACGCCAAATTTGGTAAAAATCCATCTTTTACGTTCATGTATGGCGGTGTATAAGCAACTCGTTTTAAGTTTCTTGTGTCGTTTGATTTATGGAAAAAGTTTCATCGCCCTTCTTTCTCGAGAGGAGGACAAATTAGGATTTGTTACTTCGTCTTCGACCTAGAAAAGTTTGCAATAATTTCATGTTGTGGGATATTTATCTGCAAGAAAACCTTGAAGAATTTGAAACATGTCATCACTATTTCTAGAAGTCAAAAATCACAGGAAAATATAAGAAAACATAGATAGAAGGGAAGAAAATTTTGTTTATTACAGAGAATGTAAAATGGTAAATAAACGATTTTCTTTCTGGAAACAAAAAAATATGTAACACATATTCGAGTTATGAAAGCCAAACATGCAAGAAGGGTATATAAAGCTGAAAATTCGTGCTACCTGTTGAGTGGTTAGTCTTTTTTATCAAACACTATATAGATATATTATTTTACGTTTTAAAATAATAAAATGAATATTAAGAATGCTTCTTAAGTTCAATTAATAATCACGACAGAGATGAGAAACATATAATAAATAAATCTTGTATACCTTTCGGATCATTTTTCTGCTTAGTGAAGATACGGAATGAAATTAACACCAAAATAACACTATCAATGAAAAATTGATTTAAAAACTATAATAACAAATTCGATTAATTCATATAAATTTTAAATCAATATTTCATCTTATTTATATATTTATCCAAAGAAATTCTGTTGAAAATACCACAAATATACTTTAACTGCATATAAAAAAGGTTTATTTTATATTTTCTTGAATTAATAAGATTTCTTTTTAATTTCTTTGTATTTTTAAGAGAATTTTTGAGTGTGGTTTTTTAGAGTAATTTAAAATTAGCAAACCGCAGAGTAGATGGATGTCTTAGCGTATTTGCATGTGGCGAAAGACTGAATAGAGATTATGCTGGGTGGTTTATCCTTGTGAAGGAAGTTTTGGTGGGTGGGTGGGTGTATTTGGGGGGTGGGGATAAAAGCCTATATGGAAGCAGCGTACCAGGCACCCTGATAGTCCCAGTTACTTCACTCTCACCCACATGCCTATGAATCTAGGCAAGCTAAAAAGGCCAAAGCCAGATAGAAGGGTTAATCAACCCTGTCTTCTGTTATCTGACCCACTTAGTAAAATAGTTGCATATTCAAGAGGAGTGCTCTCGAGGATATCAAATTATTAATTAATCGCTTTTTTCCATTCGTAGAAGCAACATAAGTTTTAATTCGAATTAAATAATTTGAATTACGAAGTTTTTACACTTTTTCCGAATTTCCGTACGAATAAGCGAATATCTTTCAATCTGATTGGTGAGATAAGTGAATATATAATATTTATAATTTTAAAAAAACTATTATACAGATGACACTTTACTAATTTACACAAAAGTTTTTGTATTTTATTAAGAAGTAATTATTAAATTACATACTTAAATAATAATGAGACATGCAATAAAAATATACCTTGAATCTGATATTTACGATTTTTTTTTTAGATAAATTGTTGTAAATGTGTTATTAGAAAATTTCCAATGTCCTTCTTCTTTTTGAAATTGTAATATGCATTACTATGAAATATAGAAATTTACCAAAAAATTAATTTTGTAGAGATTCGAAATAAACATGCCCCTATTAGATCTTTTGACATGTGAGCTTACGTATTGAAGTTAGGCTACTAAAGCAAATGCACGTGTTTATTCATTTATTATAACTCACATTAATCAATGCAACAATGTTGATGATAAATATGATAAATAAATAAATATATATATACACCTATACCTATACCCCCTATACCTATACCAGAGATTAGCCTATACCTATACCGTATACATACTTTATGTACAATATGTATCTGGAAAGTAATTTTTTAATTAAATATTTTTATTTTATTAGCAAAAGATTTAATACCTTCTCATGACAAGGACAGATAAGGATTTAAAAATTAAAAATTATTCCACTGGTAACAGGAAAGAATTCTTTCCTGATGCAAGCATGTATGACGGGTTGCATTTTAAGCGAAGTTTACCCCTTATGTAATTTTATATTTACAAGAAACGTACAACCTCTATTAATTTCATTTGTAATTATTAAATGCTACTATTTTTCTCTCAAATAAATATTATAAGTATGAATAATTTTTTTATAGGAGTAAAAAAACTCGAGTAGTATCCATAAAGTTAATAGAGTACTACGTAATTCAAAAAAATTAGAGAGATCACTCATTGATACAAAATTGTACAAAATGGTTCACATCGTACGGAAGGCGGCCTTACTCTTATTTTCTGAACAATGTATGAAACGGTATTTTCAAGAATATGATTTTTTGCACGGTGAGTAAAACTCGTTTCTTTATTAATGCTACATTTTATAGACAAATATATTTGGTGTATTCAGTGTTTATCTACGTCTAAATTGGAATGCTATCGACGCCTTTGACATAAGCCACGGAAGCAGGTTATATGGCGCGTAATTCAAACCGCGAATCAAACTATTTATTTCTTTACTTTCGATAGTATAGAATTTAGTTCAAGTTTATTATATCAAATATATACTACTTAAACTGAAATTTCGACTATACAAAATCCATCAAAATTCATTTTAGGTTAAATTATATAACCATAGAATATATATCTGAAGAATACACTGAATCCTTAAATTTTACATTTAAATTTATAATAATGTAATCTTTTTCTCATATTTCAGTGGAGTGTTTTAAAGCAACACTTAGTAAGGGCTTAGGCATAGCAATCATTTTAGGATCCTTACTTGGTAAGTATTATTTTATTCGCAAAATAAACAGCACATCGAAATTCTTGCTCTAATTTTATATCAGACAACAAATCTTCTCATCTTCTATAACTTTAAATAAGTTATTTATAATATCATTCATTCAAATTCAGTTTCTGATGATATAATTTTTCAACCTTTTAGTGAAAGTACCACAAATTGTTAAAATACTGAACAATAAAAGTGCCGAAGGAATCAATGTCTTCAGTGTTTTGCTGGATTTATTTGCTGTTACTGCAATGGTATCTTATAGCTTTGCCAATCAATTTCCATTCAGGTAAGCAACCATTTTATCTAAAAATAAGCAATATCTGATTAAATTCTAAAGGAAAGATTGTTGAATTCTGTCTCTAACCTTAAAATTGTAATCTTATTCTTAATTAGAAGTATTTTCGAATAAGGTAGTAAAGTAGGTATAAATAATTACTGATCTATATTAACTAATTGCTTGTACTAATTAGTATCGATTGTTTCTAGTGCCTGGGGCGACGGAGTATTTTTAGCACTTCAAACTCTAACAATTGTGATGTTGGTAATGCATTATGGTGGTCATATTGCGAAAGCATTTGCATTTCTCGCAGCTTATATAGGAGTAATTATTGCAGTTCTTAGTAACTCTGTTCCTTTACACATTCTCTGGGTTGGACAGACAATGGTTATTCCAATTGTCCTTACAAGCAGGGTGAGATTTTAAAATAAAATCGCAACTGATTTACAAAAAAAAAAAAACCTAAGTAGCATATATAATAATAACTTTTATTTTTCGTTTTAGCTGATGCAAGCCTACACGAATTACTCGAATGGAAATACAGGTCAACTCTCTGCAGTAACAGGTTTCATGCTTTTCTTTGGCTCTTTAGCAAGAATTTTCACATCTATACAAGAAACTGGAGATGTAACCATGATAGCAATGTTTGTTTGTTCTACCTTAGCAAATGCTCTTATCGCTTCGCAAATCCTGTACTACTGGAATGTTAAAACAAAAAAATCAGTCAAATCAGGAAAGAAGAAAGACTAAGACTTAAGAGACATGCATTTCACAACAGATTTAAGTTAATTTAATTTTAAACGTGACTTTCATTTTCACCAAAATAATTTTCGCTGTTTTTATGGAAACATGTAAATAGTAATCAATAGTTTAACTTTCAGCCTGAACGAGATAGAGAAATTTAAGAAAGGTTTCATATTCTAAATGATATTGTAGATACTTTTTTACTCTACAAATAATTAGTCACGCCAGATTTATCTATAAATGTATGTACATCTGAGATAAAAGGGTGTATTGGTTATATCCAAAAAATCTAAGCCTATCTAAAAGTTTTGATAATAAATTACAAGTTTGGAAAAACATTTTTATAGTGTACAATGTTTTTAACTACTCAAATTTTTGAAGATTTATAAATGTGTACTCAAACAGATACATAGTTTAATCGTACAGAGAAAAAGCTAAATTAAACCATTTCAAATTTTCGCGCCTTAGCAATGGCGTTTAATTTGCTTCCGTGCGCAGTGCATCTTACGCACTCGTTTTGTTGACAAAACCGGAAATGTTCTTCACCCACCGCCCACACTACTGCACACTACGCGTTGGTATAAAGTACAAACTTGGAGCACAAGCCACAAAGTTATAGGGATTAGGGCTACACGCTACACTACATCTACTATCTACACCTACAGATTACTCCGTTCGGTACTATAGATGCAGTAACAATCGTAATTCGTAAGAGTTCACGGAATGTAGTGAAAAAAATGCAAATGTTTAATCGCTGAGGGTGATCAGTTCAACCTTTTATTTATCTGCGTTTTTAGAGCAACGGAACATAATTTTAATAGTGAGGTAAGTACCGTCTAGCATTTGTGAGATGGAGGAATCTTTGTCTTTGATACCTAAGTGGATGACGCGAACGTGTCAGTGAAACCGGGTATGGTCGCAATGGTGGCCATTTGGAGTAATGTGGCGTCATTGCCTTCTTTATTCGGTATTTCCATCAAACGACCATTTTGTTATCGCAGAAAAATCAATATCGCGCATTGACTTCTACGAAAGCTTCCACTGGCCGTATCACCGTGCTTATGATGAATATTCACAGTATGATTGGCACCCTTAGCCGTACCATTTATCTGCCGGATTTCTCGATCCAGGTATGAAAGTTGGGATACGTTCAGGCCAGTGGTTTTTTTTTTTACAGTTTATATTACAAGACGCGACACCAGGACTCGTAATTAACGCAAAGAAATCAATTTATATTACAAAAACTATTGATTCGCCAAGGTCTAATAATGAAAATGGATCTTGTGATTGCTTCCTCCTGGAAACGATGTGAGCACTGAGATTAACATTTGGGAATAAATTGCTATTTATAGTGAGTTCAGGAGCATAGAAGAGTGACAATTTGCTCAATAGCGTTTAAAAACCAAATATTTTACGTTTCGATGGGTTTGCATCTTATTTATTTTATTCACTTTATGAACCGACAAATCTCACAGTATTACAGGTTATGTTGATCTGACGATATGGAGTCGATGGATTCGCGTCTCGTAGCGCAAGCCTTGAACTATCATGGTCAACAGTTGCAGAAAGTTTGGGAGAGTGAGCGCAACGAAAATGAGCTTGCTATGCTTAACCTGAAAGAACCCAGTTTTGAAATTTATCAGCAGAGACAAAAAACGCTCAGGTACTTGCATTTGGATTCGTTTCCAAAAATTTTCAAGAATTTTTACTTTGTTAGCCTTGTATAGATCATCTCCAGCAGAGTATTTTACTTATGGGAAAGAATTCTGACCTTGAGGAATTTAAACGTGAACTTTTTTCACGTGGGTGTATCCGCATACAGATTTTGATTCTGTGAGTAAAACTACTGTACTGGGCGATAAATTTTTACAAGGCTACGAACACTGTTCGACAAAATTGTGGGTTGAACCGGCGCCGGAATTTTTTATTACATACAACTTTTCTCATTTTTTAAATGGTTTTTTCACGCTGATTACGAATCCCAGGTCGACAAAGTCTATTGCATAGGGATTTGAGGGTGTCCAGCGGTCAAAGAAATGGATTGCTTATGCAAAAGTCGTAGAATGTTCCTTAAAAAATAGCAAAAAGCAATGCTAATAATATTAAATCAAATGAACAAGAATCTGGGAAAATCAGGCAATTATAATAATCTGATTTTCGCTCGACACCCTGCTTTCGAATTTTGTAGGGAGAAAACTGCTTTCAATTTCTATTTACTGTGAGGTATAATATTACTTTCCACTTGGGCTTTAAATTAAGCAGGTTTTCTTTCTTGACCTGCAAATAGAAAACCCATCAAAACGAAACTTGTTTAAACATTTTCAAATCTATTTAGATTCAGTTTGCTTGCACTTTGATAAACTGAGCTCAATGATTAAGTGCTTTAATGAATTGCAAACGATATAAATTTGAATAATGATAATTTTTTGGACTTGAAGAACAACTGGTTATATACATATTTTTTGAGTGTGGGTTCTGATACGACTATTTTTATCTATCTGCGCATAAACGAAGCCAGGTTTTTACGTAGAGAATGAAATATCGTGTAATGTGAAGTCGTAATCACAAATTACGAGTTTCTTATCTTGATGCATATATTGTAAAATGTTATATATGTGTGATATCTATCTTTTGTTTCTGCGCTTCATACTTGTTAAATATTAATATTCATTAAAGCTTTCGAGCCATTATGTTAAATCATCGTAATTTATTATAAAATAATAATAATAATTGCTTTTATTTAAAGGACTGGAAACAAATACATAGTTTGATCGTTTTTTCTGATCCAAGTGGAAAGTAATTTCATGCGAATATGACAAGAATTAGTCGGAAGTATTTAAAAATAGGCATTTCCGTTTAGGAAATAAATCAACCCTTAATTTTGTCGGACAGTGCTTTACAATTGATTTAAATTAAATATGAAGGGAAAATCGCATTACAGTATTTCGAAAGAGATAACAAAATTACATTAAGCTCCGGAATACCTATTAGTTTGTAAATCGTGAAATTCGAGGTTTTTCAGAAGAAAAAAAAAACTTATTTAAATGGATATTTTTTGTAGATTTGAACAGTATTTTTTTATCATAGTAGTCGATAAATTCAATTCTCATTATGTAGATAACTACACATATATAAATATAGAGCTATTTAGATAAGCGATGGCACTTAAACTAATGGTTCTTCATGATTATTTATTTATGCAACATTTCTCATGTTTTAAATTATATAATGTGCTCTTCAAAGTAGGTCATATTTTTACTTTTAATTAACGGGGAATATTTTCTCGAAATTTAATTTTTTAGATTTATGAAAAATCTAAAAAGTTTTTCATATTTTTAAAATTTATAATAGATAGTAGTTTATAGAGTAGTTTATTTCACAATTTTGTCAGAAGCTCCGGGGTTACGTTTATTTTACGAATTTAATTAAGATATTATTTCAAGAAAAAACCCTTAATAATGCACAATTTTTATCAGAGTGTTTAAAATTGCGTTTATTTTATGCAGCTTTAGCGACAGAGGAAAGAGGTTAAAACTTCAGCAGTTTATTGCTAAAAAGGCTGACGCTCTTTATGACAAGTCGAATTTGGAAACAACTGTTGAGCCAATCAAACAACAACTTGGTGATGAAGGTATTATATTAATATTTTATCTTATCTTAACAAAACAGAAGATTTTGAAGTACATACATAAATTGTTATTTACCTTCTATTTAATGAGTATTATCATTATTGGCGAAAATAACTTTGATGTTTCTCAAAATGTTTCATGATTTTAAATAATTTTTAATTATGTACATACGTACAAAATTTTTTATAAAAAAATTTGAGCATCACTGGATTTTCAAATGTTATTCAACGAAGCTATTCTGTCTGTCATTCAAGCAAAAGCGTTTAATAAAAATAGTAGTTTGAATCAAATTAATAGGTTCAGAAATTTGTGTAAATTTATATATATATATATATATATATATATATATATATATATATATTCTGATATATTCAATTTTTAATCTGTAGACCAAGGAAATATTCACATTTCTGAATTGCAAAACTTATTTAATTTTCAGAGTTTTATGCGACTATGCCAGGGCTCGATTCGTTCGTCACAATGGAAAAATCTCAACGCATTCGAAACTTTTTAGAGGTAATTTAAATAGTCACATCTTTCTGAGTCTTCACTACTAAAATAAAACTTTTCCTCAACGAATAAAATTGTACATTTTCAGAGTTTGGTCGTGGGTGATGTAATTTATGCACAAGTGATGGGAAAAAGTGCTGCTGGACTCCTTCTAAAGATTCTTTGCAACTGTAGTGATTGCCCGAGAGTGGTTACTGATCTTGGTGTTAAGGTAAATTTATATTTACAGTTTTAAGTAGATTATTTTAGTCTCTGATTATTTCAAGTTGTTAATTTATTTCTTTGATTAAACTTGGTAGGCCTTGATATTGAACACGGCGACAGTGTCGGCTGTGGACAAGAAGGGTGTGACTCGAGGGTACATGGCCAATGATTTGGTGTGCGTCTGTGTGAGTGAAGTAAACGTTGAGGCGGAACGAGTAGTTGCTGTCATGAACGTAACCCCTCGCGACGGTCAGGCTCCGCACCCACCTATGGGTCTTATCCATACCGACGACCTTCCCGATGCTTACAAGTGAGTAACTAACTGGTCTTGAACTTATATCACTATTAGAATAAAATTCTAGCTAAAATTTCAGTTCGCTCGAAGCACGTAGTGAAAAATCACGATTGTTTGAAGCCGTTTACACTTTGTTACAACTTAGTTGTTTACACGATAAAGGCACCTGAGAGTAAATCCAAATTTATTACTACACACACATATACACATTGGGGAAATAAAAGAACAGCTTGTACAGATGTGTACGCTGTTTAAGGAAATTCACACCGGTTTCAAGGTTTTTGTGTGTTGATCTGTAACTCTATGCATCTTAGGTAAACGAAAGGTAAAACTCCAGAAGGCTCGCTTCGAGTGAACTTAACTTTAAATTTCATTTTACTCCAAATTTATAATAAATAATAAGAGGCTTTTTTCAAGATTTTTCAAGGTCATCTTGTTTATAATGATGTCGATTTTACTGGAAATGGGAGCGTTTTGTAGTTTTTTTTTAATCTTTGAGTATAGTTTGGGATTATTTGGATGTAGATAGATTGTAAAATTGTCTGAGGGGTTGTAAAAATCAGTGAAGGGCTCTTAAAATAAATTAAATGTAGGGGATGAGGTATAATAATCGCGATGGATACTAACAATATAAAACAAAATCGGTTTTGATTCCTCTGACACGTTTTTATGAATTTAGGTGCCAGAGACTTACTCTAACATTAAAGTTGATAGTCGGTATGATGATGATTTTATAATATGAATTACAAGCGATTCGAATCGTGACCATTGGTTGGCGTGACTGTATTATGCTCACTTTATATCCACGTTTGTGATATATCAAAGTACAGGCTATGGCACGAAATGAGATCAATGTCTTTTGAGGTTGATTTTCCAGTTTTGAGAGGAGTCGTGGCCTTTCAGTACGTGCACAAGACGGTAGGTATAGAAATAACTTCACTTGTTTGGTCTCTTCATTTTGCAATTAAATTAAATATAAAATTAAAAAATTAAGAAAATTAAGAAAATATCAAAAAATAAACAGAAAATAATTTTTTCCGAATAAGATTTGTTTTGTTTTGAAGATAATAATAATCTTAGAGACCAGACAACGGGAATTGTAACTCCTCGACTGATCACTTAAACCTCGAGGGAGTTGCGACTTACATAATAATTAATGAATCGTTTAAACTTACAGCTTATATTGTCAGATAAAAATGATGTCGTTCACTTGACACCACAAATCGCAAAACAGGCGAGCGACCTGCTACTACATCTAAAAACTTTTTTTGGTCGACATGGAAGATATATAAATATATATATATACTCAGGCGTGGCTCGAATCTATCCTAGGGCTATGCAATTTATTTTATCGCACCAAATACTTAAAAACACCATCTGATGATAGGCTGTGTGCTTTTGTGTTGAGAAAACCTATGATAAATATGATACAAAAATCTAACTAAAAAATGTATACGCGTCTTAGCGGTTTTTGCGAAAGGTGAGAGATGAGTTTACCTAATACTGAGGTTGTGTATAACTAAACTTTGTACGCTAAGAAATCTTCCGGTAATAAATGAGACACCGAACCTTCTCCATGGCGCCCGCATCTGTTGAACCGAACTGCTTGCTAAGAGTAGAAACACAGATTCGGATAAACTCTAATATCGTTTTTTATATTTACTTTAAAAATATAAATTTTACTTGTAATACTTTTCGATATTAGAGATTTATCTGACTAATTCGTGGAGGCCGAAGAGAAGAATTGAGGAGAAAAACGTCACATGATTGCACGAATGTTTGGCTGTGTGTAAAATGGAATTTCGATAAAGGATTTGTGAAAAGTATATTACACAAGGATTAAAGATGGAGATACTGCCTGTATAGCACTGCAAGATTTATGAAAAACCTCAAATGCTTTATGTTTAAAATTATTCGGTCTTCATGGTTATCGAATTTAGGGGTTCACTCTTAGCTAAGTAGCTTCGGTTTGTTTCTTGAAGAATAATCAATCATGTAAATTCAAGGCAATAACACTTATTTTGTTTTGTGATCTAGGAAAGCTATGGACAACAAAGGACAGAGTTTTGAATCTATCATGGAGAATAGCACTGGATTCAACAATCCCAACAACATTAAATACCTTTGCGATTTGATGTCACTGGGTCAAGAAAATTATTCCAATATGGTTGGTCTTAGGTAAGACATTTAAACTTTTATATTATTGTATATAACGCGTTCGTCTCAATTGTAAAGAGTTTTCTGTCTAAAGATTATAATGGAAACAATTACTAATAACACCAAATTAATTTCATAGAGAAAAATTTCCACCAAATGAATATGGTACAGAATTGCGACAAGCTCAAGCCAGTAAATGGGCATTCCGCAGTGTAGCGGAAGGAATAGATCATTTCAAAGCAGGAAGACATGCAGAAGCATTCCAGTGTCTCAATAAAGCACTGGTGGTTGATCCTCGAAACGTCGAGGGATTAGTAGCTCGTGGCGCTTTGTAAGAATTAAATATATATTTCTTTTTTAAATCGATTCAATGTAATCTCTTCAATATCTAATTTCTAAATTTTAATTTTCCACAGATATGCAAACAGTGGTAATTTCAAGAAAGCCATCGAAGACTTTGAAACAGCCCTCAAATTGAATCAAACTCACGCGAATGCTCGTAAATACATGGCAGAGACACTCGTGGCTTTAGGGCGAAGTTATGAGGATGAGAAAAAGTTTGAAGAAGCACAAACGGCTTATGAGAACTGTTTGGCCATCGCTCCGTATCACGAGGAGGCAAGGAACTCTATCGAATACATAAAGAAAAGAACACTTGGCGCAGGTGCTTTAAACCCTCTCGAGACATTCAAGACCTTTGAAGCTGAGAATGAGAACACTGAAGGTAAAAAGGATAAGAAAAAACGCAAAAAGGAAAGAAAATCGAGGTCGAAAAAGAGGCAGAGATGGAGTTCGAGTTCAAGTTCTTCGTCCAGTGGATCCTCAAGTTCTTCGAGTTCAGATTCGAGCAGTTCATCTTCTTCTGGAAGTTCTCGATCAGCATCTCGATCACCTCGAAAGAAAAAGCATAAGAAAGATCGAGGTTCTTTATCACCACTGAGTAAGAGAATGGCTCAATATAATAATCCGCCAGCAGCAAGCAGCTCATTGCATGATTTGATGGTTCCAGTTGCTTCTGGATCAAGAGCTGGAATAGATGCTTATGAGATGCAAGTTCGAAAATTCTTGGATCAGACAAAGGATGACTCTGATTATGAAGAAAAAGTAAGTGTACGTGTAAAGGTAAAAAAGAAAAACCACTCGGGTTTTCTTTTTTAGTTTAGAGAGGTTTGTTCCTGAATAATATGATCTATATTTTTTCTTACAGGTGAGGAAATTCTTGGAAGAAACTGCAAGATGGAAGAGAGAAAGAGAAAGAGAGAAGAAACATTCAGAGAATGACAAGTCCAAGAAAAAGAAAAAGAAGGAAAAGAAAACTAAAGACAAAGATAAGGAAGATAAAAAGAGTCGCAAGAAGAAGAAGAAAGAGGAGCGCAAAAAGCGTAAGAGTAGTAAAGACAAGATGGAAAGAGACCTGGAAGTTTTGAAAAAGTCTTCCTTGCCGGATTTGGAACAACTTGAATCCAAGCTCAGCGCTTATTATGCAAAGGTTGAAAAAGAAACGGCTGTTCTAAAAAGGTTAGTAATTTTTCATTTTAGCTTTTGTTTTTGTTTTTTTTTTCAGCATTTCGTAATCATCGTTTATTGTATGAACCGCTTTGGTTGCATTTATGTAAAATGCAACCTTATATCTAATATAATAATTTCAAATTTATTTTACATTTAATAGGTATGTAGCACAAGTTAATAAAATGACTTCTCCTCTTAGTAACGCGGAAAAGCTTGCTGAAAGTTCTCGCCGAGAAGAAGAGTTCCGCAGAGAACGTGAGAGAGAAGAATTAGTCAAAGCTTATCATGAAAGAGAATCAAGAATGCCTTTGACTTCCCAACAACGGAAAGGTAATTAAGAAGTTATCTATTATTTATTTATTTATTTATTAGGTTGAGCAAATTTTCAGGCATTTCTTAATATTGGTATTGTTTGCAGAAATTCAACGAAAACCACTCACAGACATCTTTGAACAAGAGTCACAGTTAATTCATCCCGAGCCAAAGATTCCTTCTCTAGACACCGCAGCTTTAAATGCAAAGTGGAAAGCTGCTCAAGCTGCAAGGTAGTTATTTTACTCACAAAAATCATTTAAACTCCCAATTTTTTTGTCATTAAAGAAACACCTTGTACTTGTTAATTGTCTACATTTAGTTGGAAGTTCCACTTAAAAACCCTTTTGTTTGTGTATTTCAGGCAAAAAGATGTCCACTCGTCAAAATGGCAGGATTTATCAGATAAGAAAATACGTGTTGACAGCGACGAGGACGTCGATAATGAGGTGGAAGAAAAGCTGCAGCGAACAGCTTTAGAAAAGACCTTGAACATACGGAAACAGATGCAGCGTGAGTTGGCTGAGAAAAGAGCTGCTCAACCGCCATCACCACCTCTACCAATGCCGAAAGAGTCACCGCTTAAACAGACACCTGTAAAGTATCTAACACAACAGCCTCAAAATAAATTTCAATCAGGCACTTTACAAGGTAACGTAAACAAATCAGGCAATAATCTCGGTGGCAAATTCCAACCTATTGGACAAAGCAGTAATAGTAGTCATCCACCAGAACCACCGGGTAGACCGCCTATGAATAAAGCACACAGTCTATCGAAAGGTCCCAGAACTGATTCTGAAAGTGACTCGGAGCGAAGAACATCTTCAAGAAAGCGAGAGTCGAGCGGAAGACCGATGCCAAGGAGAATGAGCAGAGAACGACCACCTAAGCGATCCAGAAGTCGTTCTCGAAGTGGGTCAAGTTCCGGATCCTCAAGGTCACGATCAGGCAGACGTTCCAGATCCAGGTCTTACTCAAACAGGTCAAGAAGGTCAGGAAAGTCTGGAAGCTATGAGCGAAAGTACAGTCGCTCGCCTTCTGGCACATATAGTCGATCTCGCTCAAGATCACGCTCCAGATCGTACTCGAGGAGTCGCAGTCGTAGCAGGTCTGGTGAAAGGAGGTACTACAGGAATAGACAATTCCGACCTTACAACAACAATCGTGGTACTTACTACAAGCCACGATTCCAAGCTTATAACAATCAAAATCACCGGGGAGGTCAAAACTTCCAGAACAGAAATCGATTCTACAACAATCAGCAGAATAATCGATACAACAACCGCAGAGGGGGTTTCCAACATAGATACAATAATTATAACAACCAGAATAATCGTGGTCGTGGCCAGAATCGAGGTGGTCGATTCTTTTACAATAATAGACAAGGAGGATTCCGCGATTTTAGAGATAACAGGCGGGACTTCCGAGATCGACGTGCCTCCTCGAGAGATAGATACAGCGACAGAAGCTTGTCACCTGATCCAATGAGGAAGGTGGATGAAGCGAAGGAGAAGATTAATAAGATCCTGGAGAGTGGTGATGATACTTCAAATAGGCAGTCTTCAACTGGACCTCCACCACTACCATCGAATAAAAGACAGGAAGGACCTCTCAGCGAAGGCGAAGAACGAGACGATGATGACTACGAGAGGTGGGGCGCGGGCGAGGGGGGCGACGCTACGAACAAGGTTGGTTAGGTCTCTACTTTCGCAAAAAAGACTACCGCGAACATCTTCATGATAATCAAAGTGTAGTGACAAGATGATGAGGATACGATGAGCCACTCGCGCAAGAGATCATTGTGAAGGAACCAACTACTAACTCTCGTTTGTTGTCAGAGCGAGGAGGTGGCTGTACCTGGAGACGATAACTTGGACGGCAAGGAAACTTTCATTGAGCGCATGAAGCAGCGAAGCAAGAATGTTTTAATTCAGAGAGCCATCGCAGCTAAGATTTGGTAGGGACGCTACCGCGCTTTTCTCGTCCCGTTTGTGATATAGTATTGCTCTCATCTACGCTGCGGCCCATTTTTGCATGGAAGTAGGAGAGCGACGCTGCCTGTTGGTACGTTTTTCTGAGTTCTCAGTTTGTTAAAAGGCCGATCTTTCAACGTGTGTATTTTTGCACTTGATACGGCTCTTAATTAATCAATGAAAATTCGCGATCGTATTTCGAATTCTTTACACTTTTTAAGTTATATCGAATTTTCTGTCGCTAAAATCATTATTTACTTGGTATACGTATAGTATATGTATCATGTATTATAGTACAATTTTAGATAGCGGGCAAGGTTTTTTGGGCAACGTTATCGTCATTGCTACTAAGAGAAGCTTGCGATGAATCATTTTTTATTATTATCGATTTATGTTGTCGATAATTTCCGAACCGTGTTTTTTTAAAATAGATATTTCATATATTTTGACTCGCAGTTCTCTTCGCGCGTGGCTTATCGCATTTATCCTCCTGGTGAAAATTTTTAATAATCCTGGATAAACACATCAAGTTTCATCCTGGTAACTATAATGAATTTGAAAGATTTTTTTCAACAGGTATGTGTATATTAAAGTTTTGCAGGTCAGTCGACGCTTACCCATAATGTTCTTTAATGAATTCTTCGAATTTGGTATCAATTATTTGAAAATCTAGAAATGAAGATTTGTGAGATTATAATAATATCCATTAATTATTGATACATATTTTATAATGTACCGTCGATCAGTCAACAATCAACAATCAACTTGTATTTTGATGTATGTAAACAAATAATGTATAATTAAAAGTATTGAAAATATAGGCACAAAAATATGTAAATATGCAGTTTTTGCTTTGGGTGTTTTTGTTAAGGTAGTATTTTTATAGTAAAATATAAATATATAATAAAATAGTATAATAGCTTTTTAACTTATATCCATTAGATCAACGTTAAAGATTAATTAATTAAATTAATTTTGGTCTAATGGATCATTCTATAAGTTAAAAAGCCATTATTTATAACAGATTTATAATACACTAAAAAATTATTTAGTGATTTAAATAGCGCGCGAAAAGCAACCAATCACACAAATTTTTTAATTTTAACAAATGATAAAAGGTGGATTTTGTTTTTGATAAGAGAACTCTTCCTTGGAAAAATGGCCAATGACTTAAAAACAGAAAAAAGCAGAGAAGTACATAAATTATACCGCATGTGCTTTTAAAAGGTCAAGTAAAATTGCTGGTTAACATTTTCTTATAAGACCAATAGTAAATCATCAAGATAATTTTTTAAATCATCTTTTTAACTATATATTTGTATCTAGAAATTACATCCAATCTCTTAAATGTTCTTTGAAACTTGAGTGAATTGTATAAATGCCTTAAATTCCAATTAATTTCCATTCAAGTACCCTGCATTCACTTGAATTCCCATTATTTCTAAAAGTATTGAAGTTTTGGAAAAAATCTTTCCGCACAACCGTAAACCTTGAAAAAAAAAGGTTGATTTTTAGTAACGAGCATATTTTTTTTTAATCTTAATATGTAGTTTTCGAAAAAAATGGGGAAAACCAATTTTTTATTTCCTACTTCAGCTATTTTCTTCAACCTGAATATACTTTCAGCCATTCTTGAAACTTATATATTTTATTTATTTCGTGAAACTGTTTATATATAGATATTTTAACTAGGCTTATTTCGGGTTTCAAATTTTGAGTGCTCACTAGTTTAATTTTTAATTTCTAATTTAAATGACTTTTAATATTTTCAACCCTGAACGGTTTCGCTTTAGATCCAGAACTAATAAAGTACTTAGCAGTAATTTTTCTAAAAATAAAAATAAAATCATTTAAATTGCGATTTGAATAAAAAATTATAATAATAAAGGCAATATTGAATCTGGCCATAAGCTCGTGAGAGTGCAAAATTGTCTCTAGTATACAATAAACGTGTGACGGATGCTTTGAACTGGGTCAATCAATATAGACCCTTACCCACCTTACCCATACGAGGATGGACAGACTCGCATGGAATCGTCTGAAAGAAACGTGCGCGTGGGGACATTCAATAAACATTGTCCAAAAATCACAAAATCGCGCAAAGCTCGCTTCCAACATGTCGATCGGGGATTTGACAATCGTTGCGATCCCGGAAAATCGTTTTTCCGACGTAATCGACCACCTGAGGCTCAACTTTTTTGCTGATGAGCCACTCAACCGAGCTGTAGGTCTTTGTCAAAGAGGGGACTGCCACTTTGAACTTGAACAGCATTGTCTCCAGACATTGAAACAAGGATATTCAAAGATGATCATCGACAAGAAGGGAACGGTATTTCTTCCCATTTTTGCGATTCCTGGCCAAAAAATTTTCCTCCAAGATTTCCGTTTTAGCCATCTAAAAATAAATAAAACAAAATTAGCAAGCAAGACTTAATTTTAAATGCAGAATAATGAAAATTCAAGATTATTTTTCTGTCTCAAAAAATCCCCAATTCAATAGCTACCTTCAGTTTTGTAATTCAAATAAAAATTTATGATTCTAGATAGCTGGTACTGTTTTAAATGGAATTGTACAAAGGGGAGAGCGTGAAGAAGCAGAGAGACGACTTGCTGAAATGAGTGATGAAAAGTTTAAAACAATTTTTGGTCTTCTGTATAAAGTCAACGAAAAAATTGATTTGTTTTCAAAATACAATGCAGACGAACTTTTCGAATGTCGGATTTTAACTGTCGACAATCGTTTTCGTGGAAAAGGTTTAGCAAACATGCTAGTAAAAGCCAGTATAGAAACTGCAAAAAATTCCGGTTTTAAGGTATTTTGAAATACTTGACAAAAACGATCAATATTCTAATTGTTTCACTTACTGTCACTTTCATTTATCTTTTGGATCGTTAATTTAATACTAAATATATCAATGTATTCATATATGTGCTTGGAATGTTATAAATTATTGTTAGATCAGAAAATTTAGATCTCAATTGGTCAAAAATAGTTTAGAAGCTCTTATATTATTTAATTTAAAAATTTTAATAATCACGATTTTCTGATCTCAAAAACTAAAACTGCCACACCCAATATCGAATCCTTCACAAATATTTAAAACCCATATTCCTTTTTTACTCGACTTACATTTTCTTTTTGTTTCAGCATGTCCTTCAATTAATGTGCATGGGATGATTGTCGTTTTGCCAAGGTGTTGTTACTATGTTACATAAAGTTACATGTTGCATTTCCTCAAACGTCTGGTAATTCAAGAGCAGTCTCCTTTCAGGTCTTCAAGGCTGATGCAACAGGGCTATTTTCCCAAAAGGTGTTTCAGAAACACGGATTTCAAACAGAGGCCGAAATTTCATATTCAGAAATCGATGAAGATATCAGACCAGCTCCGCCCCATCGAGCTCTCAAGCTTTTAGTCAAGATTTTGGAATAAAAAGGCCGTCGCACAAAAGCAGAAAGTACACAGCAATTTGTAAACGAAAGTAGATAAACTTAATTTTTCGTCGTTGAGCGTCTGACAATAACAGCACTCTAAATTTTAAGCACACTCTCTTTAAACCAGCAGGAATTGTGTGCAATTTAACGAAAGAACAGGACTATTTTTTTTAACATCTTTTTCGTATGTTGTAAAGCAAGTGATCAATTCCTCTGGATGCAAATTTAGACCTCGATCTGAAAATTTAGAGATTAAATAATTCAAAGCAAAGAAAATTTCAAGTTGAAATTTGTAAAGATTTTTATCCTAAATTTATTGTGGTAGAAGTTAAGCCTAATGTAATTTATAGACGTCTATTTAATTCTGTTGTATATTCCAATTTATGAAAATTATTAAGATTGACTGCCCACTGTCCTCGTGTTCAAGAAATTCAAAAGTATTAATAATTATAAATCACACTGGTTGCTATATTGTACATCTTGAGCTTTCAAGATGAATCTTTTATTAAATAAGTAGAGCAAGGGTAATTATTGTTTAAATCTCAGTAGAGTGACATACTAATTTTAAATGCTTGAAGTTGAACAGTTTGAAATTGAAGTTTTGTTTTAAATTATACTGTAAAAGTTTCTAACCTTTTGGATTCAAGATTTCGTTTTCTTGCAAATCTTTTAGATATTTATAGAAAAAAGAACTCCAAGTACTCACGAAAAAGGTTAATAAAAATCATAGGTGGTGTGGTGTCACGTTCATGTGATTTAAAAAATAATGATCTATAGTTAAGTGTCCAAAAAAAAAACCAAACGAAAGCGTGCGCATCGTCGAACTTTGTTCGATGGAAACGGTACCTGGGAGACGAATATCGTCACATACATTTAACTTTCCAGCTCTCAGCGGCCAAGAAAGCAACTCATGGTTCTTCTAGTGTCAACGAGAAGCAAAATTTGTGCCATACTTTCCACATTGCGATTATTATTCTTGTTGGAATAATTCTACGTAAAGTTGTATAAACGATTTCCACATGCGGGTCCACTTATGTACAACTAAATTGTTATATTATACGAAGTATTTAAAGTAACTGAATATTTTTGTTGGTGTCTCGCAATGTAAACAGATACTAAATAATACTCGTTATTTTGTAAGGATGTCATTAGAATAAATACTCAAGTTTATTATACGGAACTAACGAATACACCTTCCCCCAATAACTGAGAAAGAAGATTAAGTTCAGAAAACTCTATATTTCACTTTTAAAAACTAAAATTAAAGACCACAAAAGTAATAAAAATAATTTATCTACGCTAGATTTTAACTATGCAGCTTAGAAATTAACTTGTGGTCTAAAGTAACGTTGAAATTTGTTGGCTTTTATCTGCAGTTTCGTAGAATATTTAGCTTGAACCCTCTGCATGTATTTAATGTCTCTCGCTTTCTTGGCAGCAGATTCCTTTTGAGTATCGGTCCAACCAAGAGCTCTGTACATGGACAGAATTTTGGTGATTTTTTTACTCTTCGGAATAGCGAGCGCACGATTCGGATCCAGATTTTGCTTGTAGTATATCATCAGAGATCGATGGCCAATAACACTTCCAGAAGGCAAAACGAGTTGATAGTCACTGCCATCTAGTTCTGGAATTTCAACTTCTGCGTCTGGATCTGCAATTTCTCCGTCTGGGTAACTGGTTGAGTAATCGTAAAAGTCTGCATATTCTGCTAAAGCTTCGCCTTCGTGCAACATTTTGCAGTGACCCTTGTCGATCATGTGAGCTCTTGCTGCTTCTGCACTTCGGAATGCTCTACCTGTGAAAATTTAAGTAAAAATTGTGTTATGTTGCAAAAAAGTATCTAATTTTAATATTTTTTTAAATTTAATTAAATAATTGAATTTTGAAGTTAAAGCATCAATCCAACAACACCCTTAGGTGCAATGAATACTCTTTGAGCAAATTTTACAAATTAATAAAAAAACGAAAATTTACCTTTGTCGTTGCACCAGATGCACATAAACCCTGCAAAGACTTTTTCTCCCAAATAGAGAAGCAATCCTCTAATGTCCGTACAATATTCGGGATCCGGAATAAAAAATGAATGAGCTTCGGTCATGTGCCTGAGATTTCGCACCCAGGTCCGACTGTGATGACTGCAAAAGAGACAATCGTTGTTTTGTACAGGGTTTTCCATGTCATTCTTCCACTCATCAGAATCGACAGATTCCACATCTGAATCAGTGTCCATGCTTTCATCGGGTTTTCTTTTCTTTGCTGAACTGGTTTCCATTATCTCATCCTCGTTTACGTTTTTCGGAGCACTAGATGCTGATTGATCAGCATTAATCTCTTCCACCGAGCTTGCATTCGAAACCTTAGCCGATTTATCACTGTGTTTTTTTGAGAGCACGTGATTTTCGTACTGATTTTGTGTACTAAAATTCTTTCTACAAACTTTACAGTTTATAGTTTGATTCCTTTGGAGTTGATCATCTTTTCCTCGTTGAGCAATAACCCTTTTCTGGAAATCCTCGACTCCTACTGGTGGCAAATCTACAACTTTTCTTTTTAAATTATATCTGTGCCAATCTGATTTGTAGTGCTGTCTTTGAACCTCCAAGTCTCGGAAAGCTACGCGACATGTTATACACGTGTAGGGTATCGACATGTTGCCTAATTTGTGAAAATTCTTCAATAATTTAGGATCGTAGCTAGAGCTGGAAATGAAATTTAAACTTATAATTCACAATTTGGGAGGAAATTTGGTCGTGTTTTATAAAGTATTTAATGAAAATTACCTTTATTTGTGTCTTCTAGTTTTGAAAGACAATATATACACTCATGACTAATCGCAGAAATCATATCACTTGAAAAAATTCCAAAATTAAAGATTGGGGTTAGGATTCTGTTTCTACCGCACAGTATTTTGGTTTATTGATAAATTTTCCAGATGCAAGGTTTGTATTCAATTTGTGAACTTTACTAAACGAGAGTTGACAATTCGCGAAAAATACGCGAAGAAAAATAGGAAAAGTATTTAACAGTATTTAGACGATTTAGATTTTAGACAACTGTGGACTGCAACAAATATATATCAAAGAAGTATGTTCCCATTTCACATTTGGTACTTCCCTCTACGCTCTACCCAGTATGTAAAATTTATAGAAGATGGCACCACAATATTTCGGCGCGAATTTTTTAGTACTTTCGGTACTTTCAAACTTCAATTACTTGAAATCAGTAAAAAAGATAAATAATTGTTTTAATTAAGAAATTATTATAATAAATACTACAGTAAATTTAAAAAATTGTATTTAAAGAAGTTTAATACTTATAACGTCCAAAATTTAAAAACTTTTTATGAAATTGAATCACACCTTCACATTACAAGTAAACTTTTTCCTTTAAAACGTACGATTATTTATAAATTTTATATATTGATTTTTCAATTATAACTTTTCAAATTATTAAAATTCTAAGCTTATGTGAAAAGAGAAAGGATTCCTTGTGTCAAGACGAATCATTGGAAAATAAGAAAGTTATGAATAATTTTAATTTTCAAAAATTAATTTTTCGACTCTAATTTTTCAAATAATCGAAATTCAAAGCTTATGTGAGGAGAAGAAAGATTCCTTTTGTCAATACGGACATTCTTTATTTTTAAACTTTCGCACCAACGACAAGTACACGAGTACGCCGCCGTCAGGTCGAGGCGACACTTGTCATTTCTTGTTACGTTCCGCAGTTCCGCCAAAGATATTATTATTATTATATCCTGTTATATCTTTGGTTACGCATACCAAAGATATCTTTGCGTATACGCATACCCCCAAAAATGTCCATGTTGGAAAAATACCTTACATTCTGGAAAATTACAGTTGGCTAATGGCTATTGCATTCGAGTGGTGACTAATCATTAATCATGTGCTACTCATTTTGGCGGTTATTTGAAGTATTTTACAAATAACGCACGGTCCGCGCGTTCCACTAGCCAATCCCGAGTTATCCTCCGTAACTTTGTCCCTCCCGATATACCAAGTTTAACCCCTCGCCGTAAAGTGGGACTTTATGCTCCAACTCGTTAATTCTTACATTCTGGGGTCTATCCCACCCCACCTCGTTCCTTCTCACTTTCTCACTTGTTTTCCTTCTCACGCTCGTATGACTGACTTCGCCTTATAACTTCGCAGTTTGTAATTTTATATCATTTTATATTCAACAGTTTCATGCATATTGGTCGAGCCGGAACGTTTTTATTACGTTTTCATAAAAACAAAATCAATAGGCAATTAGAGTCGTTTGTATTTTTGGAAAAATTAAACGATTCTCACTGTCCCTAAGGTAAGTCTAGAGTTCGATTGACTTTGATTGGTTTGCTTCAAGAGTTTTTGCGTTAATTTGCAGGTGACAATCGCACAAAGTGCTCTTGACTGAGCGATCCATCTGTTTCAATAAATTCGTCAATTCAGCAGGCCGTCCAGCAGGGCGTTACCATTTTATATGACTTTTCTTCGACGACAAGGTAAGAATCTTGAAATTTCTCTACTCAAAGGTATCTTTTTCCTCGTGCGAGTTCTCTGACTGCTGGCTAATTTTAGAAACCAGCCATTTTGGTCAAGAACGTGTTCGCAATTTAACGAGTATTCATTTCTACGGAAGTGAGTGTCTCCTTTCTTTTTTTCTCCTCCCCTCTGCCCTCGCGATGGTCCATCTGATTATTAAAGTCATTGCTTTCATAATCAAATATATTTTATCAGCTGCAGTCATAATGGCTTCGAATTGTATCAACTTTAGGTTATTTCATCATCTCGCCACGAGTTACAACGTGGAGATTTTGCTTCGAAAATGTAAAAAAATGATTTAAGAATTAATTATGATTCATTTTATACCATTATTTAAATCAGACTACATGAATTTGTTAGAGCAACTGGTGTGAACTAGATTTTCGGTTTTTAAATTTTGAGATCTGATTTCATAACCTCATTCTTATAATCTCTTATAACCTATAATTTTTATAATCGTTTTAAAAATTTTAGAATCGCAATTGAAAAATCTCTAGATTCTTGATAAAGATATGGAAATTGTATTCATCCTTACATTGGATTTCAATTTAAATTATGTGAACCTAGACTCTACAGTTTTAAGTTTTATGTAACGAAACTCCTTTCATATTTGCAACATTTTTGGTAAGGTGTAAAATTTCGTATGATCTAGGCAGTAAGTAGGAAGGTTTATAAATATTACGTCTATTTTTGTGTATAATTCTCTCTTACGAGATACAAACATTTAACTCGTGTAAAACATAATTGAAATTTTATTTTGTCTAATCTAATCTGGTCACTTGTTATCCTTTTCCGGCAAGGCTAGACCTTTTTAATGGTGCCTAGTCAACTTATCTATACATCCAGTTCAAATATTCCCTTTACAAAATTAAATTTTTATTTTTCATACATCAGAAAGAAAATTGATTTAGTAGTTACTAAGTGAATTATTTCACTTGTTTTTGCTTCGTTTTGATATCTTACAAAGCGCATTAGTCATTTTACCATTGATAGCGTAAGATTACTAACAATCGAATGCAAATCAAAGTTCAAAAGATATTTCATTAATAGAAATTAAACTTATTTCTTGTTATTTAAAACTTAATTATCAAATGAGAATCTGTACGGCATGGAAAGTACAATTTATTACATTATCAGGTATGTATATAAAAAATGATTCGTGGTGTACATTGTGTGACGAATGCAAATAATTTGAGAAATGTAATGGATTCTTATCTCATCTGTTTGATACCCAGCTTCAATTTCAATGTGTAATCATGCATATCCTAATCCAATTCGCGCTAATCTTATTTAAGTATATTTTATGTTTACTTTCAATGGAGACTTGGATAGTGTGTTTCACACGACTTGAAGAATGTAGTAAAGAATATTCTGATTTCTTTGAGAAGAAACATGATCCAAATTACGTTTTAAAAGGGTTTTTATATTATAAAAATTGAAAATTGCTAGCTATAGAATTTTGCAAGCGTACCTTTGAGAGAAAATTTAATGTGCCGCTTCTTTTTTTATTTATCAAGGTGCCTTCTTCTTACCCTTCAATGTACATATATAGACTTTTGATAGCTAAGCAAAATATTGTCTTAATCAACGCTCCGTGATTCTCATTCAAGGGAAGAATTGTGGAGTAAATTACTTTCTTAGACCATAGCTAAGAATTGCAATTAGTTGTTTCATAATTTTCAAAGAATTTAATAATCGAATTTCACTGCTTGAATATTCTAGAAGTCATAAATTCAGCTGTTAAAATTGAGAACAAGTGCAATTTCAAAGCTGAATAAATTGATATTCAAACACGAAGTAATTAAGAGACCTGAAAGTTTATCTTTTTAGGGATTCATTTATGGAACTGTGTCTTGAAAAATAAAAGGAAATACAAGTTTTCTGGTTCAAGCACGTTCGTTGGTCTATCACGCGATTTCTTGAAGTCTTGAAGTGCCTCTAGTTTCTTTTGAAATTTTTTTTATTACATAAGATTGCAATCACCTTACAGGCAGCACAACTTTGATAAGGCATTGTTAATTCTAATATGACGGCAGTATCGCATGTCAGTTGTTTGTTGAATACATATTTACGATTGGGATAAAACGTGCCTCACAGCTTTCAATGAAAGTTTGCTATTTACAAAAGTATGTTAATTACGACTTCCGTTTGCAGAATTTCATTCATTATAAATTTGTTAGAAACTTCTAACGGTATTCTTCAGAAATTGCTTTTTAATTTTTATAAACCGTTATTATTTCGCTGACACTTTCGAGCAAATTTCCTTGTCATGTAAGTCAAGTGACGTGGCATGAAGAGAATGTTGTGTATATTCCCAGACATTTATGTCCCAAAGTAAATGAACTGAAAACTGCTCTGGTTAAAGGTCGATATTTTATGTTCGTAATGAATCGATTGCAACTTAAAGACAAAAAATCTTCCGACTGTTTATTTTTCCAGTTTTTGTATAATTTACACGCAGAATTTCTTTCGAATTATTTTTAACTTTGTGATAAGGCTGTCCATAGTGTCCATGTATTGACTTTGCTTGATTCGATTATTTTTATTCTTAACAGTCGAGCAAAAATTGGATATGTTTAAAAAATTTGCTAATATTTGGCAATATAATGTACAGAAAAGTTATCGGTGTGATAATTTAAAGAGCAGCATTAATTGATTGTAATTTTCCAGAGTGATCAAAAGTGATTAATGTGTATGTATAAAAGTCGTAGCAATTAAATTTAATGTGAAGGGGAAAAGCTTTGATTTGTGTCGAATTAGTATCTGTTTCAAATGTCAATCTTTATATTACGAATTTTAATCCTTATGTTCGACTTAATATCTAGTCATAAGTCACTAAATCAACAAAAAATTAGGCAATAAAGTTCATTTTAGTTAAAAAAATCAGTTTTTTTTTTGTATTCATTATCAAAAGTTTTACATTGATAAAATTTTTTTTCATTTAATTTATTCATTTAATTGTACTCTAATCTCTTTTTTACACTCGAAACTTCGATTTCAAGAAAAATTCTTATGGTTTCGCAATCCAGTGTTTCTTCTAATCAAGAGAAGAAAACATCTGAAAGTCTTCCACACAGCTAATCAGCACATTAATCAAACCTAGGGTTTCATCCCTTGCAGCTTCCAATCTGACCACCCGAAGCTTCAAGAATTCAATTTACCCCTTCATCTTCCACCTAGATTGAAAAAACAATTCATTTCAAATCGAAAATCATCAGTCGTAGGTTTTTCAATGAAAGTGTTGCAACTCTAGCTGAGATGGTTTAGAAATTGATGGCTTCTAGTTTTGCAAACTGTTCTAACATCTTCTGACGTGCGTAGCTCGGTCGCCTTGAACTTGAAGTGGTGTCGATCCGCGTCGGAAATGCGGCATTCACCCTGACCTGTCCCATCGCTCGAAATTTCCGCATTGCTGGACGAAAACTGGTGAAAATCTGACCTTGCTTGAAGTTTCCACGTCGGAACGTTGGCCAACGTCGACGGTTCTCGTACTGGAATGCATACCGATCAATAAGCTGGTCTCATATATACCAGACCTGCGCGTCTGACGACGTAACGCATACGCCTACGCCTATCCGATCCGGGACCCGTACCCGGAGTAATCGTTTCTGTTCCTCTCAGTTGGAACTTCCACCCTTCAGCAATTGTTCGTTCGGCTCTCATCTTGCTCTCGCAAAATATTCTCGTGAGAATCGGTTACCAGAAGTCCAAACTAAACGAAAACGGGCCGACAGCAGCCACCTTTAAAACTTATGCGTCTACGTCGAGCAGGTAACATATTGAAGTTTTAGTTTCGAATATTCGAATGATTACATATTGAAGATAAGAGAATTCCTTCCATTTCTCCTCATCGGATGATACCTTCTAGGTCGATCCTGAAAGTAGTGGGAGTCTTGAATAGGTGGTAGTCTCACATGCTGGTGATTCTATTCATATTGACTTAGACTTTACTTACGGTTCAAAACTTTAAACTGCTTTCCTATCGCTTTGCTAGACCAGAATATTATGTTGCTAGGGTATGTCGATAAAGCTTGTAGAGAATATACTGTGCATTATTGACGGTCGATTGCTCCGCTTTTATTTAAACTTAGGGTCCAGTTCCTCAACTCTCTTCCAGATTTATTCTTTCCATCCTCTTCACACGATGGGAACTTCCTGACCTTTCACATGTTGGGCATTTGTTCACATATCAGTGATTCAGGATCCAATATGGAACTTTGCAAATCCTAGTTTGGTACGGAAAAATAGAAATTTTACATTTTATAGTTTTAGATTATAGTCAGGGTTATAGAGGCGGATATAGTCCAAAACGGTGGGTATATCATCATAAAATAATAAATACTAAAATACTTTATTTTAACTGCTGAAAGACCGGACTATACTTAAAGAATAATAAGCACTTATAATTAACGATAAGAAGATAACAACTCATATTTTAAAATTAATGATAACCATGTGATAGTAAAAATAAGTATAGATTACATTCTAGAAAACAACATTAAAATTCACTACCTATATTCAATGTAGATTGACGTGTCTTATTCTTATATCAAAATTTGATATTGGTACAATATCGTAAGTAATAGACACTTATGTAAATGATTAAATTAATTACAAATTTCAAAAGCAGATTTTATTTACATAGCTTCGGTACTTTTGCTTATGAAATGTTTACTTATAATGTTCGTTGCAGCACGTTAAAATTCGATTACTCTGAAATAATACACGAGATTGACTTTTATTTCAAGCCAATTAAAATTGATTTCTACACTTTGCGGCTCAAGGTTAATTGTTACAGATAAGGACAATTTTTTTCCAGAAAATAACTTTATTTCATATTTCTTATAAATTAAAGCTTCGAAATATTTTGCGAATGGTGCAAGAATGAGATTATATATTGCTTTGATCAAATTTTCCGTGTTGTTGCGCGTTAAGAAGAAGAGAATTTTGATATTGTTTTGTTTTATGAAATTTCTTAACATTTGATGACATTTGCAAATTGTATCTATAACTTGGCAGTCGCAAGACAAATCTTTTTTGTGAATAAAAGCTCGCGAGTGATTTTCGCTATCATGATCCCAGGGTTTTCTGGTTCTCGCGAAAACTATGTCAATGATCGTTAGCCGCAGAGTTGATTCAAAATACAATAGATTCAATATTCGATACTCAATAGATCAAAATATAAAAATTCTAATGACATTCCTGAAATTGATAACCTTCAGCTTGCAAATGAAATATTTACAAAGTCCATAAACGTACACTCATCCAATGATTCAATTTTCAAATTCTTTTCGCAGACTCATACGCTCTTTAGAAATATCCGTACATATTACAGATCTGATTTTTGTAGATGGATAAAATAAAGGTGCTTGAATTGGTGTTAAAATAGAATTGATTATTCGATATGAATATTTCAAGATTAAAATTATTATTTTGGTTATGATTTTAATTGGAGAGAATTTATTTTGTTTAAGAAACATCCAGGATATCATCCAGAAGGAAAGGCTTGGTGTACAGTAAAAGCGGCGGTGGCAGGACATTGTCCAGGTGTCTTACAGACGGCAGCATCATCCCCATCGCTTGGAATAATCGTTTATTACGGTTAAGTAGTGAATTACCAACGACGTCGTGGGATTCACATTTTATTACGGGCCCGAGCAACGGACAGGCAGCGTGTATGATCATTGAAGACTACCCCCCCCTGCCCACCAGATTGAGGCAAACCCTGTACCAAGATACTACCCAACGATTTTTAAATTTGGTCCTGCCTAAGCACAGGACCTCAAAATTTTCCAGGTAAATATAAAAAAAAAAATTAAAGTCTCTCTTGTCTGTCCTAAGAAATAGATTATTAAATGCTAATAATTTGTTTTTTCTTATTTTCAGTAACAGGCATCGAAAGCTGCAGCCGTTCAGAGAAACGTGACTGTCGTCATTGGGTAGTGTGGCGTTCCAAATCGCTAGAAACGAAAAGCACCCTGACGCGACACGTTTCAAGCTACCCTTTGGTAGCCGTTTCCAGGCAAGGTCACAGATCGGCATTCAAACTGTCGCTCGGAAGCGTGCAAAGGAGATCTAGGAGACCAAGAACGAAGACGTTACCCACCTGAAAATCACGAGAACAAAGGGGAAAGTGGAGCGAGCGAATTGAAAAACTGCTTCCAGGATATTTTAATCACGTTGTATCAAGGTTTCAAAACGACGTCGCGTCATAAATTATCATCCGGACGAACTTACGAGCTTGCGAGGTTTAAGAGACGAAAGCAACCGTCACCATGGGGAGTGTCAACGTCAATCGCAGCGTCAGCGATGCATTCTATCGCTACAAAATGCCTAGGATTCAGGCCAAAGTCGAGGGCAAGGGAAATGGCATAAAAACCGTCATTGTTAATATGGTGGAAGTGGCGAAAGCTATTGGCAGACCTGCCACTTATCCAACAAAATACTTTGGATGTGAGCTGGGCGCACAGACTCAGTTTGACTTCAAGAACGAGAGATTTATCGTTAATGGCTCGCACGATGCAATCAAGCTACAAGATCTTCTGGATGGTTTTATTCGAAAATACGTGCTCTGTCCCTCCTGTGACAATCCTGAGACCGAACTCTTGGTCAGTGCTAAGAAGGGAACCATCTCCCAGGGCTGCAAAGCCTGCGGTCATCATGGCCTACTCGAGAGCAATCATAAGCTCAACACTTATATCCTCAAAAATCCACCGAGCTTGAATCCTGCAGCACAAGGTAGTTCTCTCACCGAGGGCAAGCGTGGTAAGTTTAATTCAAAATTAAGTAAATATAGAAACAAACATCAATATCACCTAATCATAACACAATGTATTTTTTACTCGTATAATTCAATGAAATATAATATTTGCAGCCAAGCGTTCCAAAAAAGCAAACGGCGATATCAACGGCGATCGCTCTGGATCTCCTGAGAGTGAAAAAACAACAGATATCGTGGTAGAAGCACCGAAGAAGATGGCAAGCGAAGAGGATGATGATGACTCGCAATGGGCGGTTGATGTTTCCGAGGAGGCCGTCCGAGCTCGTCTGCAAGATTTAACCGAGGGTGCGAAGGGAATGACCATTAGCGATGATCTCGAGAAATCTGAAAAAGAACGTATGGACATCTTCTACAAACTGGTGAAGTGTCGTCGTGATGCTGGACAGTTGGATAATCATAAAGAGCTGGTTTCGGAGGCTGAACGTCTTGAAATCAAGACCAAAGCGCCATTGGTTCTTGCAGAATTGCTTTTTGATCAAGCCATCGCCGCTCAAGTTAAGAAACATCGCTTGTTACTTCTTCGCTTTACACATGGTGATACGAAGGCACAAAAATATTTACTCAGGGGAGTCGAACAAATCATCGCTTTGCACAAGGACATACTCATGCCGAAAGTCCCCGGAATTTTCAAAGTAAGTTAAATCTATATACCAGAAGAGCAAAAGTTCCCATTGTGAATATTTTGAAATATTTTATTTGAAATTTTTAACGTTCTGTTTTTTTTTCAGCTCTTTTATGATTCTGACATCCTGGAAGAGAAAGCCTTTTTGGAATGGGAAAGCAAGGTCAGCAAGAAAAACGTTGGTAAAGACGTGTCTCAAGAGATTCATGATAAGGCTTCACCGTTTCTCACATGGTTGAAAGAAGCTGAAGAAGAAGAATCCGAGTCTGATGAGGAAGACGATGATTTGGAGGTATAATATTTTTTTTACTTTTGGAGAAGCTTTCTCCTGTTCTTCCGAATTTGTATCTTGAAGAGCACAATATTTATTGGAGAATAATTAATGGGATTTTTTTCAGATTGAATATGACGATAGAGCAAAACAACCACTGAAACAACAGCAACAACAACTGCAGCAGCCCGTGAAGCCATCTGTTGAGGAAGACGATGAGGGAGATTTCGACATCGATGCCATTTAAAGGAAATTATACCCTTTTGAGCACAGAGACAGATTTTAATTACGTCGAACATGATTTTCTGATGAGATACAAAGAGTTGAAAAATGTTGTCAGTTAAACGTAGATTTTCTTACTGTAGGCTGAAAATCCATTGAAGCCATCGGTGTACGCATACATACATATTAAAAAATTTTAACTATATCCAATTTTAGCAAGCCTCGTGTACGGAGATATTTTTACTTATGTTTTTAATTTTATTCATATGAATTCTTGATTTCCTTACGCATAGTTACTATCGAATGGTTATTCAATGTTTCTCGCCCCCCTTTCCTCAGCCCACACAAGAAACCTTTCTTCTACTCGTGAAATATTGTTAGGTTTTGAACATTATTTAAGAAAAGTTGGCCTGCTAAAAGTGTCCTCTATTATATCTATTTACTATTCCAATGATAATTCAATAAACATGGTTTATCACATTATATTACGTTTTGCTTTTGGATTTTTCCCAGTTCAAAAAATTTTAAATTTCAATAGAAAATTTTTGTAAGTAATTATTCTAGATACCTAAAACTGATTAAATTTATTAAACAATTAAAAACTATAAATAATTTCATAATTTGGTAAGAAATATTTAATATTAGTAACAAAATAAAAAGAAACAATTTTGTGTAATAAAAATAAATAAGAGTACACAATTTTGAAAAATAATAAGTAAAAAGTGATTTTTTTTTGTTTTCTGACCAATACAATATTTATTACACTTTTTTTTACATTTAACTAGGTATATTTTAAAAGTTTTTATTTAATAATAAATACAAAGTTAAATTAATTTTTTGAGAATAATCGAATTAACAAACGATAATCGACTTTCGAAAATATCGAGATATATATATATATATCGATAGTTGGCCCTTGCTAGCAAGTTGCATGGCGAACGCCGAACGGCTGGCCGTTATCCGTCGGGTTTTTCAGAGTATGTCTGTGTCTTAAACAATATTTATACAATAAAACCATAGTTTAATGAAATATAACAGTGAAGTGTAAAAGGTAAACTACCCGAAGTGATTCATAATGAAGAAAATACGGGAAAATATGTGATTGTTGTCGTTCTTTGAGCATCACTGTCCTCGCCATTTTAGTCTGTCATCATTAACTCCCTATATGCAGTCTTGTCATAAAGGATTTTCATTCAATTTTTTCTATATTTATTAAATAAAAAGCAAAACGCTGTCTCGAATCATCAATTTGTTCCGTCCTAAAAGAGACACATTGCATAAATCAACTCCCATGCTCGAAAGGTGACAATCACTTTCTCTAGTCATGTATGGTTCTAATTTTGGATATGAAAAAAATGCATTGCATTGCTGAATACAAAATTCCGAACCTTGCATACGTTCCAGTCTTTGTAAGCCTTACAATTAGTGAATATAATGTTTCATTTTATAGAAAGACTGTAATGCTGCTCTGAGGGCGTTCATCGGGACTCCTGCATGGACCGATCTCTAGAGTGAGTCATCATTCGTATTGCTAATTAACATCACTGTTCCTCAGGGAATAATTATCTATCGAAAGGTAAATGCGCATAAGGTTAACTTTTTTTACCACACCTTTTGAGACTATCAGCTGAAGCCGGAAGTAAAATCTTTTAATTCGTTTCTACAAGATGCCATGTTACCGTGACGGAAAATCAGTGACCATGACCATTCTTGCCGCAACACTTGTCTTTAATTGTGTTTCTGAAAATTCTCTTACACGTGCTCTAATTACAGCGATATAGATTGATTCACAAAAACAAAATGGATTCAGAGACCTGTCAAAGCTGTCAAAGTTGCAAACTCCTTATGTTTAGAAATCGATTTTTTTTTTCATTTTATTTTATTATTTTCAAATTTGATTACATATTCTAGTAGTTATTCTGTATTATGATAACATTATGTTGAAATTTATTGAATATTATTGAGTTCGCGTGTGTCCAGTTCATTTACATTTATTTGACATAAAAAAGAGGTTAGGTAACATCCATTATTCTCAAATCGAGTGATTTATCACAATTTGATTGTGTGGACTAATTTGTCAGCAGAACTGATTAGAAAGGAAGTTTACATTTGTAAATCGGTGAATTACGAGGATGATTAAGAGTACGTAATGTCGATGAATAATCTCACTACTGGCGACTTCATTCTTTTCAAACTTTATATTCACCATAAAATAAACTTTCCTGTAGAAAGGCCTGGAAAATATTGTGTTTAAAAAACAAACATATCTAGTTGTTTAAATATTATATTTAACGTGTTTTAGACAACACAACTGCAGGAAATTTCACATTAGGTGTGTACCCAAGTCGTAGGTCTAATTTGACCTTCAGAGTAAATCTAAGGTCATTTAAACTATTCAAAGTCCCGGGAAAAAAACAAAAGTTGACCTTTAAATGACCTTAAAGGTTTTGTGCAAGGTCAAAATAATGGTTACCATTGAATTCCTCGTTCAGAATTACTTAAAGAGCGATCTTCACCTCCCAAAAAATATCTTGCCCGAGGACAAATCCAGCCGTCCCGGGACTTGTGTGACACCCTGTATTTTGTATGTTGTATGTGATCACAAAGTAATAAAAAATACTTTTTTGGTAGACACTTTTTTGGTTTCGTAATGTAATAAATATTCAGATGAATTAACATTTTTTCTGTAAATTTTAGTCAATTTATATTATTGAGTTAATATTTTATTCAGACTTTTTATTGAGTTTCTGCTTCGAAAATTAAATCGGAATTCAAGACGCTGCCTGTTATTATCCAATTACATAAAATTTTTGCATGATGTATACAGCATAAAAAAAAGGCTGAAAGAACTTCTATTTTTAGAGCAAAGTGTCATTATAGATCCTCAGAATGAATGTTTAAGCATTGAATTATAGTCATAATAAGTTTATTCTATTTAATTATCTAATAATAAGCATAGTTTTTATTTACATGGAAAATTGGAGATTTTAAACGAGTGCCTAATTTTCTTTTAACTGTTGTGATTAATTTAGAATATAAATTAATTCACCTCTTGAAGTCAAACGCAACTCCAAATTACTTTTGAACTTTGCCTGTCCCTTTAGAGAAGAAACATTCAATTTTTCTTTTCACAAAAGTATGTCATTTCTTAGATTAAACTACGATTTAGATTAATTTTGCTCAGACAAGAAAGCACATAGACTTGGCGTGTTATTTTTCTTTAATTTAGACGCGTGTTTAGTTATGCGCTTTCCCTGAATGAATCATCCATTCAATTTGTTGCCTTCTTTTTCTATCGATTTTAACTTCAGTATGTAATTTAATTTGAAAACCAAGTTCCATTGCTTGGTTCAAACTGATTTTTCTGATATTGGATTATACAATTCTGCACCAGACAAAGCATTCTTGTCAGATTAGTTGTTCCATTTATTTAAACATGGTATTCAACCTTAATTGCAAAATATCTTCAAGTTGGGATAAAACATTGAAATGAGGAAAAAGACGAAAAAGGATTGTGAATATTGTTTCAAGATTCCTAGATATGAAAGCATCTTTCTAAGAAGTTGAGGTTTTTTTCAGCTGAAGAGGATGATTAAGTTACTTTTGACTTCAATGGCCTATTTTCCAGGTCTTTCAATTTTTCTAAAGAACTGCTATTCACCGGTTTCATGCATTGCGGGTAAAAGAGGTAAAAATGAAAAAAATGAACTGTACACACTGTAAGTTCTCAACCTCACAAAATTGCGCAGGCGCTATTTTCAACCCCCTAGTGCGGGGTACGAAGCCAAACACATTCTTCTTAGTAGGGTATAAAACGTGATATTGCGAGCAACCCCTCGCAGAGATCAAATTACACTAAATATATATTTTTTTACTTACGCGATAGATCAATTTTTTACCGTCTTGTTTATCGACTGACTCAAGTGACAATATTAGCACCAAGTCCCGATGCAGTGAGAAAGCAGAATAAGTCGATATCGTAGGGACAAAAAAAGTTGATATTTTTTACGGAATAGGTAGGTTTCGCAATCTCCAACATTATCGATGGGTAGAACAGAAATGTCAAAAACGCTGAACGCTTATAGAATGTGAGTAATATCCTCACCCCGTTTTTTTTGTTTTAAATGATTATTTTTTGTACCTTCACCAAAAAGTATCGTTTTTCTTGTTACAAATATGTTTTATATTTGTAATAGAATTTAAAATAGAGAGATTTTGGGAGCTTGAACTAGAAAATAGGAGAGGTGAGGTCTAAAAGTGATGTCAAGAAAGGTTTGTACCAGAAGAGAAAGTACGTAAGTCTACTAATCAAGTAACTCGAAATCGCATGAACAAAGGAGAACCACCTTTGTTTACATTTCTCGCGACTCTCTTGAGAATTTCCTCTAACACAAGTCTTTCTTCCTATTTTTTTTTTTTAATTAATGAGTTTTATTGAATTATCGCCTCTATTAATTACCTTTCACCTACGTCTGAGCTGAAACACGTGCGCTATAAATTGGATACTTAACGGTGTTTAATTTCTTTCTCAGCGGCCCTTCCCTGCTCGATAATTTCCTCATTCCTTTGTAGGTAAAGCTGTGCATCGCAATACTTGCCTACTTATTCCAATCAATCTCTCGATGAAAAAATTCTAATTTTTTTATTGTTAGATAAAGTCCTAACAAGACCTAATTTTAAAATCTGTAGTTCATTTTGGAGTTCTTGTTCGTTCATTTCTATATCAATTTCAAATTCTGAACTCCTGATTTTCATTTAAGGATTAAATCCGACTCTAAAAACATATTTGAAGACATCATAGCTAAATATTTACTTTCAAAATCTTTTTTTAAATAACTATTTCACTTTATGGGAAATAAGGAAAGGTTTCTTCTCTTGAATAGAAGAAATCTGGAAATCGAATTTCAAAATATCATCTCGGATTACATTGATGCATAAATAATTTGGCAGACGATGTCGTTTCCTGCTGGGATTACCGTCTTCCTCCAGCGCCAGACGAATTTGTTCCGTCTGCTGGCATTTGGTATCGATTCATTTTGGGTCGAAGATTTTATTTTCTCGAATTTTCACGTGCTTTGCATGCCTGTAGACTGTACTGTAGTGTCTGTCGCATAAGAGTGCAAGCTCTTTGCGCTTGCGTCCGATTATTGAGCCATTGATTTTCGTGGTCTTACGCGGCCCTGACATGGGGTAAGTTTGTGTCCAAAATAATATCGATACAATTGTAATTTATCAATTGCCTCAAGTGACAACCTTTGTTTTGGATGAGTGGTTAGCGTCAGTATCAATGAGCGCGACTTTTTGTGAAGAAAAAAGCGTGTCCTTGCCCCTGGATTTCGCAAACATGTCCGACACTCGCAACTGCAATAAAATAATTCTCGAGTTTCCACTTTGCGACCACAACTCGTGATGATTCAACACTTTTTAGTTGATTTTCCTCATTTAAAACTTGTTTTTGCCTTTACTTTGTTCGCTCCTTTTCTGACTTGAAAAAACCTTGGTCAAATATCTATTTTGGAAACAGAAGAAGAGGTAAAAAAGGAGTAGATATGTAGTTACTTTTCAGCAAGTGACTCATTTTCGAATCATCTTTTGAGCTAGACTAGAAATCAAATACATATTTTTAATTGCAAGTAGCGATAAAAAGACCTGAGTGAGCAGATTTTTTAGAGTTGAATTACATAGTTATAATCGCTCGTAATTTAATCGATGCATGTGATAGTCAATGAACCGGAATTAAGCAGTGAATCTAATTAGAAGGATAAAAACAATACAAATTTAAATCACTCAAAATTGAATTAGGTTTTGGACAAAAAGGGGATTGTCGGATTAAATTTTCTAGAAAAAACTGAAAAGCTTCTAGACAAACCGGTTTGCATGTGATTGTTTAAAGAAGTCATTCTTTTAGAAAGTGATGTAATTGGCTAATTATTTGGTTAATTTTGTTACAGAAAGAAAATAGAACACATTGGCAGGATGACAGCCATGACACAGGAGGAGATTGTGGCCGGTGCTCGCACCGTTGCCCAAGGTTTGGAAACTTTAAGAGTGGAACATAGTGGACTTCTTCAGAGTTTACAGTCTCAGGATGCACCAGCGGCACGTGATAAAGCGACTTTATTGTCGAAAAACATTGAGATGATAGAACTAGGTCTTGGTGAAGCTCAGGTCATGATGGCTCTGGCGAGTCACTTGCAAATGGTAGAAGCCGAAAAACAGAAACTCAGAACTCAAGTCAGAAGGCTTTGCCAGGAAAATGCCTGGCTGAGGGACGAATTAGCGGGTACACAGCAAAAGCTACAAGCCAGTGAACAAGCTGTAAGTTCAATTTGATTTATATGTTTTAATTTTAAGAATTATACAAGATTTGCAGTTAGATTTAGGTATTTAAAGATGAAAAAATCTTTTAAACGATTAAATTATCTTGAAGGTGGCCCAAATGGAAGAAGAAAAGAAGCACCTTGAATTCATGGCAAACATGAGACAGTATGACCCAGATCCGCCGGTAGACGATGAAAATGCTAAGGACAGGCCCAAGGATGATCCTATAGACCTGTCCCTTTTTCCCGACGATGATGCTGAGGACCGAAACAGTAAGTGTATGTTGAGTTTTTATTTCTTTCTACTCTTGAACAAATTTTCATTGTTCGAACTTTTTTCAAAAGTCTGCGAAAGTTACTAAAGTCAAAATCATTCCAAATACTTGCTCTCATTCAGTACAAAATAATATCTGCAGATATCTGAATTAATATTTTTAAGAGCTTGTAAAGAATTTTTAAGATTTTGAGACTAATTTTCTAGACTCAACTCTGTTTCAAAAACATTTTTAGTACATCCATTGTCTTGATACTTTGTGCAGCAATGTCACCGACTCCACCTTCACAATTTGCACAGCAAGTCAACGCGGGTTACGAGATTCCAGCTCGCTTGAGAACTCTGCACAATCTTGTTATTCAATATGCGAGCCAGGGCCGTTACGAAGTAGCGGTACCACTCTGTAAACAAGCCTTAGAGGATTTGGAGAAGACTTCCGGTCACGACCATCCAGACGTGGCGACGATGTTGAACATTCTCGCTCTGGTTTACCGAGACCAGAATAAGTACAAAGAAGCAGCGAACCTTTTGAACGACGCGTTGGCTATCCGCGAGAAGACCCTTGGTGAAAACCATCCCGCCGTTGCAGCCACTCTAAACAACCTTGCCGTTCTATACGGAAAACGTGGCAAGTACAAAGAGGCTGAACCTTTGTGTAAACGCGCCTTGGAAATCCGAGAGAAGGTTCTCGGACGCGATCATCCAGATGTAGCCAAGCAATTGAACAATCTTGCCTTGCTGTGTCAGAATCAAGGCAAGTACGAGGAAGTGGAACGCTATTATCAACGAGCACTAGAAATATATGAAGCTAAACTTGGACCGGATGATCCTAACGTTGCGAAGACAAAAAATAACCTCGCATCGTGCTATTTGAAACAAGGCAAATACAAGGGTGCTGAAGTTCTCTACAAACAAGTATTAACTAGAGCCCATGAGAGAGAGTTTGGTGCTATTGATGGCGATAATAAACCTATTTGGCAGGTATGACATTTGTTAAAGAATGACATAACTTGAATTTTATCATTTTATATTTAAGTTGACATTGTAATGTATGATTGAATATTTGACAGGTTGCGGAAGAAAGAGAGGAAAATAAGCATAAAAATAAAGAGAATGCTCCTTATGGAGAATATGGTGGATGGCACAAAGCAGCTAAAGTTGATTCGCCTACCGTGACGACAACACTAAAAAACTTAGGTGCACTTTATCGACGACAAGGAAAATACGAAGCCGCAGATACGCTTGACGACTGTGCGTTGAGATCTCGAAAGGAAGTGAGTTATTTTGATCTTAACAAATTGATATTCAATGTAATTATAAGAATACAAATTTATTTGAAGATATGAGAACTAGGGCAAGTTAAAACTTCATTCTATTTTCTTTGTAAATGAATATTTTATTCATTTAAATATTTCAGTATTATCAATTTTATAACGTTTAAAGTTCAAATTTCCATCAAATATAAAATTCATAAAGATTAAACACAAAAAAATACTGTTATATTGTAACACAGATATTTAATAAAATAACAAAACATTAGTTAAAGAATGTTATATTGAGAATAAGTACTTTAAAGCTTGTTACTTATTTTTGTTCCAAGCAGCACGTTCAGCAGGTAAGAAGCAATAGGGAGAGGGGACTTATTTTGTTTTGTATTTGATGTGTAATTTATATTTTGAAGTTACAGTAATTCAATGAAAAAGACTTATTAAAAATTGATTTAAGTACTTAATTCGCATTGAAAAGCTTTTAGGGCTTTCTTCTATTCGTTGTATTTATTTATTCTTTTAAGATTAGTTAGAGTTATTTCGTTTCAAACGAGCTTAAGTCTTCAACAATATTTCTTTAAATTCTTATTAAATGGCGTGAACAAAGGTATTGTCTATTTTTTTTTCTCATAAAAAAAATGTTTCTCAGGCGCTGGATCTCGTGAAGCAAGCGAAAGTTGCACAAATTTTAGGAGAGGAGAAAGGATCGACGAGACGCGGCTCTAGGTCTAGTCTGGCAAATAGCGAGCACGACCAACAAGACGAGGTGAGCAGAAAGAAAAATTATTTATAAAAAAAACATTAGTCGCACCGCATGCAGTAGCACACCATTAGATGTCTACTATCCTTTTTCTTCTTTCTTTTTGTTCTTTTTTCGTTATCCGGCCTGATCTGACGATTCGTCGAAACGACTCACAATCACAGGGTTCCCTGCCGCTGGTTCAAAAGGCGCTACACGAAGGACAGTCTGGCCACCACGACGCTAGTCCTAACAAACCCGGTTTTAAAAACAAGATTTTTCACGTTTTAGGAATACACTCCTCTACGTAGAACGTTGTCCAATTCGTCGAGTTGTCTGTTGTTCGTATTAAGTTTACCAACCCCTGGGGTATTTGGTACACGTTGCTAGAGATTTTTGCTTTTAGGATACTCTCAGATTTTTATTTCACGCGAGATAAATTCTCGTTAACACAAGCCTAGCCTTTAAACACGTAAAGTTAAAAGTGTGGAGCATTTCTCGTATTTATCAGTGAAAATGATGAATTAATCCACTTGAATTAAGTCATGACGCGATCCAAAAAGATCAATTTATTTTAAAGTGCTTTGTTTTATTAATTATCTCTTTTGCATTTCGTAAATTTGTTTTAAATGTTGTGTCCGATATTATTCCAGAATTTTTGTATTTTTCAAGCTTTTATCTGTGATACGATTTTATTGAATTTTTATTGAGAAATACGAGGATATATAGTAATTATCGCAATATTAGTTTGTAACTTTCAGAGATTATTCTTTAAAGCATTTTACTGTGTCACTTCCAACTGTTGCTTCGTTTTAATGATGAAGTGTTTTAGGTATTCTTTGTTAAAAAAAAAAAAAAAAAGAAGAAAGAAAAAAAAACGAAAAAAAGCATTTGAATTTTATAAAAGCTGAAATGAAATTTTGAATAGTCAAACTCAGTTTACATTTTTCTTTCGACAATTCTTCCTCGTATCGTAGAATATTCGTAGTTATGTGTTTTTTAGTTCTTGATTATCATGTGTTTTAGATGTCGAAGGAAAAGTGTGAATGTTCTAAAATGTTTATAATGATCAAAAAGATAACAAATATTAAAAAGATTGAGAATATTAAAAGTAGACTTTTACTTCTGAATACGAGATCAGCTTTGCTCACCTATATAAATTCGGTATAGATCAGCAAAGATAATCGTAAAACTAAAATTTTCCACATTTTTCTGTATAAAATACACGTTTTTATTTTAATATAACAACAGATAACAATATCACTGCAATTTCACTATCAGTTTTACACGCTTTCACTCGTTTCTCTGTTAATTTTTTTTATTGTAGATAATCTAGCAAAATCAAAAGTATAAAATATTTTAATTAGAAATCAAGAATGTTTTATGCTAGCATGCTTTTACTGTTTGTTCGTAATACTTCAGACAAAGTGTTACAGAAATGGAGTTGTCGCGTTTTCCATTGAGCTCAGTTCGTTTTAATAACTTCGATTGTGTCCTAAAAGCTAATCTACTATTTACGGGGTGTCTCGAATTAATTCGAGTCCTTTTAAAAGTTCAAAAATAATAATATTAATAACGAATAAAAGTCGCGTTTCAACTCTTTATGTGCTTGTATTATAATAACTTACTCGTACAATTAGCTTAGTTATTAATCAACAGAGATTTTAACAGACTGTAATAAAAAAAGCGCCTTCACTTTGCTTCGGTTCGAGGCACCTTGTATTATATTTGACTAGATAGTTTAATTTTATTGACTATTAATATATATTTTTAATTAAGCGTTAGATAGGAAAATAATCTGATGTTTATCTAAGAAAATAATACCTCTTAAGAGAACGTTGTGAATTGTTATATGACGTGATGATAAACAAGAGAAAGTAGTGCCTTGATACTTTAATAAAGAAATAAATTATTTTGTAAGAAGCATTTGTTTATCCAATCGAATTTTACTGGATTATGCCCTTAGATTTAAATGAAAGATTTAGAATAAAGATTTTGGTGCTTCAAAGTGAGGTTGTAGAAATGAGATTATGAGGTTCCTTTATAAATTGGGGCGATGTTATATTGCTTAAGTATCAGTATTAATTTTCCCAGCACGTATTTGTGTTTAACATAATCGCTGAAAATATTTTGCGTTGTCGTGTTATATTTTTGAGTTGTGCACTACGTGCCATTAAATACGGATTGATCTGGAAAACGGAACAAGTGAAGAAGATTGGCATTTGCATAAACAATTTTGCAGGTGCGTACTCGTAGAGTATAGATGTGTATACATTTTTTCCTCATTCATAACTCTCTAATGCACATCGTGGCTTCATTTGTACATTCGTCGATTTGACTTAAATGTTTTAGTTTGATTTGCACGAGTTTCATCAACTGATAATCTATGAAGAACTTATTTCTGAAATCCTTTATAAAATTTAATTATATTATATTTTTGAGATAAGTTCTTTGTAAAGTATGACTAGGATTAAAATTTTAATAGCATTAGTTATTATCAACAATCAGAAATATACAAATCTGTAATTTAGAAATTTCTATTCGTCTTTGATAATAACTAGGGATTGTATCTTGTCGTTTTGCCTTTGGTTTTTGATTGTTTCACATTTTTGTAGTACACTGTCGATTATTCCTTTGGTTATTTTATTGTCATTGTTTTATATATAACCGACTATATACATACTCATAAAAACCTCTCGTCTTGGTCTAAAATCTACAAAATTGATAATGCTTTCTTCATTTTCGAGAAAGGCTTGAAAACTATAATTAGGGTATCTATAGGTATCTATACCCAATCAAATTTTCTCATTGTTAAAAAAATTATTTTTTAAAAAAGGTTGGCATTGAAAATTGAGCACCGAAAAATACAAAACTTAGAGCTTACAGTTATGTTCTTTGAAAAATATTTTGAAATAATATCTGATTTTCTTTTTATTGATAATTACATATGTATTTTAAAGACTCGAGGTTGTAGTTTTTATTGATAACTCATGGTAGAAGGTGCAAATTTTTTCTGTTGTAGGAGCGAAAACAGTCGGTTCGGGCTCAGTAGAGGGAAACATTTCCAGCGAGAATAAAGCGAGGGATTTGAAGGAAGTCAAAGGGCTCTACAATGTTTCGTCAAAACGTTGATGTGATGCCCACCGTCATCCATTGACTGGATTGTTTCTCTATACATCACATTCCAGAAGTTTTAAACGCGACGCAAGAATTGAAATTTACTAAATTCAGACTGCTCGAAGTTTATAGCCGTATTGATGGTTAAACCCAAAAAATACTTAATCAAACTTTCAAAGAAATCGCGAGTCGAGAAATTTAATGTAATTGGCGTAATTCAATTCCAAAGTCGTATTATGCACGGCAATCGATATTGTAATTCAAAGGCTGAAAATTTAATTTGCTAGCACATTGGAAAGTTGTATGTACACATATCTTTTTATTACTAATTACGCTATAACATTTGAAAAGATTCTGGAACCTAGATTATTATTAGTATTAAAACAGTTTCGCAGTAAGTTGTATTAGTTACGAATACCGATTTTTTAAAGATACGAAGATTCATCGTGAAAGCTGCATGTTTCTTGGGGACTTGAGAAAGAATCATGCGAAGTAAGATACCTGAATGGTACTTATTGAAATAATCTGTCATCGACGTTCTACTTATTCTGTCTTTCTGTTCGAAATTAGTATTTTAAATTTTAATACGTATTAAGATTTATATTTATTATTTTATCGTCGTTTTAATTGTCCATCTTCATCTATTTGCATTCGTGCTAAAGATATCGAAGGTTAAAATTCTAGTTTTATGCAATATTTATTATTTTATATGAATCCTCTATTTATTGTCCTCTTCTGAATTAAGATATGATGTGATCCTTAAATAATTTTAATTTCTCACGTCTGTGCAATCATTGCTCGAAAATTCTAAAAGGGATGAAGTTTTCTTTAGAATCGAAGAGAAAGTTTGTGATCAGGGATTTTCTAAATCGCTTTGGTTTCCAATTGTACTCTCAATAAGCCTGGTTCATGCATTTAAAAATACCTGATATGCGTCTGAGAGCTAAAGGCCTATAATTTACGTCGAAACGTTACTCTTACTTGCGATTCCTTCCAAAAAATCGCAAAATGTTAGATCAAGGTTTCAAAGCTTTTAGCGAAGTATTATTCGGGGGAGAGTTGAAAAAATAACTGTTTGGAGAAGCCATTTTTTATACGCCGAAACTGCAATTAATTATTAGAATATGTCGCCCTGTTTGATGAAGCGATTTTATCGAGGTGATCGATTCAGAATTATAATAAACATTTTAACTTATATTTCTGGTTTCTTCATCTAGTACGTCAGCCCCCATCCGAGTGCTCATTCAATGAGCACTTTGCTTACTGAAAGCAAATATGATTTGCTTCCTCATAGAGGAAGCATTAAGTAATTAATGAAATATTTTAATATTAGATCATCTGATTCGTTTCAACAGAAGAACATTTTTTTCATCAATCTTAAAATGTGATAATTAGAAAAGCTACGGTTGAATTATGAATTATTATGAATATTATTATTATTATTATTAATTATGAATGATTATCAATATTTGAGAAGTTATAGTCGAAAAATCAATTTTTGAAAATTACAACTAAGCATAACTATGATCAGTACTAGTCAGGATAAAATAAAATTCAGATATCTAGATAGAGATTGTGCAGTCGGCAGACATAAAAAACTAAAGCTCCTACTATTAATAAATGTAATTGTCACTGATACGAGTAGAAAGTGTCTGGTATCTGATAATAGTAATAAGACGTCATTTAC
>JAUEJJ010000013.1:17564651-17581050 GCA_032164275.1 Synergus coniferae | reverse complement strand
ACGTCATTTACCTACTGCAAATGCCGTTAATTTGTTTTTATAACATTAATACATTTTTTATCCCTTTTCTAAATAGTAATACTTAGAGCACAAAAAAATATGGTAAGACATATTGAGGAGCCTAGAATTGTATTCGAATTATATAAAATTGTTTATTGAGCATAAAATTACATGTTGTAGTAATAATGATAAAAATGTAGACGAGACTAATGATAATTAACGACATATGTATGTTTCAACAGACAAAACTATTGCCGAACTTATGCTTAACAGTACATTCGTATTGACTTGACTAGCATATTAGAAGCAATAACATTTCAATTGTATTAATTGAACAAAAAGTAAAGCGTATTGCGGAATCCAACAATGATCACGTGAAAGTAGAAGATTTTTAATAAATTAGTTAAAAAGAAATATACAATCAAAAATTAAAATAATTTTTACAAGTTTTCAAAGAAATATCAATGTGATAACTATTTCTCATCAAAATCGCTATCGGGTCAACAATCGTCAATCGTTTATATAAAACACATAGCTGATTTGTAAATTAAGTCGCTTTTCAGTAAAACAAAATTATGGAATCTAAATTACCAGTACTACATTGAATTTAATGAGTTCCTAAATTGAAAATAGATTTTCGATTACTTCTGTAGGGGCCAAATCAAGCTGGCCTGGTCCGACATGAGGTGTTTTTTTTCTCTTTTCTATAAAATCGCTCAGTGGGTCGTAAGTAAATGTTTACAACTTACATTTGATAACGAGCACACTACGCTGAAAACACCAGTTCTCGTTGGATGAACTTGCGTCATCCATCCGTGTGCTGTTGCCAATTGTTGCCAATGTACCATACCTAATAACCTAACCATGCACTTTCGTGTAAAATACAGTTCACTTACATGAATACAATTTATCGAGTCTCGTAGAAAGTACTTAAAATAGATACTAAACTAGGCTTTCATATCTATTCTAAGATTTGTATCGAGCGACTTTTACGTTCAGTTTTCGGTCGTTGCGATTTTACGGGACATTGAGTTCATTCAAATTATTTTTTCTTAAGATATTTTTAAATCGCTGATTGTTATCCATACACACGTTTTTTTCACAAAGATTTAAGGGATTTATAACAATTTGATTTGATTATCCCTTAAAATTATTAAAGTTTATCGAACACGAGTAACCGGATTAGCTCAAGTTCAAGATCTCATGGGTAGAATTTTCATCAAGTTAGAATACTGATTAAGTGAGCAGATTTCTCAAATACTTGAAATTCTATAAATGCATTCATGATATTGGAATATTATCTTTTGCTCTTTCTCAAGATATTTTTCTTAAGAGTAATTTTATCCAGAGAGTTTACGTACAACAAATTTTAATGGCAAGATATTGCAAACATCAATGAAATTGAGTAAAAGGTAATATAAAATAGTGAAGAGGTACAATCCTGATATTTGATCTAAATTTTATAAATTTAATACTTATCGTGTAAGTATTTGTGTTTGACATATAGGAAAGACTATCTACGAGGTTTATTAAATCGATAGGCAATCAGGAAAGTCTTACATCATTTTTTAGATATTAATAGTTCTGCTAATTACTTATCGATCTAAAGATTTCCTTGCAGTTAGCGATAGAGTGGTAGTCATCCTTTAATACATATTTCCGGAAGATTGCACTGAACCGTAATTACTGATTAAATATTAAACAATGTACGTTGAAGAACTGCTGATATTGAGTCCAGATTTAGACACATGCTTATTTCCCTGAATTATCTATCATCATCAATGCTGATCAAGAAGTACTGATATTAGTATCCAAAGATTTATGTATCCGTTTTCGGCCAAGCGATCTTTGCATCGATTCTCTTGTAAGCGAAAAGACAGTGCGAGAGCTCTTGAGGAGATTCTTGATCCCCGATTAACGTTTCTGAAAATTTAAATCAAATTAGAATTTGTAAAGTTTAAAATTTTTACATCAATCTAATTCAGAACAAAGAAACTTTTTATAATTCAATTAAAAATACTTTGCTTGATATATCTCTCTTTAAATAGACAAGATAACTTGTATTAAAATTTGAAAACGATTTAATGATAATCTTACCTTCTCCTTGAACTAGCTTAAAGAGGCCATAATCCTGAGGATTTGTACATCGGATTTTATGTGCAAGAATGCGGCACACGTCTCGAGTACTCATGTTTGGTCGTACAGGCAAAGTTCTCGTGTTGAGAGAACCATGAAGTTCGTCCGGAACTAGGATTCGTAAAACTGATGAACAGTCAGGCGATCCACAGCCCTGTAAATAAACAATATATAAATACTTTGTATGATTAAAAAAAAACCAAGCGAAAGATAAACTCCAAATTTTTAACAATATTTTGAGCGTTTCGTTATTTATAATTTACATATACTTACGTTCAGTGTGGACATTGTTCCCTGACTAGACTTGAAGGTTTTCAGGACATGAACAGCGCTGGAGAGAGTTGTAAGATAATATCCACCTTCTCCAGTGAGAAGAGAAGGATGTAAGAGGCCCCACATGTATTCAGCCTCAATTTCTGCGTCGATGACTTTTCCTCGGACCAATACCCAAACGAGAAGTGGAAGGAGATCGTCTGCCCCCAAAGTCACATGTCTACCGGAATTTGATTGCTTTATCTAAAATAAAAATAAAAATCGAATTCAGTACTTTCGGCTCCTAGTCTTTTACGTATAAATATAAAATTTTATTTTCAAATATTAAGAAAGACTTTTTGCAAAAAAGAACTTACAGAATTGAAAATAGCCGAAATAGTTGAAAGTAGGTTTTCCAGTTTTTCGAGTGGAGAATCGACCCTTTGCAGACGTTCAATGTTCTTCAGAATTCGTTCGAGGCTTTGTTCTGATGGTGGAATGATCTTAGGCTGTAAGAAATATTCAATTTTAGGAACCATTCGTATTTTTATACTCGTAAATTTAAATTAGGAAACATTTTGCAGGCACATCTTTAAAAATTGAAAAAAATAATACTTACTCTGACTCCCAGATCTTGAATATGCTTTCCTTGGGCGAATTGAATACTCTCAGCAAGAGTGTTGAGAGATTCATTGGCTGCATAATGATCGACGAACAATCGATAGACATGTTCTCGAAGAGGACGAACAACAAGACCCATCATAACTTCTTCCAGGATGGCATCCAAATTTAGAAACTCATTGGCTTTTAGTTTAAGTCTCTCCTTTTCAACTTCCTTTTCAAATTCTCGTTCTCCGTGTTTTACTAGGTAGTTCTTCATTCCAGACATAAATTGTCTCATATTCCTCATTACGACATGAGGACTCGCTTCTTTGCCCTCCTTGGTACATTGGATGAAATTATCGATATTTTGGGAGAAGGTCGTAGATTTATCAGTTGCTAGATGCAGAGCATAGGCTCTTATTGTTGATCCTGTTCCTCCAGCTTCTCGGTTTCTTAAAGATTGCAGTCTTGGAGGTGCTGAAAAAATAAATCAAATTTATTAAAACTTATTTGCATAAGTTTGCAGTTTTAATTTCTGAAAAAGATTAAAATTCTACTTTCTTCTACTTGACTAGTTTGCCAATATAAGTTATACTTTCTGCATCTCATGCAATATTTTTCAGTCATAACAAATGAGATCAAATTTGTTTACAGAATTTTCAACATTCATGTGCAAGATCCGGTTTATCGAGCTTTATCAGATTTGTATATGAGATATGATAAATCACGGAAGACACTTAATAGCTCACTTGAATGGCTTCTAAGAAATTTGAATTTTTTCCAACTCAAAAAATCAAGATGAAAAGTTCATTTTATTATCAATTAAGGTGAAATTAATTAATTAATTCTAATTTAAGGTGAAAGGTTCTTAGCGACCAAATTCATTTTTAGGAGAAACAGAGATTTAAAACCGGCACCTCGTACTTGATCGCATGATAACGTTCAACTTTGAACTTCAATATCTTCTTAAATTATAAAAATATAAATACGGAGCTTATATTAATCCATACAGCAGAAAATAGAAAATCGATTTTTTGGTCACTAAGCACCTTTCCTCACTCTATGCTACATTTATTATTTATTTCTAAATTTCTTACAAATGAGTGAATCCAAGGATCGTTGAATTTTAATACGGATATTTTTAAACCACTTTCCGATTTTTTGCAAAAGCTGGTATGTTTTGAAGGAGAACTTTTTGTTCTCGACGCTGACTTCAACGGAGCAGTTGAGAATCTTCATTTTAATGATTATCAGTTTACAGAAAATAATTTCAATTATTCAAAATGTTACTGCTTCTTGGGTTTCAAATTGATTTTGAAAGTAAAAAAACGAATGCACTTTAAGAATATTTCATAATTCGAAAAAAAATATTTTTGATTCACTAGTTTCTGAGCTATGAATGAAGCATGGCAGCTGAATCAGTAAATCCAACCAGTAAATCTGATGCTGAACAGATTCAGAGCCATCAATAAAAATGAAAAGCTTCCTTGTTGTTTATCAATTTAATAAGGAGCTAGTTTTAACTAGTTTATGGTGACGCTTGCTCTCGAACAGAAAATGTATATGCTTAGGAGTCGACTGAATCTGACATGTTCTTCTCTTAGGTAGTCGAGAGTTGTTCTTGCCTTTGTAAAAGGCAAAGGTGGAGGAACGTCATAAGTAGTATTCATAAGAGTTTCTTGAAAGAATCACGTTTCAAAAATATTAAAAATAGAGTTCTATGTTTTCTGAATCTTGTAAACTTTGCTACAACAACTTTGCACTTTCAAGTTTAAGAAGAGGTTGAAGAAAAGATTAAGATGACGCTGAGAAATGGCGCAGTACACTTTTCACGAACCACAATGACCGACTGTCGGCTTCAAACTGATGTAATACCTCTTGTTTCAAGAGGACAAGAGGTACCTAGAGCTAGACCCTAGACTCATAGACCGCCTGAGAACAATTAATAAGCACTTAAGGCAGGGATGACTTTATCTTCAGCTTTATCGCAACTAGTCGCAACTGTACTTTAGATTCTGTCAAAGACCGTCTGTCGCATGTGGTTCAAGTTGAATGACAAATCTGTTTTATACGTATGTATATAACTAATCTACACATTCTGATCTTATAATGAACAAATTACTTAAAAGACTCCTCAATGTTTCCCCATTCTTAGAGCTTTCAGAAAGTTGAAAACTGTATTCTAGTCATCTAGTCCAAAACTGCATTTTTGTGGAAAATATGATCTATATTTTTCAAATAATAATTTCAATGTTAATTGGAAAATTAAAATTTTTGAATTTAAAATTGAAGTTGAAATATTCCGTTAAATCATTTGCAAATTATAAGTCGCATGAATCTCACTGAATGGTACAATATTGATTCAGAGATCATTTTTGAAACTAGAGAAAACGCAAACGAAATTGTTTTTCCAGAATTTAAAATGACTCAACTGATTGGGAAACGGTTCTTTTAAAATTCATAGAATAAATGTGAAAAATATTTGTCGTTGCAAATGAAATCCCGTGGAAAACAAATTATTACTGAATTGATCAGATTTCAAGTAATTCAAAACAATATATTTCTTAATACTAAGTACTGAGTAATAATTCTGATCAACATTGTAGGGACTTTATTATAAGGTTTTCGTATCTGTATTTGTGTATTTGAAATAGATAATTTAATTCTAAGAATCTGAGAAACCTTTAAAATACTTCCGAAATAGTAAGAGAGAGAGAGAGAATATTATAATGTTGATAAAAATTTTCTATCAAATAATGAATAACGAAGAAACTTTTAAAGTCTCTTATCGGAAAAAGTGACACCCATAAACTTGAGTTTTAATGGGATTCAGGAAAACCATCAACAAGATGAGTAAATGTGTATTCATATTCTTATAATTAATGTGGCTTTCTAATAATTAAACTGCATTGATAAGGCTAATCGGTTTCCACTGGAGACCTTATCGTCAACTGAACATTTTTTTATTTCAAAAAATTGCGTAGTTGTAAAAGAGACTGTAAATCGTGTAACTCTCGACTCTTGTTTCGAAGTCTCCATAAAATAATTCTTTTGAAACTCCTTAAATCTCAAACAAATTCTCCTTTTAACATTTACCCGGCCATATGAAACAAAGGCCATGTATTGGGATGACCATCTACTCCTACCATTCTTAAGGTGGCCAAGTATTGGCACATTTACCTTCATGGCAGTCCCAGACTAGGATAATAAATATAGATATACACAAACTTGAAGATGAGAGGAGATCTTTAGAATTTGCAAATATTACATTTACCCTAGTGATCCCTATTAATTTTCACTTTCACTAAACGAGATCTTTGACGAGAAATGATTTACTCATTGATAATATATCTATTGTGGATGCTTCACAATATATAGTTTTTTATTTTCAAATATGCACAAGTCCCATTTAAACAACTCACTCATGTTAGTACCTTTTTGAACATCCAGCGCAGTAAAGAAATGTTTGAAGATAAATAAGAACGATAAGATAAAATCTTTATATTAGAATTAGTCTTTCACGCTTCAGCTGTCAAAATTATTAGATCGCAAGAACTAAAAACGATAATCTCTTGCACTGTTTTTAAAACCAAGAATTAATCCATTTCATGAATGGAATAGTAAAGATTACAAGTGAAAGATGAAACTATGATTTATCATTGGACATTTCAGAAAAGGTCTAGATGACTAAAATAAATTTTGATTCTATTAAATACCTTGATTCTATAAAAGCAATTTAGTTTCACCAACTTTGTGTTCGCAATAATAAATGTTTTAGTCAAAAATATTTATTATTGCGAACGTAAACTTGGTAATACTAAAATTGATCTGTAAAAATTCCTAAAAGCCTTTAATCAAATTTCAAATGCCTTTAATTCAAATTTCGAAGCTGTTTTTAAAATTAATATGGAATTCACTCATGTGTGCAAAACATTGTGGTTTTGTCTGGCAAAATACCATTGCGATTGCGAGAGATCAATGCACGAGTGAGCTTTGCATAAACGATTTGCATCTACATATTCTATACGCACCGATTACGTAAAGTTTATTACTTCACATGAAGGGAAAACGGCCAGGGGCAGTAGTTCAGAAATTTCGTGATTCACTATTATTCTAATTGACCTTCTTTCTGTTATCAGTCTGCGAATGATACATTCGGTTCTGATATTGTTTCTATTCCGCTCCTAGTTCCAGTTTGTAAATCTCATTTAATATATTTTTTCATTTCTTTACTTCATATCTTCTTCTTCCAGTATTATACAGAAAAAGATTAAAGGAAAGCAGTAACATTTTTAGCCAATTTTAATGTTCTACATTGATTAGAAAGTAGATCAAATAATTCTATGTATATGAGCAAGATTAATCACTTTCCTTTGTCGGTTTAAACTTTAATTGTTGTTTCTTTGTTAATTCTGCTGTGTTCTCGTTGAGCACGTGATGAACATGAGTGTCTTATTGACACTCGTGTTCATTTTTTAACCTTATGAGGTGAGTGATTTTGCAGTCTCTTATCCTTAAGAGATAATAGAGATATCTTCAGGTACTGGATGTATGATTATATGACAATACGAAAATACATTTTGTCTGCTCTTTATCACTTGTTTGTTCCATTGCTGGACATCGTAGGCCGATTGAATTTAATCAGTGATAAAGGAACGAGAATAGTAAGATGTAATAGAAAAAAGTACTATCAATGAAGATAAAATTCCAATATAAATGTACTGTATATTCAGTTTTATTTGGATTTTTAAATGTTCACATTGTTAGATAAATTTAGATAAGACCACTCAATTTAGACAAGGATTCTTCTTCTCGATTGTTGCTTTAATTAGAAATTTTTCTTTTGATAAATAGATATGCCTAATAATATTTTTGATTATTTTTTGATGACGTTTTCTATGTTATAATAATGTTTTCATGAGTTTTCTTTATAAAAGAATTTGATAAATTAAAAACTTTTTATAAGAATATTAACTTACACAAAAGGGGATCCAAACGTTCCTTGAAACTTTTATTCCGCTTGACTCTTTCCACGTCGCTCTCGTCTGTGTCTAACATGGTTTCCCATTCGGAAGGATCGTAATTTTGATCCTTTTTGGGTTCGAATGTTCCATTTCTTTCATTTCTTTTCTCTACGTTGTCGTATGAAGAATTTCTGTCGCTGTAAAGAGACTCTGTGGTATCTGGAGGTTTTAGAAGCTCAGGGTACCTGAAAATGGTTACCAATAACGAATTTTAAATAAAACAATTTCGATATTTTATAAAATTTTATTTTCGTTGGTATTTTAATTTGCTATATTCAATAGTTATTGGATTTTCAGTTGTTACCTTTGAAGAATGATACTCTTAACAGTCAAGGTATTGCCGATAATATACTTGTCACTTTCTTCATCTGGGAATTTTCTTGCGACATTTTCAGCCCCATAATTCGCATCACAATCGTAATCAGGTTCATGGTCTTCAGCATCATTCCCTGAAACCAAAAAAAGTTTCATTAGTTAGTTTTTTCAATTGGTCGAAATTTGTTTCTAACTTTACATTGCACAAGTTTAAACAGTCCAAGTTCCAAGTAATTTGGAACTTTTTGAACTCGATTCATTTCACTGTAAATTTCACTTTCACTTCAAATTCAATTCTAAATCGTTCAAATGAAAAAATATTCAATATTTAAAGTTTTCAGTTTGTAGTTGTTTAATTTTAAACATTAAAAATGAAATAATCTTTAGTTCTGAATTACCAATAAATTCCCAACTAGAATCCACTGCCCAAGACGTATCAGTAAAAAGCTTCGTCTTGATTTTCGGAGGTTGAACAGGTTTTGCAGTAGGAAGTTTCTTGACTTCTCTAGACCCTAATCTTTTTGCCAAATTGTCAACGGAGGAGGATATAAGTGGTGTTTTATCCTCCATTTCTTCCGTTTCTTCCCAATCAATAGGATGAAGTTGATTCGAATTATTTCCAACTGGCGTTTGTAACCACCCGGGTTCACTGTGTCGGAACTTGTTTGTTGCAGGATTATTTTTCGGTCGCCTCCTGGGCACAACAACCGCATTTTGAGTAATAGCGTCCGCTGGTTCAGCATAAAAAGGACTTCCTTGTTTCGATTCTGAAGCCAAAGGACTATTGCTTTCAGATTTTGCCAGGACCAAGCCTAATTTATTTCTCGGAGGCGTTATCGTGTTGGGACTGTTCAGAGAATTAGCACTGTCTGTAAAACAAATAAATAAATTTAATGAGAAAGATGTCAATAATTCTGGATTTTTGGATAAACTTAATTGTCCGGGTTTACAAAAGAGGTCAAAATTACAAAAATAACTCACAAACTCTAGATAGAAGATCTGGTCTCTTCCCTATCCCCGTTTCTTCGAGAGATCCACTATCTGGGCTCTTGGCTTCAAGAATTGGTTTGAAACTAGTGAACTCTGGACTAGTTACTTCCTTATAACTCAGCTTTTCATTTCCCACAGATTTATCGTTTCGAATCACAAGCCTTTCATTCCGTGGAACAAGCTGATCATTAGCCACTAGCCTTTCATTAGAAGATTTTTCCCCAGGACTTAGAACCCGATCTGAACCCACCAATCTATCATTAGAATTTTTCAAGCGATCAATTTGAAGTTCACCACGAACTAGTCTTTCATTAGGACACCAAGTGGAATGATTTGACTGGTCTGTCGTATTCCAGATGTCTTCATAATCCGAGATTTTGTCACCTGGAGAACTTCTGTAATACGATTCGAGAATGTCGGATTCTTGGTAGTGTTGTGAATTTTTTCTGGCGTCGCGATCCCTTCGACGTTTGGATTTGCTTGTACCCGAAGGTGTAGTGGGGGAGAGGATACTTGGGGTTTTCGAGCAGACTAGTTTTGATGACGGAGAGAGCACTGGAGTTGTTGGGGATAATGGTGATTTTGATGAGAGATTCGAAGACAAAGATTTCGTTGATGTCGCACTTTGAGGAGAGAGCAATGATGTACTTGGATCCGATGGTGTATTTTGCTGCAAAAAAATGATTGAAAATTAAAATCTTTTTTATGCTTTGTTCAGTATTAAATAGTTTAAATTTTAAATTGTTAGGTTTGAAACCTAATGCAGAGGTTTGGTACTATTTTCTATAAAATCAAATTGTTAATAACTTTTAAACTTTAAAAATTACCTGTGATGAGCAGTCATTATTCTGATTCACATTGAAGGTCACTGTCGTCGTGACCGTGAAATTGGTTTGACTTTGACTGATGCCGGGCTTCGCCCATCTTGGAGGCGGTGGAGGTGGTGTTTTAATGTTCTGTGCCGATCCCTGACTCTCTACGAGGTTCTTATTTACTTCCGGTAGGATGGGTGAATTCGTATTCGAAAGATTATTAAAATTGGCGAGGTTCTGAAGGAAGTTTGAGGTAGAGGACGTGTTCGAGGAGAATTTATTACTTCTGGAGAACTCGACGATTGACTTGGAAGTCTGAACTTCGACACTTTTTGTGGTCTCCGTGTTAGTACTTGATTCCAAGGGACTAAGAACATTACTCTCTACATTATGAATCACAGGCGAGGGGCAACGAACGCTCTGAACCAGGTTGGGCGAAATGAGCTTCTGAGAAAGCTTCTCACTTGGTGAAAGCTTCTCCAGCCTTTCTTTTTTGGCATCGAATGGTTCGTTAAACGTCGTCAAGTTTAAAGTATTCGGAGGCGTCGGCCTTGGTTGTCGTGGCAATGATGAGGCGAAGGTCGACGTCGTTACTGTACTCGTTGGAGAGGAATTCGCTGCAAAAATTACAATGTTTTATGAATTGTGTTATTTTTAGTTTTACTAGAATATCAAATAAAATTGATTTGAGATGTAAAATTTACCAGTATCATGTGATGAGATTGGACACAAGTTGAGCACGATACTTTCTGAAGTGGGAGTATTGATAATGTTGTTGTTGTTGCCTGGAAATTATAAATTGTAAATAAATTCAAGATTATTTTTTTTTAATACAGGTAAATTAGAAAAACTTACCACAATGAAAGCTGCTTAAACTCGAAGTATTACTGCTACCACTTTCTGGAGGTTTGGGATTAGCCATTGGATACCTCCAAAATTCTTGACCCAAAAGAGCTAATGATGAGAGTTGTTGTCGATTTTTTGCTTCCCTCATGGCCCTTGGCAGTGTCAATTGTACTGGTAATTCGTCACTGCTTACCAAAGAATGAAAATTAGAATCAGATTAATCAAAATCAGTTTAAAAAAAACATCTTACGAATATTTAGTTGAATTATTTAGTTGATAAAATTAACTTTAAAGTTAGTTTCTGTCTGTAATTTTGGAAGCTCAAGTTCTATTTAAAAATTAATATCATTATTCAAATTAATAGATTACTCACCAACATTGAGAGTAGTGGGCAATGAGTGAAGGGATATTATCGAATCTGTTTTCACTCGTCTCTAAACTTAATTTTCCGTTGTTGGATTGGATGAGGTAATGTTCAATGTAAGGACCCTTTCCAGGTGGAAGTCTTACGGAAAGTGCCATTGTGTCACTTTGACTTGATTGTCGAACAACAAAATTCTGCAAAATAAATACATTCATATTATTCTAAATTAATATCATTTTTGGTAGAAAATTCACATCAAATTATTTTTTTTTACTGGGCACTTTATGACAAACAATACTGGTTCTCAAAAATAAGATGTTTTGAAAAAAAAAAAGAGAGAAAGAAGGATTTAAAAGTTTTTTTCAATCCCTTTTGTCTTTGCATACTGTTATCTGTATTTTGCACAATTTTCGCTACTTCGGCAAGACTTTTCCACTGGGTGGTCGCATTTCTTGATAGAGACGAGTAATTGCGAAGAGCATTGTTTTTTGGCGGTTGCCATTCGTTCGTTCTGGCTCGGGGAATATAACAATTGGTAAAGCCGGAAAACAATGAATGCCAGGAACAATGCACCGACAATGCCTCGCCTCATCCGTAGGCATTTCTACGCTGATTACGATAGCTTTTGTGCTTACTTGCTGGAAAAATGTTTATGAGAAAGTGCAATGTCGGATATTATGATTTTTTATTACAATTTTTACTTTCATTTCTTTTTTCCTCAACTGTTTTTACCCATTTTACTGAAATCTTTATAGATAAATGAAATTGGAAATGAATCAGGCTATTATTTTAGTAGTTTAATAGAGGAAGTTGACAAACAACTAGAAGAATGAAAGTGTTAGAAGGTGCCGACTTAACAATTTATTTCGCGAAAACAAAGCACCAATAATAGAAGGACTGTAGTTCTCTTGGTCAATTCATTTTTCATTCATTCCATTGACAATCGTTTATACAATGCAGTGCTCGTAAGTGATTTCCCACAATATGGCCCATTGTTTTAAAGAAACAAGCACTTTTGCACTCAGGCAGTTAACATCAGGCATTGACACACATTTTCAGCCTGCATTGACGTTTTCCTCATTGAGAACAGCGTGAAACCCAGTTATTAATACAAATAGCTGACTTTAATTCCCAGCAATGAAAATTCTCAGAAATTAAAATGACAATTAAGCCTAATCAGAAAATAATATAGTTTCACACTAAATGGGCCATATTATTAACTTAAAGTTACAATTAAAATTTGTAAAATTATCCTCTAATTTTAAATTATTTCCACAGATTTTAGTATTATTATAAAATATGTGTAATTTGACAGACTAATATATACTTGTTAAATTATTTTTACTAATATGAAAGATATTTTTACAACTTTTTTTACTTTTTAAGTATATACATATGTATTTGGAATTGAAAATCAAATGAGAGGTTCGACACGAATCACGAATCGTACATTCAAATCCTCAGTCTCGAGGGTCCCTCGTAATTTTGGTGCTTGGATCTCAGCCAAAAATTAAATGCCTAGTATTTCAGTCCTCATGATAGTCCCTGCATTTACTGCATATTAAACCAAAGGGAAATGCTCGCCAAATTGCCGTACGTTGCAAAAACCGTCTTAAACTACAGTTATGTGGTTTCAAAATGGTTTGTGATACTAGCATCGAACTTTTTAGTCCATAAATTTGAGCCTTTACTTTACAGCTATTCCTTCAGTTACACTACTTCGGGAATTTAATTTAGAACTGCTATAAAATTTCACTTTAGTAGTAATGAGACTGATACATCTTCACTGATATTTCATTTTAACTTCACTAGTTTAATTTTCTTCGTAATAATGTTATCGTGCCAGCAAATAAAGTTTTCAGTAGAAGTAATAATAACCAAATAGTTTTAAAATCAAAAATACTGACCCCTTCTTCTTTTCCCTGCAACAAGTGGAAGGCACCGGCTCTTTGAATACCAGGAAGAAACCAAATGGGATGAGATCTAATGAGTCTTTCGATTAAAGTAATATTGCAGGCAACTTCGCTCCCCGAATCTTCCGTCGAAGCTGAAGATCCATGCGAGGTTGCAGAACCTTCAGATGATAAAGATTCTTCGCTCTGAAACAGAACAAAATATTTATTCTTTAGTTTAACAAACTTGCGATCGTCGAACTTGTGATTATTACACCTTAAAAAATAGTTAGATCCCAAACAAAATTCCCATCGTCATTCGCACTCTTCCTTAAGTAAACATGCAATTTCATTCAGATAAGAATTTTATTTCCTTGAAAATCTTGAAAATAATGAACTTTTATCTGAGTCGTGGTGAAAGTTAAAAAAAGAAGAATTCGATTTTCTCTCTCTGAAGTTGGTCGTCTAGACGAGGGGCATAAAGGGTAGATAAGAATGGCAATTTCCAAGCAATGGTCACTTTACCATCTTTTATACTTACATCCCAACCGCAAGAGAGGCTGGGATTGCATCTTCAGCTGTGAGAGGTGGAAAGTATCGTATCATCGTTGCAAACCTTATAAGGGGACATTTGACTCTCAAGCTCTGACATTGCAGATTACGATTTGGGTAAAGACTTGCCCAATTTACGAGATTCGTCAAATGAATATTACAACTGTAGACACGTTTCATTTCTCGAAAGCATAAAACCTTTATAGGAATATCAAAATCCGGAAAATAATTATGGTCCCTTAGTGAAGGTTTTTCGTTCAAATAGAGCTTTTACTTACATATTTAGGAAATTGATAAAATGCATACACTCAGAAAACAGTTTCTTCGAATCAAAGAAATTGTAGTATTGATATACGGTCAAAGAAGCATTTCTCTAATTCAAACAAATTTTTTTGAATTAAATAAACAGTTTCATTAAATTAAAATTATTTTAAAAGAAATAAAGTTTTCTTGTTTATAAAAAAAATTACTCTGAATTATTAAAATAAAAGTTTTTAGTTAAATCAAGTTTGTTTCTGAGTGTAGATTGAAACTTAATCCAATTCTTTTCCTGTTATTCATATCCAGCAGTTTTTTTCCATGCCTTTGAAAAACCTATTTTTGAAATTTTTATTTAACGTTTTAACAGAGGTATATGTGGGAGCTTGCGTGCAGGTGAAATAATTAATTAGATCTCAGTTTATAAACCAAATATAACAATTTATTTAGCTGTTAAGAACGTGAGTTTGTCTGGATTTTTTGACAGTGTGATTATAAAATTCACCCTATGTAGTACGACGTCTCCCACCCGAGTATAACCGAACTAAACGTTGCTTAACTTCGATGATGGAAGAAGAAGCCTTAAATATTTACGTGTATTTATACATACACAACCGATCAGTTTGACTATCCAGTTTTCTCTGTGTACATTGAAACTTGAAAGTACAGTCAGAAAGAAAAGTGATTCCTGAGAGAACGAAACATTCAAAGTTGTTTTATTTTATGTAAATCTGATCTATGATAATGGTTTAGAGTGCAGAGAAAGTTGAAAATAAAATAAATTTCCATCTAGCAAAGGAAGCTACTATAACAGAATTAATTGAGACAAAACATAGTGCAAAAAATCGAATATCGATGCAAATTTGCCCTGATCGTATGTATATTTATTAGTGCAGCGTACATCACTAATTCTTATGATTACGTGGAGACTCAACATGTGCGTGAAAAATCATTTCTATGCTAATGAACTTGAGCAGGATGCAGTGTACAGAGAATAGAGAGATACATTCATGCTAGACAGTTTAATGAGTCATCGGTCACTCGCTCTTCGTAATTACGGTTACAATGATCCTCTGGCGTAATATTTTCAAAACAATGTGAACATTTTTTTGTAAAATATATTTTTCCATAACATATTAGACAATCAAATAAAAAGGCAATCTATTAGTTGAGAATTCAGCGAAAAAAAATATAAAATCCTCGACAAGGATTGCGGATAAATCTTTCAAGGTTCGAAGCTATGAGGTTTAATCCAGATAAATCGTTATAAAACGTATGAGTCGGATCGTGGACCAAAGCTGCCTACGCATTATAAAACGATTCGATCAATCACTATCGATCAAAGTGTAGTCGCGGCCGGTTTGGCGGCGAAGGCAAAAAAAACCGATTGAGAGCCGAGAGTGCCATAATTCGTCGCAATTGGCTCTCAAGTAAAATATATTTAAAGTGGAATCGGGAACACGGGTACTGGCATAATCCCGGTTCTATCAGGGTAGCAGTCAAGTATAATCCACTTTCCTTTGTTGCGCGAAAATCGAATATTTCACGGTCTCGCGAATCGAAAGGGGGGCAAAAAAGAAGCGAGATTTAGAAGTTGCGGTTGCAGTCCAGGTACCATTAAAAGTAAATCGAGAATTTCGCATGGACTGCAAATTGAGATAACCCCACTGGCCCATTCGTAAAACCCTACGGGAATATAATGCGGTATTAGAGTGTATTGTCACAAAGTATCCCTAAGGGAGGATTTACACCCCTGAATTGAGGATTAAGGGACGACTCCGCTGGAATTTCCATATTTGCGCTTGGTTCGCGATTCACGACTTCGACTTTCGACGACCGTTCTGTGTTTACTCTGTTTGGATTGTATCTTGTTTCCGGATTACAAATCTTTATAGTCATTTTATGTCGCAGGAGATAGAGATTCTCATTTTAATTACAGAAGGGTATATTTAAAAGTGAAAAAGGCAGTAAATTATGCAAGCCTAAAGCTATCGTAAACATTTTTTATCATGAATTATCACGAGTCCAGAAAACAAGTAACAAGGATTCAACTAATATAAGTTGATTGTTTTGTGTATATACAATGTGTAGTATGTACAATGTACATTCCTTAAAATGAGGTGAAAGCTTGATTCGCTTGGCTCAGTTGTTAACAATCCGTAAACTTTTGATCACGAGTAATTAGTGAACTGGCAATTAGCTAATTGTACACTCAGCATGCACCTCACGTTTCTGTTTAATCCCCTTAGTCTAAACCACCCCTGTGTCAGTGTGAATTTAAAATTACATTTCACTCGTAACAAGATACAACATTCCATTTTTCACTTGCAATCACAGAATTTAAATCGAACAACT
>JAUEJJ010000013.1:17542585-17564551 GCA_032164275.1 Synergus coniferae | reverse complement strand
GTTTGTGCTCCATCCCTAGGTATATTTCATACATCCATGATGTACATGCGCATTGCCTATTGCGTCAATTTAGAATTTTAAACTGCGCGCCAATAGCAACCAATCAGATGTCATAAGTAAGTTGCTACAATAGAAAGCATTTGTTGTCCTGCTCGAGAGTTTCCGGCTGCCGTAGGGAAATGTTGATGTCCGTTAAGTGAAGTGAAATGAAGTTAGTACTCAACCAGACTCAACTCAGATCGCTCAGATCACAGAAAATCCAAACTTTGTTTGGTGGAATCGTTTGGTGGTTGTTAGGTGGTAGTTTTTGAGTTTTGGAGGTCAAAATTGCAAAAACTACAGGTTTTTCAAAATTGGAGTGAATTTCACGCTGCACTCCAATTGTTCATATTTTTCAAAATTTCTTTTTGTAATCGTTTGGTGGTTGTTTGGGGGTCGTTAGGTGATACTTTTTTAGATTTGGTGGTCAAAATTGTGGGAGAGATATGAATTTTCCAAATAATTGTGCACAATTTTTGTTAACACAAAAGAAATTTGGAAAAAATTGTTCAAACAAATTCAACTTGTTAAAACAATTAAAAATTAATTGATTAATGTTGATAAATATTCCTCTAAATATATGTAATAATCTTAAAAAAAAAAGAATGTTTGGAAAAAAAATTATTTAAACAAACTGGATTTATTTAAATAAATGGAAATTAATTAACCAATGTTATAATTGCATTTCTGGTTTCGTTAACTGAAATCATCATGAAATTGGTAGATATATAAGCCATTAGTTCTAGTAAAGACACATTTTTAGTACAGAAAATGAGTACTCTATAATTTAAATTTTTAAAAAGGAAAGGTTTTGTACAAAATAAAATAAAAATATTTTAGTTTTAAACATAATTGCTTCAGTATTATATTTCTAAATTTCTATTTATACTGAATTAGTGATATAGTTCTTGTTTATTTAAACTTGTGTTTAAGCAAAACATTAAACGTGTACAACAAGCGTTGAAGTAATTTTTTCTCGTTTAAATAATTAGATATTCTATTATAATAATTAAAAGTATAATTAATAAGTGCTTATAATATTTCTTCTTTTTGAATTTCGCGCCAGTACTACATGTGCTGATCGTCCCTCGCACGCTCTGGACAATTGTTTAGAAAATTCATATCAAAGATTTGTTCATATCTCCCACAATTTTGACTACCAAACCTAAAAAAAGTACCACCAAACGATTACAAAAAGAAAGATTGAAAAATATGAACATTTTGAGTTCAGCGTGAAGTTTTAAGTGACCATACGTCCTGTTTTTGGCAGGGCAGTCCTGTTTTTTTTTAGCAATTTGTCCTGCGGAGATGAGCGTCCTGTAAAATGTCCTGTTTTTGAACAATATGTCCTGTATGTCCTGCCAAGGTTTTTTTTTTATTTTATTTTTTTTATTTTTTTTTTTTTTTTGAAATTACAGAAAACGAAACGCAGAAAACAGAAAATCATAAGAGTGAAATAGAGATTAAATCAAAATTAAATCTATCCCTGCATATGTAAAATTTGATAATGTGTTTATTTAAAATATAATGTTTCATTACTCGAGAGTATTTTATCAGCATGTTTTATATTGAATCTGCACCCCTTCCCATCAGTCAGAATCCTGATTTTAAGCATTTGAAATATGGTCACTTTAGTGAAATTAGCACTCCAATTTTGAAAAACCTGTAGTTTTTGCAATTTTGACCACCAAAACTCAAAAACTACCATCTAACAACCACCAAACGATTCCACCAAACAAAGTTTGGATTTTCTATGGTCGGAGTGCTAACTTCACGGACATGAGATGTTGCCCTAAGAGGTTGCCGTCATAGAGATTTGAGTGTCCGCGGCGCGCCTCGCCATTTTACCCAATTTTAATGTTATTCAATATGGCGGAGACAGTACTCATTGTCAGAGAGGTTGAACTACGCATTGTGCACGACGTCTAATTTTCTTCCACCATGGTAATAAAATATATTTAAAGTTTATTCAATAACAATAATTCTTTTCCTTCAACTTTTGGAGCACTTATGTGGATATATCCCCTCATACGTAACTCTTTATTCTCTTAATACGAACGTACACACATTGTTTATTAAAGTAAAGAACTGATTATAATCGATTTTTCTAATTTTCACTATTGCTGATAACTAAATTTTCTTATTTTTAAATCCCGAAATGTGTTTTATTGTAGAATTGTACGCGACCATGCCAGGACTTGATTCGTTCGTTCCAATGGACAAATCTCAACGCATTCGAAACTTTTTAGAAGTAAATATCAAGATATTCTCCTCTTCTAAACTAAATATTGTAATGAAAGTTGAACTGCTTTACAAATAAAATAATTCTTTTTACTTTCAGAGTTTAAATATAGGAGACATAATTTTCGCACAAGTGAAGGGGAAGAGTGCTGCTGGACTTCTTTTGAAGATTCTTTGCAACTGTAGTGATTATCCTAGAGTTGTTTCTGATATTGGCATTAAGGTAAACTCATTTTCTTAGAACAAAAATAATATTATGTCTAATTGTTCTTGATTTTCAAAATTATAATATTTCGTTCTTTTACACTTGACAGGCTTTAATATTAAACTCGGCATCAATACCGGCAGTGGACAAGAAAGGTGTGACTCGAGAGTACGTGGTTAATGATTTGGTGTGTGTCTGCGTGACTGAAGTAACTGTAGAAGCTGAACGAGTAGTCGCAGCCATGAACGTAACCCCACGTGAAGGTCAGGCTCCACATCCGCATCTGGGACTTGTGGATAGCGATGATCTTCCTAGCGCTTACAAGTGGGTATCTGACTATTCTTAAATTTACATCAATTTTAGAATCAAGTTCCAATTAAAATTTCAGCTCACTTAAGAGTTTTGGATCAAAATTCTAATCTCAAAATTCGATTTCTTCATTTCATTTAATAAGTACTATAATTAGTCATTTTTTCGCTCTGTATAGCTACTCATTTTTTAAATAGAATGTGCTACTACATTCTTTGGAATTTGACTTACACTCAACCATGGATTATTTGCAAGCTGGTCATTTGCGTAGTTCACGGTTCTTCCCCTCCCGCAGCGTCCCTCGGGTGCCTATATAAACCTTTGAAGAGCTCGGACGCTCGAAGAGCCAGTGGCGTAGAGAAGTTGTTTATATGGCGACCACTGTGATGACTCTCTAGGCGACTTTTCTACGCATAAAAGTGTACTACCTACGATCTTGAGTTTTTACCTAAATCCGCGATGGGATTATTTGCAGTCAAGATTCGAGATCTGCAAATAATCCATGGCTAAATGTATTTGGAACTTGACTGTTAATTACAATGCTATGCATACAAACTTTAGTATGCAGCTTGGGAATCATTCAAGTATTACGAAAGATTTGTAACTAAAGATTCGTATTCGTCTTGGGATGATTTAGAAATAGAAGAATCGTTACATTCTTTGAAGTGTTGTGAAAGACAATAAGAGAAAACGAGCGTTGGCATGATGAAGGATACTAACACTGCAAAGTAAATCGGTTTTGGTTCTTCTGACACATTTTTATGAATTTAGGTGCCAGATACTCTCTAAAATAAAAGTTGATACTCGAAATGACGATGAGTTTAAAAAATGAATTATAAACGATTTGAATCGTGACCATTGAATCGAAATAGATTGGTGAGGATACATTTTGCTCAGTTGTATTTACGTTTGCAATAAAATTATATCAAAGTACTGGCGAAATGAGACCAATGAGCAATGACCACACGAAATGAGATCTCGCGTTTATGTTACTAGACGGTAGGTAAAGTAATAAATTCAGTTGCTTGGTCTCCTAATGTGTACTTAAATGTATTAAAATCGTAAAATTTAGAATACGTGTGTTATTTCAAGGTTTTTAGAGACCACACAACGGGAATTTCTTACTACTTGACATGTACCACTTAAACCTCGACGGAGTTGCGCTTTGCATAATCATTAATTAATCGTTTAAACTTACAGCTGATATTGTCAGATAAAAGTGGTGTTTGTTTGACACTGCAAAGAGCAAAACAAGCGAACGAACTGCTACATCTAAACAAATTTTTTGATCAACTGGGATGATAAATATTTTTTAGACATGGCTCGAATCTTTTCTAGGGCTATGAAATTTATTTTATCGCACCCAATGCTTAAAAAGACCATCTGATGATAGGTTGTGCTCTTTTGCCTTGAGCAAATTGAGAAAACATATGATAATTATGATACTAAAAATGAATCTAAAAAAATATATGCGCTTCTTTGCGGTTTATGCGAAAGGTGAGAGATATGTTTACCTAATACTCGAATCGAGCTGCTTGCTAAGGGTATGAACATAGATTTGAATAGACTCCACTACCGGCTTTTAGTTTGAAGATTTGGAGTAAATCTCCTGGATGATGTTTCAGTATATGGGATACTTACATAAGTAAACAATCCATAGAGACAGAAGAGAAAAAGGAGAATAGCGACAAGAGATCGCCCAGATATTTGGCAATGTGTGATTCTGAAAATGGAAAGTTGAAAAAGGATCTGTAAAACATACGTATATTACCCTGGAATATGAGTCTATCTATAGAGCACTACGGCTTTGTGTATACATTTATCAAATGAAACTCTTAGCTAAGCAGCTTCGGTCCGTTTCGTGAATCACAAAGTCAATCAAGTAAATTCTAGGTTATAACTCTTGTCTTGTTTTGTGATCTAGGAAAACGTTGGAAAACAAGGGCAAAAGTTTTGAATTTATCATGGAGAATAGTACTGGATTCAACAATCCCAACAACACTAAATATTTATCCGACTTGATGTCACTGGGCCAAGAAAACTATTCCAATATGTATGGTCTCAGGTAAGATATCAAACTTTCATATGCCTCTTTGATTTATATTTTTTATAATTTTATTCTTAATCATTCATAATTTTAATGTAAAATTACTTTAATAGGGAAAAATTTCCATCAGAGGAATATGGTTCAGAATTGAGACAAGCACAAGCCGGTAAATGGGCATTCCGCAGCGTTGCGGAAGGAATAGATCATTTCAAAGCAGGACGACATGCAGAAGCTTTTCAGTGTCTTAATAAAGCCTTGGAGGTGGATTCCCGAAACGTTGAGGGATTAGTGGCTCGCGGCGCATTGTAAGAATCCAAACATTCTTTTTTTTTATTTTCTAATTAAATTTTTAAAAAAACTTACTATAATTTCTTCATAATCTAACTCTTCTCATTTTTAATTTTTCACAGGCATGCGAACCACTGTAACTTCAAAAAAGCTGTCGCAGATTTTGAAGCAGCCTTGAAGTTTAATCCAACTCATCCGAATGCACGTAAGTACATGTCGGAGACACTTGTAGCTTTAGGGCGAAGCTATGAAAATGAGGAAAAGTTTGAAGAAGCTCAAAAGGCTTACGAAGACTGTTTGGCTATCGCTCCGTATCACGAGGAAGCGAGAAATTCTATCGAGTATATAAAGAAAAGAAGTCTAGGCGTAAAGGCTGGGATCCCTATCGATAAATTCGAGATCTTTGAAGTTGAAAATGGATCTGCAAATGGTAAAACCGATAAGAAAAAAAGGAAAAAAGGTCGAAAATCGAGGTCAAAAAAGACGCAGAGATGGAGTTCGAGTTCAAGTTCGTCGTCAAGTGCATCCTCGAGTTCGTCGAGTTCGGATTCGAGCAGTTCATCTTCTTCTGACAGTTCTCGATCTCCTTCTCGATCATCTCGCAAGAAGAAGAATAAAAAAGAGCGAGGTTCTTTATCTCCACTTAGTAAGAGAATGAGCCAGTACAATAATCCGCCAGCAGATACTAGTTCATTGTCCGAAATTCTAGCTCCAAGGTCTTCAGACTCAAAAGCTGGAACAGAGGGTTTTGAGATTCTAGTGCGTAAGCTCTTGCAGACGAAGGATGAATCCGATTATGAAGAAAAAGTAAGTTTAAGTACCAAGTTAAAATAAGTTGAGGAGTACAAAATTCGAACAAGTAAATTTATTCTTTTCTTTTATTCTTTTTTTCAGGTGAGAATATTACTGGAGGAAACTTCAAGATTGAAGAAAGATCGAGGTGGTGAGAGGAATGACGAAAAGTCTAAGAAAAAGAAAAAAAAGGAAAGGAAAACTAACGATAAGGACAAGGAAGATAAAAAGAGTCGAAAGAAGAAGAAGAGGGAGGGACGTAAAAAGCATAAGAATAGTAAAGACAAGATGAACAGGAGCCTGGAAGTTTTTAAAAATTCTTCCTCTCCGGATTTGGAACATTTGCAGTCAAAATTAAATGCTTATTACGCGAAGGTTGGAAAAGATTCAACTGTTCCCAAGAGGTTAGCTATTTTTTACTGCAATTTTTGTGTAGTTAATTATAATTTTTTCCTTACATTTGAATTAAAAAAGTGCGACGTTGAAGCTTAATTTAATTGATGGTTTTATATTTTTTAGGTCTTCAGGGAACTATAGTGACATGCCTTCCCCTCTTAGTAATGTAGAAAAGCTTATGGAAAATTCCCACAGAGAAGAAGAATTCCGCAGAGATCGCGAGAGAGAAGATCCAGCTAAGGTATATCAGGAGAGAGATCCTAGAATGTCCTCTGTACATCAACGGAAAGGTGATTTTGAAATTATTTATTTTCCAGCGAATCCATTTTTTTATTTTTATCACTTTCTTAAAAAATAAAATATAAATTCCCTACTAAACATTGATTTCCATTACAGAAATCCAACGAAAATCGTTTGCGGATATGTTTGAAGAAGAAACACATATGATTCACACTGAACCAAAGATGTTTTCCCAAAAGCGACAAGATTTATCAGAGAAGAAAAAACGCTTCGAGAGTTTGGAGGATATAGACATTCAGTTTGAAGAAAAGCTAGAGCGTACATCGTTCGATAAGTCCTTGAACATACGTAAACAGATGCAGCGTGATCTTGTAGAGAAAAGATCAGGCATGCAGCAACAAAAACCGCGCTCACCATCTCCACCATTACCTAAAGAACCGTCGCCAAGGGAATCCTCGCTACTCTATCACTCACCTCAGTCTCAAGGTAAATTCAAATCTCTAGGCACACCGCAAGGTGGCCTAAACAAATCGAGCAATAACCTCGGAGATAGATTCCAACCGATTGGACAGAGCAATAGTTATCCACCGGAACCACCACCTAAATCGCCTCTAATTAGAAGGCAAAGACTATCTGATTCCGGTAGTGATGTGGAGCGAAGAGGATCATCTAAGAAGAGGGGCCCAACTGGTAGACCTGTGGCAAGCAGAGAAAGACCAAAGCGATACAGAAGTCGATCTCGAAGTGGATCCAGCTCTAGGTCATCAAGATCACGTTCCCTGAAAAGGTCCAGGTCCAGGTCTTACTCAAATAAATCCAGAAGGTCTGGAAGTTACGTGCGAAAATACAGTCGCTCGCCTTCTGGATCTTATAGCAGATCTCGCTCAAGGTCTCGCTCTAAGTCATACTCGAGAAGCCGCAGTCGCAGCAGATCTGGTGAACGAAGGTATTATCGACACAGACAGACCCGTCCCTACAATAACAATCGGGGTAATCGACCTTATAACAATAATCGTGGTTTTCACCATTATAACAACCGAGGAGGACAGAATTTCCAAAACGGTAATAGATTTTACAACAATCAGAACTTCCGCTACAATAACCGAAGAGGCTTTCAGCATGGGTACAATAATTACAACAATCAAAATTATCGCGGTCGGGGCCAGAATCGAGGTGGAAGATTCTTCCATAATAACAGACAGGGATTCCGTGATTTTAGAGATAACAGAAGGGAATTCCGGGACAGACGTTCCTACTCTCGTGATAAGTACAGTGATAGGAGCTTGTCTCGTAGCCCAATGAGAAAGGTGGATGAAGCTAGGGAGAAGATTAATAAGATGCTGGAGAGTGGTGATGATGCTTCCAATCGTCAGGTTAGTGCCCCTACACTTCCACCTAACAAGAGACCTGAAGGTCCACTAAGCGAAGGTGAAGAAAGAGATTATGAAGATTATGAACATTGGGGTCAGACCGAGGATGGAGACTCCGCAAATAAAGTGGCCTGAATTTATTTTTAAAAATAAGAGTTGTGAGCTTATATGTTAATTTTCAAAGTGATTGAGGCTACTTTTTAGAGAAACACGAAATAGTATAAGGACAGATACTTCCAACATCTTTTTCAGAGGCCATCTAAAGCATCTGAAACTTTTTAATTGCGGTCCTTTGTTTACGAAAAGAAGATAAATGTTTTACTCTTGTTCCGAAAATTACAATAATCTTATTAACTGACTTTATTTTTCTTATACTAATTCGTGATTAGAAATTGGTGACGAAGTTTGCTCATTAATTTCCATTTTTTTTTATGAATTATCATAATAAATATTTATTTTCAAAAATTATTAAATGCACGTGTCTTCCCTCATTGAATTTTACGGTGAGAAGCTTCTAGAAAATACTCCAGTTACATTTTCGTTATGTTTTACTTTTTGATTGCTCACTATGGGATCAAAGATATATCTTTATTGGATAAAACCATTAAAATACAAAAACGGAAGTTATTATGTTCTACTGTTCGAAAGATGCGTACGCAAAATTTTATGTCTTCGAAGTAAATGTAAAATGAGTTTTAGATGATTAAAGGAAGACTCGTTGCTTCACATTAATCTACTTTTGTGGATACTTTTTTTTACACTGAATTATCGAGGAATCAAGATTGTCTATATCCAACTGTATATTGTATAGTTTAAAATACTGAAAATAAACTTAAAAAATATTAAAGTGTGTAGTGTTTGAATTTAGTAGTTGAAGCGCAATTATTTTATCGATACTTGACGTATTAAAAATATTAAATCAAAGCCATTTAAGAATTTTTAGTTTCAGAAAGTTGAATAAGTTTCAGGCGTTTTAAGTATAAGGTTTTAAATTTTCAAAAAATAATATGAGGCTTCATTTATATAGCTGAATTATTCTAACGAGATTTAAATTCATTTGTAGTAACAGACTAACAGTAACTGTTTTCTTTTTCTATACTATTAAAAAAATGTGAGTAGAAAATAACACCGTGTTATTGAGCTTTTAAGTTTTCAGCTCAATAATCAATTTGTAATGAAGAAAACCTATAATAAAATATAATTTCGTTTCTCCTCTCAATGTATTATAGCCACTTTTCAAAGTATCAGTATATAGACAATATGCGGGAAGTCTCGACCGTTTCCTGCGCCGTTCCAGTCTGTAATTTAAAGGGTGATATCTCGTGATTGTATGATCGTAATGATGCTTTATTACAGTTCATTGAATACGTTTAATTCTCTTTGTGTTTTTATAACACAAGCACCTTATCAAAAAGTCACTGGAACTTATAAATAATTAAAACCGAGAACCATTCGAGTGTTTTTCTTTATTTAAATTCTAAGATTGTTAAATTGCAAATATAATTCATTATTCCTGGAATGTCCGAAAAATATATAGGAATATTTGTCCTCTGAGAATTACAGAAGTCGGTACCTAATTTGGAAAACAATAGGTGTTGTTTTTTTATTCACTGAATAAATGAATTAATTACCAAGATTAATTGAATTTTGTTTAACAAAGTTTTATTTGCGATATTTAAATGAGATTTAAATATTAAATTTATGGAACTTAAATAAATTAAAAAATTTAATAAACTTGTTAAAAGGCACCGTAATATCACATTTATCTATAACTATTTCAGTGCACAACTTATTATTTGAGAGAGCAGAAGCATCTTTTAATTCGCCTACCATACTGACATTAAAAATACTACGCATGATTGTAGATTAAATCTTCAAAAATTATTCAGAAAGTACTTTTGTACCCTTCACAATTTTACATTCTGAGCGTTATTAACAAAATTGAGTCTTGATTTCATATCAGTCACTGATTTACAATTTACAATTGTTATTAGAAATTCAATGACACTAGTCTTAAAGTTAATTTTAAAATAGTTTAAAGTCTTTAAATTCTTAATATTCTATAATCTATTTACAAATCTTGAAAATACTTATTCTGGCACATTGGTGCTTTAAAACACAATTTATCTATTTCATCATTTACAAAAGAGAATATAAAAACAAAAAAATTTTACTTTAATCTGATTGAAATAAATAAAACCACTTTCAGCCTTTTTCTAGTTGATCGAAATTAAAAATAACTTTCTTTGGGTTTGCCAAAATTCACAGTATCGAGTAAAGTACAAAAATTGATTTCGCAGTTTGATAAACTAAGAAAATATTAAATCAATTTCTACAATTAAATTCATCCACCAGGTTTCGTATTTCGAAACCTTCTCATCTTCGCAAATCGCAAGTATTCCGGATTTTGATAAATAAAATTGGCGAGTTGCTCGGTTCCCGCATAAGTGTCTGCTTTTGTGCCTTTGCACATTGAAAATTGCACTTCGGAAAGTTCAGAATCACAATCGACTCCATGATAAACATGAATTAAATTTCGATCTGGAGCTCGAAATACTTGTAAGTCCGATTTCACAACTTTCTCGAAAAAATCGACGTCTTCTTTTCCCCATCCTTGAATTGATAAGTCGAAACCTCCAACTTTTCTGTAATCAGAAAGATCAAGATATAATAAAATTTGTATATTTATTTCTTCTCGGCTTTCTTTTTCTTTGATCTTACTAAAGAATTTCAAAGTACTTAACTCGAGGTGTTAAATAACTATAAAAGCTTCATACCGGTTTGTAAGGATCAACATTAAATTTCAAGAAATACAACATTCTTTAATGTAATTTAATATTATGTTAGAAATTTCGAAAATTTTCTAAAATTTTATGACTATTCTTACTTATAAAGTTTAATATAATTTTATTTTATAAAATTAATTGTCAGAACTTTAGTTCCTTCTGATTGCTATGAAATTATTTTTCTTACTTGTAATCCGCTTTGTACAAAGTAACAATTCCAAATCCAAACTGCCTCCAATATCCACTCTCATTATTGATTATAAATCCTCCCCTATCTTTCTGATTTCCATAAACAATCTTCGGATCATACTGACTGAAGACAATTGGAAAATATATCCTGAGATTAAAAACAGTATTCAATCTAATTCTTATTAAGGCAGATTGAGTAAAAACGATATCCACGTCTACGAAGAACATTAGATCTTCATTTTCTAGAGAAGAAACCCCGAGATCAAGTGCTTTAGCCCTAGAGAAATTTCCCGAGTTTCGTATCACGTTGACTTCCGCACTTGGGTGTCTATATTTTACATGATTGATCAGGTTTATGGTTCTATTGAAGGAATCTTCTTTCTTATGAGGAAAAAGTATCACGAGTAGTTTTGTTCTTTCTCCACTGCTAATGCAGACTTCTTCATAATTCTTGAGGAATCTCTCGAAAATTTCGTATCGACCTGATAATGGAAGGATGAAGTGGATGATTTTACTGTGAATAGGATCAGAGGTTGCCTTTGAAGTAAACCTTAAGCCCAGAAAACCTGGAAAAATATCCGGCAGAGAATTTGAACTGATTTTCATGTCGTTAGGCTCCACCTCCGTTCCGTCAATCACTTCTCGGATTTCTAAACCTGGAAAAGAAGCATTTATTTAGAAATTTGGAAGCTAAAGGAAATTAAGTTGAAATATAAAATTACAGAAAACCGCACCAGTGAAATGTTGATGAAGATAAACGTGTCTTCTGACTGGAAGAGTAACTTTTCTTCCACGATATTTTCGATACACTAAAAGAAGATCTAAAATTGTGTCTGCTCCAAAGAAATCAACTCTTCTGTAGCCGTAGAGAGCAGTACGTTCTTCTACTATTCTTCCACGTTGACGCGAACAGGCATTAATTGAAGCCATGACTTCCCTGGTGATGTCTTCCAATCCTTCCTTCACATCACTATGGATTCTTCTTCGAGGATTCGAATCGCCTAAACTGTACTCTGACCGCGAAAGGAAATCCCAAGGGATCACTTCATCACCAGAGTGAGGTTTAAATGACCGCAGACCAGGAGGAACTCCTAGTCAAAAAAAAAATATTTTCAACGTGTGGTTATAAAATGTTTGCTTAGGCCTGATAGAATTATCAGGTTTATATCATCGGGTTTATAATACTACTATATAACTTTATTATTTCAAATTCTTTCTATAAAAACTACACTTATAAACTAAATTTTTTTTGATAAATAGAATTCTCGAACTTTTTCCAACTTCTCCTGGTTTCCTGGTTAAACGAAGGTTTACTTATTAATTCAAAAATATTTCTTTAATTAAAAAAAAATTATAAGAAACAGGAATCCTAAATTCGTAGGAATCGAGAGTCTAGCCTATAAATTTAAATCTGAAATGGACTATACAGTGCAAAAAGTTAGGAGATACAGCTTTAAAATTTTCCCCTTTAAGCCCTGAACAAAAATAAATGAACCTGAAACAGCATTACGAAAATATAACTATAACTCCTGTGGGTGAACGCTCTCGTGAAAATTCACATAATATGTATAATTATAAAAGTATTCTGCACATCAAATTCTGCAACAAACCGGTTTTAGAATGCAGTTATGTATTCAAGCATACCTAAATAATACCCAGAGGACATCGATTAAACATCAATAAGATATCAATTAGTCATGTAGCTGACATCAGTATATCTCAATGCAACGCCATTGACAAACCTTTTGACATCATCAAAATTAGTACAAATTTGCAGATAATAATTATTTAAGTTCGGATTTTGCTTCCTGAGAATTTGAAACGGTACAAGTCGTACGCCATCGTGTCTCGCCAACGTATTCAATTTATCCACGAGACAATCATACTTAAGTGGCTCTATTAATAAAGAGTCTGGTAAAATATATTCACTTCTGAAATCATTAGTCTAATTGAATTGCAGATGACTCTTTGGTTAAAAGTTGTCTGCAAGGCTGCAGCTTAAATGGAGAACTCATTCCCAGAATTTCAGGGTGAATGCCACGAACAATTCAAATAAGCATATCAATATTTTGAATTTAAATTGAATAATTAATTAGTATCTTGAATATTTATTCATCCATTAATTAATGTTTTAACTAATGAAAACTGGTAAATTAATTTAGTCACTTACCAAGAACTTTTGTGTCCCCTAAATAATCCTTGGAATAGGATTTTTGAGGAAATAAAGCTACTCCTTTGGCTAGGGTATAATTTTTTACATTGTCTATTTCTATTCCTAAACTGGAAGCCATCGAATAGATGTCTCTGTGAAGTAGAATTCTCTTTTGTTGGAGATCTTGGATTTTCAGCCCCTAAAATAAAAAGAAATAGGTTTTGACGGAGAAAATAAATTTTTTTCCTATAGCTTTTGAAAAGGATTTTTCGATTTATAACTTTGGATTAGCATAACGACTGTTTTGTAATATGACATAAATTTACTTTTACAAAAGTTTTCGAGTTCTGCTATCTATTTCTGAAACTTTGTGTACATTAGGTAAGACTATAATTATCTCACGTAGGTTGTCTCTCCCACTCATCATTCTTTTTTATCAAAAGGGAAGTTTGCAGAGTCTATTTCATAATTTTAAAGAAATTTAATTTTAAGGTGTACTTTTTTGAGAATAATTTAAATCGGAACTCGTTCCCAAAATCGACAAAATTGGAATCTGGTAATTATTCCAACTTGAATTTCTTTTGACATAAAAAAAATAATTCAAGTTTCACAGAACTTTAATTTACTAATAATCTCAACCAGAAATTAGAAATTCGAAATGAGTTTAATAAGGAGAAAGTTTTTGAATTGGAAAATATAAAAATGAAAGCTATAAAGCATTATAGAGTTGTTTGTTTTTAAAAATAATAAAAATATGAAAAAATAGAGTATAAAACGGACCCTCATGTAATTATGTACCCTGTACATGTGCGGCGGGCTTTTAACCGGATGTAGGGTGATAGCACGATGAACTTCCTTTCTTTTAAGTTTACCGGTAAAGGCCTGGTCCCCGCTGCTGTTGTGGTAGAGAATCGATTGCATCTGTAATAGATATCATAAGTGTCATCAGTCCCATCTAAATAGAGAACCTCTGGTCTTTATTAGACTTTCAATTTATAAACGAACTTTAAATATAATTACTAGGCTAAGAAAGGCGAAGTTAAAGTTAAAGAGCGAACTTCCGCCTGCAAGAGACTGACTGATAATCATCAGAAAATCGTGGTTTCATGAGTACCTTAATTAAGTTTGTTTTCTTCTTTTTTTTCATAAATGGTACTTTGCCAATTAATTTTCAAGGATAAGTGTAAACTTATTCTTTCAAGCGTGGGTGCTGATAGAAATATGCGAAGGTCTCAGCAATAAATTAATTTATTGGAATTTCTCTACTAAATTTAAAAATAGAGAAATATTTTTTAGAACAGTTGACAAATATTCAGATCCTTCGTTTTTTACTATTTGGAGATAATTAGTAAAAGGATTTGTTGAGAAAATAATCTCAACTGTGCGTTTCAATTTTTTTTGTATCAGCTTTAAAATTTGACTTGCTTAAGTTTAAACTTGATTTATAAATTAAGAACTGGCTTTAGCGTTAAGTTATGTGAAAGTGTCTGGATATGGGAGAATGTCTGGATAGTTCAGACTTGTCGCATTGTTAAAATGCATCCATCCGTATGAGATGACACGAGGTAATGATCAATCTTAAATGATAAGATGAAGAACGAGACGATCTGGTCACTGGGTTAGCAGGGTACAGTTCGTTTGATTCTAACAACCGACATCCTCATCTGTTCATTGTACCTTCTAACATCAGTTGATACAATGATAGGTCACTCAATATATATTATCCCATATACTTGGTGTTTTAAAAATCCATTTCAAACCAGAAATTCATCATTCTTAGCAATTTTCCCATTTTCTGTAAAAGCAAATCTTTAAAAAGGAAACTGAGTTTACAGTTTTTCTCAGATTCTTAAAAATCAAGTAATAATATTAATAATGATAATAAAATTATGAAATAAAACCCTTTTAAGAGACTTATTTCCTTATTATGTTATGAATCGCTTATTACACTATAGAATGAAATATTACAGCGTTTCGAATGGTAAAATTTGTCTTATTGAGGATGAGTCTCCACTTTTTAGTTATTATAGTGATATATGACTAGTAATATGTCGTCTCTATAGTAACGCAAAACCTAGACGAATGAGTGATTTACTGCTGAAGTATTCTGACAGAGAATTTCCGACTTTTTTTTGCTTCTTCTTCGCATACCCTCGTTAATGGATTTCACTTCCATGCATTTATTATTTCATTCTAACTTTTCTTTTGAATTTACGCAAGTAGTAAAATACGCTTACTCATTATTGATTTAAAATTTTCAAGTCAGCTTATTTTAGCTCAACTTTAGTATGTGAGTTATTTTGTTCATTAGGACAGTCGCTTAAGTTCGCAAAATGAATGTATAACGCACAGATTTCCTAATTGTGTCCTAAATTTGTTCAGAGGACAAACGACAGGTCAAATCTTTTATTCCTTGGACGAACCAGACAAACGAGTTTTTAATTTTAGTTTAGAAGATTTACGAGCTAGTTTTTTTTTAGTTCTTATTAGTACTGTTGTTTATTTAATTTATACCCTTCTAAAAAGTCAATGAAAGTTAATAAAAATAAAATGCATAAAACACACAATAGTCACCCTTGTTCAAGTTTGATCTTGTAATCTATCTAATGTGCATGGGTTTAATAAATGCCTATCTCATATCATAGTGGGTGTTCTATATGTGTGAGATCATATATGAATGACATGTCAAAGAAAGGGAAAAGAAAGTGAGAATAGGGGAACGAAAGAGAGACCAAAATAGATTCGTGTTAAATGGTCGACCGTAAAAAAGTTAACGACTCGGAAAATTGCTTGTTAAAACTATGTAGCGAAAAAAGGAACGTAATTGATTTAACTACATTTTATAAATTCCCATAAATACTTTGAAATACATTTAGGAGTCATGATTAAATTGACTCATAATTAAATTCAATTATTTTGCAATTTAGATACAGTTAAGGCACACCTTCAGAAAAAAGTTCTTTTGACTAATTTTCTCGAAACAAAGTGTTTCAGAATAAAACTGGGAGAATAAGAAAATAAAAATTCCCACAGGTCAATTAAGGAACAATTAATCATTGCGCTTACCTCATAACTCCAAGTGCAAGGAATCCCAGCATACTTTTTCACACACCTTCCAAGTTCAACGTCCTCATGAGTAGTGTATAAATTCTTAAGACAATTCTTAATATGTGGCACAATCCTTCTTAAAGTCTCCCTCGAAAGAATCACTCCAGGTCCTCCCATACAAAAATTCTCATCATATTCTAACGACAATAATCCAAACTCTTCTGAATTTCCTCTTCCAGCTTGACCGATATACATCGCTCTTTTAGAGTCCACAGATCTCAATAATTTTTCCAATTTATCAGTCCTTACATAGACATCATCATCCGCTCTCATGAACCACTCAAACTTCTCTCCAAAATTATTCCACATATATTGAAGCATGAGGAAAGATTTTTTTTGAGGTGGATAGCTATCGTCAACTCTAGGAAGAGATACCAGAGGCAAATCTGGACAATTTTCAGGTACGGTGGAAAATTCCGAAGCGAAAAAAACTATTTTTCCAGGAACTTCTTTACCCCAGGTTTCATAAACGGCCTTGGCCCTGTCCTCCAGGTATTTTTGGGCACTCATCACTCCCACGAAAACTAAATTTGATGATAAAGTGTTTACTCGTTCTTCTCTATCTTCAAAGACATCGCTGCTTTGTTGTTCTACATTTGTTGCAAATGAAAAATTAAAACGGTTAGTAACTGAAGGGGTGGAAATTCGATGGTTCAGGATTAAAAAACCTAGAAGAAGGCCCACAGTAAGGCCCAAAATGGCACTAGCTAACCCACGTCGTTTGCGCATCACTGGCTTAGCTGTCACCTTTTGCATGGATGCTCACTTGGGCCTCTCAAGAATCCAGATTTCTTGACCCAATTTTCTCGATTTCTGGGCCCCATTGCTTCGTTTTTTTCTTTTTAAATGAAAATGAGTCTCAGATGTTTCTAAGTATCACCCTAGAGCTGCTCTCCTTTTCATTTTGTTTATCTAGTTTATCAGCTTCAATTTTTCCCTTTTTTATCGATTTCATAAGTCATTCTTAGCTTATCTTCTTTGGATTTCATACATGGTCTGGGAGTTGAACACGCAATCTAAAGATAAGAATAAGTATTTGGAAAAGAGTCTGTACTTTATTACTGAATGGATGTTTTATCAGACTCATTAGTTATCCTGTAATTTTCAACTCATTCCAGAGTATGAGAAAAAACCAGCCGGTTGAGATTTTGTTGAAGTTTTCGGAAACTGTGACATCTTTGGTTGAACTCAAGGAACAGGTTTTCCCTTGTGGAGGAACAAGACACTTCGAGTAGGAAATATAACTTCTATCCTCCACACACCCGTCTAATTTTATGGCTTTTGGCTTCCAGATGTTCTGCTATTGCCTTCGCAGAACAAAGGAGATTACTATATTTCTCTTTACCAATAAAAGTTGGACCCACAGCTTCCGCCCAAAATTCACCTTTCTTCTAATTTTAGTAGAGGACCTGCAAAATAAAGACTGAACTTAGTAATGTTCAATTCAATCGCCAGTCGATTTATGATCAAAGTAAATATTAAAAATAACGTTTGTGTGGAATCACTGATAAAATTAGATTGCTGAATTCTAGTTGTATGCCTCTATTTTTCTGCTTCGAATTGTCACTTAAATTTTGCATCAACTTCTATAATAAATATTTTAATTGCATACAAGTTTTTTGAATGAAAAATTGTAAATGATAGATCCTAGGAAAAATGAATAAATAATGCAAAATAATTTCATCGATTACGAGTTCATCCAAAGGATAATCAATGCCGTTAGGCATTATGAAACGGTTAGGTCATTCCATTTACGTTTAGGTTTAAAGAATGAGGTCGAATGCATGCTCAGCGGTGCAAATTCTTTGGACGTCAGTATTTTATTTTTAATTCTTGAGTCTTCAACATTGTTGCAAAAAATCAATTGCTGCATTTCTGCTTTCTAAATAAAAATAAAAATATTCGCTCTAAACTTGAAATTCTCATTCATAGGTAATAAACATGAAGATTTTAATTAGATTCTTCGTGTAATTATTAAAAAACTTTTATTCATGTAGATATGATAAAATTTAGCATTAAATTATAAATATAAATAAATTTCATTTATATCTTTCCAGAATCAAGATTTAAAAGCCGTTATAAAGCAATCGATTTTCTTGGTAGATTAATTTTGTGGTTCTGTTATTTTCTGGGAAGCTATTCAATCGCGACAGTTCACAGTTCATCAATCATTTTGTGATTAACTTTTTAAGCGCTTTTGCACTGCAACTGTTCACACAAAAAAAAATGAAATCAAAATTATCGGATATTATCCGAGATGATCCTCTATCGTCTACAATATTTTTATTAATCATTTCTAGAAAATTAAAATGTTTAGTATTTTTAATATAACTTTATAGTTTATAGTCGATTACAAACACTTATTAAGTTATCTGCATTTTCCAAATCTGTCTTTTGGCTGCGAAAATGTGATCTAAATTTAATTTTAGTCTGAGATAACGATCAGTTTTTTATGATAAACGACTCACACGTATCTCGAATTTAAAGCAGTTCCGTCTCCATTCGTTATCTTTCTTTTGGGTAATAATTATTTTAGATAATAAGTTGCTAATGGAAATGGTAATTAAGAATTTTCTTGAATTATTTAGACTCAATTTGAATAATATTAATAAATAAAATAGAGTTTAAATATTTAAATTTTAATAATACTTTTTATAATAGCAGGCGTTACAGAGGTATAATTGTGACTTTGTCTAACATAACTCGAGTTGCTTCTGAAAATTTCAATCAAGGAGATTCTCACGATAGAATCTTTATAAGAGTTCCTGTGAATTTTCACCAGGAAGCTCATTAAATCTGCACTCGAACGCTTCTTAAATTGTCTTCAAGGTCTAATCGCCGTAATGGTTTACAAGAGAACATTCATCGTTCTTTTACTACATGAAAAATTCTGATTATATATATATATATATATATATATATAAATATATAATAAGGAATTAAAATAAAATGACTATCGAAAAATCTAGCTTTTTTTCTTCTGATCTGTTAAAAAACAAATTTAATCATTTAAATAAACATTTTAATACTGAAGCCAAGTAATTTTTGTGATAATAATTTCAAATATTTCAGTTTTGATTATAAAGTAAAATTAATATCAAAGTCTAACAAAAGCTCATGAACTTCAATTGCAAAATTGTCCTTTAGTAGCTTCTTCTTGCGTGTTATAAGCAATTGTTTTATGGACTAGCTGCTATAAAACTAATTTAAACAAATATGTTCCTATTAAATACTTAAGAGCAACACACGTGTTTAATGCACTATAAGAAAGAAAACTGTATCCCTTATGTTGCAATTGTAAATCGCAATATGAGTATTATTTTTTTTTTTCAAAAACAAGCAATCGATGACAAAATCTGGAATTCCAGAAGATGCTAATTTGATATTCAATAGCGACATTGGAAATATAGATTCTTTTCCCGAGCGATCTAAAGAAACTTGATTAAAATAGTATATATTTTTAAAGTGTTCACGTTAGAAAAAGATACAAAGTTAGGACAAAGAATTGGAACACTTTCTATATATGACAGAAAAGAATTACCTTTAGGACCCCGTTCCAAAGAAGAGTCATATGAGGTTTGTGAGATTATGAAAATTTTAAACTACTCGTCTTAAATTAGCTCATAGAATTTTAACTACAGAATACTATTTGATATTCAATACATTTCTATTTGTAGACTTCTTTTCAAGTCTTTCATTCCCTTAGTTAAAAGAAACTTGAACTTAGTTTTCAATTCTGCAAACAATAAAACTCTATCTCTAAAATGGATCTTCATAAAATAGTATATATCTCTATAAAATTTGATTGTATCTCCCTAAAGAAAATAGAAACTGTTCCAGTTAGATGCTTTACATAGAAGCTTCTACAATATAAAAAAATGCAAAATTGCACTATGATCTAGTTCTAGTTTGAAGCCTGAAACACTTACAGTTGAGTAGTCTGACGAAATCCCGGTTTTCATCCCGTTAAAACCTATAACTCGGATGATTCCAGTGACGTATGCAACTCACACGCAACTGTTGAAGAGGAAACCGGTTTCACCGAAAGTCACTACACTAGCTCCGAGTGATCCGAGTCTCAGACTCTCCGAGACCAAAGGGATTGGCTAAGGAGGCATGTCAGTTGAGTCAGTTCCTGGAAGGAGTTTGTGGCTCCAGTTTACTTCTAAAGGGAGCGTTTACCACCACCAATTGGCTGAAACTTATATAGATGTACACTAAACGATACAAAAAGAAAATTAAATTAAGAAATTAGAGACTGTCAGATATGCTCCCAAAAACGTGCGGTTCGTAGAAAGCCGGAGCGAAGACTGCGACTACTGCGAAGTGCGAGCTACTCGAGATCTCGAGCTACCATACTCCTCGCAACTGACTCAACTGAGTCTGTTCATTCCAAGTTCTATCCGATCCGAGTTGAAGCACTCGGATGACTTGGAAGATCCCCAGCGGTATATTCAAGGCGTAGCTTTGTTCCTGACCTTCGCCACCGCTCCCGTTTCCGCCTCACTTTTTCGTGACCCTGAACCAGGATTTGACTGGTACCTCTGCAAGTCTGTGTCTTGGTCTGCACGTCTGCATTCGAAGAGATGCAGTTGAACAAGGCCTCTCTTTCATAAGATGCTTCCATTTCAATTCTATGTGTTGATCGTAATAATTGAGAATCTGAGTCAAAGTTAATTTTTGTGCCTCTTATCGGAGGAAAAGAATTTAATGAGAGATTCTTATGGGATCATTTCTCAAATACGATACGCGTGATATAGATGCTTTCGGCGTTTTTGATGCAGCTTCCATTGGGATTAATTTTAATAAATCTTGAAGTTCCGCTGGAATTATAGTTTCATATTTTCTGCAATCAAATTATTTATTCAGATAACATATATCATTTTCTTGGATTTGTTTATCTAGCATATTTATTTTCCATCATTAATTCTGTTCTATATTTTAAAAAACAATTATTCATTCCATTCTATTCTACAATAAACTAGAATAAACAGTAAATATCTCAAGAATTGGGTAAAAGCAGTTAGAATACATTGTATTGAAATAGAAAATAATACTGTCCTTTTCACTCTAATTTATCCATTTGCTATTTTTGTTCCATTCAACCATATAATAAGAGAACAGAATCCTCTTTCCAAGATGAAATAGTATAGAATAGAATTCAACTTTTTTATCCTTATCTTATTTGTTGTATTTCATTCAGCGTAGTTATCTATTTTTTATTTTTTGTAGCGATTCTAATACTTTCGACCCAAATTACATATAAGTAGCTATAATACATTTTAAACTCAATACTTCATACCTTATCATTTGACTCATTTTATCTTCATCAGCACATTTTTCGTTTGTTTTTGCATTCTATATTCTCTTGGGAATTTTGTAATTGAAATTGCCATTCTCCTTATCTTCAAGAAATTCGATTCATTTGGTTTTTGCTGAAAAATGCGAATTTGGTATTACTATTCGTTAACGCTTAATAATCAGAAAATTCGTTTTGATTTGAAGTAACACAAGATGTTCCCACGGACAAGGAAGTCCCACGGAACTCATTCCCCAAAATTTATGAACACTTTAATTTATTTTTAAACATATTTCTATCGAATTTATATTAAATCAAATCAAATTTTCCAATCTTTTCTTTATCAAAAAGAATAATAATTCTACTTGTATTTCATAATCAGAAATATATTCTGTTTAGTTTTAGAAATATGTAAATCTATTTCATTTAATGAAATAATAATGAGATAAAATAATTGACATATGATAATGAAATTAATAAAATTATACCTTCTAGATAATTTCAA
>JAUEJJ010000013.1:17519916-17531366 GCA_032164275.1 Synergus coniferae | reverse complement strand
TTAATCTTTTTAAGTTCAAGATTATTTTTGCTAATTAAAAAAAATTCTGTCAATGTTATTATTGTTGTTTGTTTTTCACCAACTTTTACTATCATTAACATAAAATGTGGACTGCATGTTAAGAGTGACTTAAATTTTATCGCTATTTTGTCATGATTCATGAGCATTGTAAAATACTCTTAACAATAAGCACTAAACAGTCGACAGCATAAAATTAATCGACGATAAAGAAAAACGCAACGAGCAAGTTGTTTCGTAGTAAATAAAAATGGGCGTAATTTGTTAAATTACCAAGTAAAGGGTCGCTTTAAAAGTAAAGCGATTTAAAAAAGCTTATTTTTTTTTTGTAATTTGCATTTATGTATCACACTTTATTAAATAAAACCAGAATCTATAGACTACTATTCGTAATATTAGTCCAAATCAATTTCGTGTTTTTAGAATAGTAAGAGATTAGGTTTGTTCCTTTATGTCTCCCACGATTTATTTGCATATAGCAATTTTAATAACTGTAAAAATTCTTATCATTTCCTGGGAGTTAGAAATTCTTTCAATTATTCAGTGTACAATGTAAAATGTATTTGAACAGTTTAAATTAAAACATAGTTCTTTACTACTGTTTTTCTACTGCTCGATATCTAATTTTATAAAAACGTTTTAAGTAGAAAGAACCTTGAAATTCTGAGCGTTTAGCAAGCATGTCAGAAATGACTTAATGAACTTGAAATAGTATATTGAGTAGAACTTTATTCGAACTGTATCGCGATTGAGTCAACTAATTTCGTTTATTACAGGCTGATATTTCCTACATAAAACGATTGGATTTATTCTTCGCTTGAATAGTCGATGGTTCAACGTGTAAACCTAGAAATCCCATTAACTTTATTGAAAAATCGTTTCTAAGTAGGAGAAAAAGCAAACTATAGTATTTTCTTTCTGCATCGTGTGCTAAGCAAAGCATCTTCAGGGCATGGTATTAACCAGTACCCACTTTATTAAGTACTTTTTGTAACTTGTATCTAGCAGTAGTTGTCAGTCCTAGCATAACTAGAATGCATTTTGTTTTAGAGATTGTAAAGTGGGCTAGTAGTTACATATTAGCCTCATGTAATCTCATGTTCGATGTCAATTTTACGAATTTATTTATTAATTAATAATTAATTACATGCAGATCGTGAAAGAATATATAATTATCATCCATCAGCTGCTAGTGTAGGATAGTGCACTCCTATTCTAATCCTTAACGCTTCCTTCCTTTTCCATTGGCAAATACTTGACGAATTAATGCAAGCGAGGATAAAAAAAATACTAAGACAATAAATACATATTTCGGTTATTACATTGAAGAGCTTGATATAGGAAATATGAAAAATTAATTTTTTTTTTACAGATTGCTTAAGAATTATGGCTTGATTACATTTTTAACATTGATTCGTCCTGTTAATCCATGAGCCGTAATTGAGTTTTCGCTTGCTTGTATGTGCCTGTAAACCGTTCGTCTTTTACGTTGACGTACTTCTTTATTAGTCTCGATTTATAAGCTCGTAATACAAAATCACTTAAATTGTACAAATCAAAATGCTGACCCACGTCGAAAATTAGCTAATTTAATAAATATAAATATTTGTTTAAAAAAAAAGAAATTGCCTACATTTGACGTGGGACAACAGAAAGACAAATCAATGTTTCTGAATCTCGTGTTAATGTCTTTCAAATTTATTTCAAAGATATTACCGTGATTTTCAACTGAGTAGATTAACGTTTAAAATAAAGCTGTATAATTTTTTGTGAAAATCACGAGAGTAATAAGAGGTCGCTGATGGTGAATCAGATAGTTTGTTAGTATAAGTGCAATAAATGATTAATCTATTATTGGTGGGTGTTGCAGGTGACATGTACTCCAGGCAAACAACTGGATCAGGTGCTCCTGGTTCTAGTAGCAGCTCTGCCAAGACTCCGGATTACAGTGGGTACTCTGGTTATGGTAGTTACGCGGATACGACTTATCCTCAGCGTTCTTATCAAGGCGGAGAAAGCAACCAAGGTGGGTATGCCGCCAGCGCTCCTAAACCTGGCCAGCAAGGCTTTGATTTCAAAGAGTGGCCCACCTCATGACCATTTTAATTTTTTCGCGAAAGAGTGATGCGCTAGAGCCGGCTTGGCCTTGCCCGTGAGCTGCTCATTTTTACACTTAGAACAATCACGATCATCACAATTAACTTCAAATTAATTTTCAATATACTAATGATCCGCAAAGTCTCTAAGTCTGTTTAATATCGACTTAGGAAATATGCTGCAAACAATAAGCTCGCTCCTATTTCATAAAATCATTAATATTCTTTTAATCAATTAATTGAAATTTCGAGCTGCTTTATTGAATCTTGATTTGTCCCAATACATTTTTAATGATCGTTGATGTCTATGTTGCAAGCAAGTTCCACGGTGCTGGGATCGGGGGCCTAGAGTAAAACTAATAAAAAAAGAAAGAAAGCATTAATTAAGAGCGATTTAAATAATGGAAAATAAAAATAAATAAGGAACGTGTTAATGAGCGAGCGTAAATCGTCGACAATGCATGCGATCACCAAAGCGGCAATTGACGAGGTGAACGAATAAAATTTCATTTTTTGAACACAAAAAGGTACAAATTCCTGCGTTCCTTCACCTCCTTCTCAGACGTGTGCTGTGGTAGGATCCTAAGAAATAATAAATCTCTGTAATAAGTCAAAAATGAAGGATCGCATCTTCGAAACAACTTTCCTTCTGCAATCATGATTATTATTATAGTTGATAAAGATGAAATGGCAAGTAAAGATTAAACCGAATAAAAGTAAGTCACATTCATAGGCTGATTAACCTATATAAATAAACTATAGTTAGTCTAACGTTTAGAGATCGAATTAATATTATTATTATTGTGTATGTGTGTCCCGTGACATTTGACAGCAGGACGCAGGTTCCTCGGTGATCTTTTTCTTTTTTTTTTTTACATTTGTATCGTATTTTACTTTATGGCACCCTTTTTTTACCAATTTTTTGGTTGCTCTTTTCTCTTACCTTTAAAACTTTTTCTCCTGTCAATATTCCACTCTTGGTTTTTTTAATCCTAGAACTTTACATCGATTAGGTAAGGAGAAGTCAATATTATAGATCATGTTTTTTTTTTTGCGAATTGTATCGTATGAATTATTGATAATCGTCGTTCTAATTTTGGACCAATCGTATCGATTTGGTTGTCGAGAACTAGTGTTATCATTTTAACTTGAAATTTATATTAGTTATTAGAAGTATCTAAGACGACGATTGCTATTGTTATTATTTATATACCTCGACTATTGCTGAAACTACTGCTATTTCTACAAGATTGTTACTACTATGGTCTATTATTGCTACTATATTATCATTATTGTCCACAATAATAAGAAAAGTGTTGTAAGGTTTCTTACAAACGTTACAATTTTAGATGACTAGAGTGAGATCAGGATAAATATACATAATGTGATGTATTATACACGAATGATGACAGAAGGAAAGAAAGCCGAGCTTCGAGTGCGATCGTTTAGTAATTTTCGGGGCACGCATCCGAAAAGTCTACCTGATTAAATGTATGGCTTAATTATATTTACTCTATAGGAATTACCGTAGTCCTTAATGAGAAACAAATTTTTACAGAGCGCTCTTCTACGCTCACGTTTATTACTGATCGAGCCGCGTTTACGTGCTTTTCTTTACTGATCACAATTAAAAGTTGATCGTTAGTTTGACTTTTTCTTTTTCAATCACTGACACCTCCGACTGGAGGACGGATCTGGAGTCTTTAATTTTGTTCGCGTTTGAACTCTTTATATTAAAGAGAAATCATATTTTAGATTGATTTTTTCCAAGCTTTAGTATTGAAGTATTTTTTAGAAAAGAAATATTAGAATACAATTGTTATTTAGAATTACTGATTAGATTACTTAGAAAAGAAATATAAGTTAGAATACAAATGGTGATCAGATTTTTACTTAGTTGTAAATAAATAGATTTCAGATCTGGTCTTCGTTGAGGAATATTTGTAATTTGTAATGATAGAAAAGTAAAAAACATTCAATAAACACGGTTCGTAAACATATTCTGGGTTCAATAAGACTTTAAATAGTTTTAATAAATTAATTTCAAAGGGGAGCTCAATCAAATCACCATATTTTACGTTTAATTTTCGCGAAACATGTAACATAACGAACACAAATACACATCAACACTTTAAGATTTTTCACACTTATCAAAGGAATTAAGTAAGCAAGTCTGCGTCGGGAAACAAGTAAATTAGGGAAGGGAGGTGATTTTTTGTCCAAGGGTAAAATAATTATGCAAAGAGGATATCCAGGTTAGTTGTACGATTATAATTACGGTTATTGTTCTTATTATTACTGATTCTTAAATAATTAAAAAACGGAGTGGAAGAAAGTCTGTGAAACATTCGATTAAAATAGGCACGTAAAATACAAGTAAATTAAACTAATTATTACGAGACAGTCTCAGAGAAATCAAATGAATCATTGTAAATACAATCTTTAAGTCGTGAAGAAAACAAAGATTATTAATTATTATGTCACGTCATTATAATGTCGATTGATAAGTAAAATAGTGGTGACCAATGACCGGAAATAGCGTAGGAAGGAACTAAGTGGAACTATTTAAAGTATAATTAATTGACGAGTACTGATGCTAATGGATAGTATATTTATATTTTATGAGATATTATTAGTATTTTTTCAATACAAAGATAAAAAAATGACTTATTACAGTAATAAGTAAGCCGTTAGGAAAAGTTTTTTCATTCTAATCATCGTTACTATTCGGCCCGTTCAAAGTGAAACGTGGCTTACTCTCAGGGTTGTTGCTAATTTTTAAATCTTCCCTTCTCGATTAAGTCTTAGCTCTTGTTTTTTTTTTCCTTCTATTTATAGTTTCCTACGACCATCTCAATTTAGTTTCTTGTAAATTTCAAGTTTCTCATCGAATTATTATATGTATAGTTTCCAATTGACATCACGCTATTAACGATATTAATTATACGCTCGCCGCACACACGTTTCAGATTTTTGCGAATCGAGGTTTAAGAAACTTATACAAAATTTATGTTTATATTTAAATCAAGCTGTTCCCGGCTTATCATCGACTTGAGGAACGGAGAGACTAGCGAGTTACGAAAACATTTTGTTTTCCATTGTTTTTTTACTTTTATAGCGATAAAAAAAGAAGTCATTGGATATAGTCACTAGTCCGGGTTTCTCTCCGTTTTCGCGTTTACGTAGTTCTCCGCGTTGACTAATCTTTAGGGCTATGCATTGTAAAAAAGAACAAACCTAGAATAAAGGACAGGTGACTAAAAGTAAGAGAATAATAAAGCGATCATTAAATCAACTTAGTTCGTCGAGTTTTTTTTTTATCTTAATTAGTTGATACATACATAAACGCAATCGTAATATAGTAACATCGCGAAAGAGTTTATATAAACGATATCTATTTAAATCGAGTTAATATACATATATTAAATTTGGGGACTACTGTTGACCCACCCAACGAAGACTGGTTATTTAACTAATGCTAAAATTTAAATATTTTTTACGCGTACTTTATAGCGTCGTCCAATCTGTTTTTATTACTGGGCACAAATTTTGCCTACGTTAGTGTAATCCCTTGCATCTATTATTATATTATTTAGTACTACCGTAACACTCGTTTAACATCAAATGCAATTTTTGCCCGTTTCTTTTCCATTGCAAATTTTTTAATTATCATCATAGAAATAGATCGCCTACCAGTTCACTGCCAGGGTCTAATTAACTTATGTAGTTCATTCCGATACTTTTATGAAAGGCATTTTGTGTATTCCAGGGGCGATACATTTTTTCAAAATCTCAAATTTAAATACAAAATTTAATAGAATGTAAGGAGATTAACAAAGATTCTAAATCCTAATTATATAAGAAAATCTCATTTACGATTAATTCACCAGCAAGCCTAAACGGACCAAGCCTTTAAGATTTATATTTTAAGGGACGAATTTCCAATTTATTTCACGTTGAAGGGAACGGGCAAGACGATCAAACGTTAAAAGGTATTAGCCAATTTTCAACTTTTGTAATTAAAATATACACAAACTCAAACATACAAAACACACAAATCTAGACAAAACTTACCCAGTTTAACGAATTGAAGCTAAAATTGATGCTCGAGGAAATTTCTCTTGTGAAGAATGATTTTTATTAAATTTTCTTTCGACAGAGGAATTTCCTTTTAGATTTCGCGTACTTGCGTGGACGAGTTGTTACATACGGTATCTAATACGTAAGATCATATAAAAAGTGATTGATCGGCTCCCAAGATGCTTTAGCTCGAAAGTTAAGGTAATAAACGTTACATCAGTAAAGTTAATAATGATAATAAAGAAAAATTATTACTGTAATAATTGTCCTGTATACTTGTAACTTTTAGATTTGTATTGGTAAGATCGTGCCCCAGTTGAGAAGCAAATAGGATAGTAGTAGAAAAAAGAAGTTAGTGGATTTGTGTATCGATGGTAATGACGCAAATCGATATGTTAAGAACCTTTTTACGCTCGCTCAGTTCCCATTTACTTATCCTAGTGCCCCCCATAATATTGAACAGAGGTTGCCTGACATTTCTGATTGTTGTTGCGATTTTGCAGAAAAAAAGAGAAAATGTTGAAAATAATGAAAAAGAAAAGTCGGCTAACTAAATATAAAAGATGAAAAGTCAGACAGTCTTTGATTCATTTTGTGTCCAAGCCGAAGCGCATTATCTCTATGAAATAAGCTGAGAAAACTCGATAGCATGAAAAGGGAGAGGAATAATAATCACGTGTGAAATTTCTGGAAAATTTGTCATAATGACGTTATATACACGTTATTTAAATTACGAATGAAAATTATAAACGTATTCATAAACACTTAACGCAACATACGATTCACCGTTACATCTTACTCAACCTGTCTTAACCATTCACAGATACGAAATTTCTTTATTTTTCGAATGCCATTTTTCATCTTCTCGGCTTTCTGAATTTGAAGAATGTTTCAGTTTTCATCATGGAAACAAAGTACATTGATGCTTGGAGATTTCGTATCGTATAGTCGCTAAGAAGAAGCATTAGTTTAGATTGCTATTGACATTTTTCTTTTAAAATTCAAATAAGAGTAATCCTTCTTAGCGACTTGCATTTTGCAACAATCCCACACACCTCTTTTTTCCTGTCTTTTTTAATTATGTACAAGAAAATCACCGGGTATAAATATTGCTTAAAATTTTGGGTGGCGGGAATAGGAATGACAAGAGATGTCTTTGAATTATTAAATATATCCGGGGGAAAGTTAGGGATAAGGGACACTTAGAGAAGTTATGAGTCAGAGTAAAGGGAGAATTGCGTGTGGTTAAGATGAGTAATATTTTATTAGTCTTCACTTTAAGACATACTACAAACACTTGTCGATTTATCATTACGATGAAAAATACTGATAACTATTGATTGGAAAACGTCGATCTAAAAAAGTATATATGTGTGTATATACACGCATATACAACATTTGTCTATTATTACAATTATGTATGTGGTAAGCCTAGCGTAACAGAAAAGAAGAACCAATAATATGATATAAACATATTTACAATGCTAAATGCTCCTGTTATCACAACAATAATTGCGCCACTTTATTCCCGATATATTACCACTACTAAGATAAATAGCTACGACTATCATCGTCAACATCATCCACACAACACAGTTATTATTCCAGTATATTTATAATATTATTAATATTACCACTGACTACTGATGTAACTTTAACACTTTTACATAATTATACTAATGCACTCCGCTCCAGGAGTTGCGGTTCAACCGTCGGGAGAACCACAAAACGAACTGTTGTATGGACTGCAGTTATTATAAAATATACTATACGTTTTCAGGAATTCTTATACTTTTTACGTTCGTGCCTCTGGTTTTGAGAATCACAATGTTGTCGTCATATTTACCCCAAGAGTCCTTTCTTAATATAGTCACTAGCGCTTGAGCAAATCATCGCGCCGAAATTAGATTCGTAAAAGCAAAACGATTCCAGGATTTAATTTAGTTAAGGAATTTTTTTCGCATCTTGGAATTCACTTGAAAATTGCCATATTTTTCTTTCAAACTCAGAATTTATTTATTTATTTTTTTTTTGTAAGTTCTAAAAGATTTGAAGTTTAAAGGATCAAAAGTAGGGAATAGTAGGTCACGAAATAAAAAAAAGAAATTGTCTTTTGTTAAACTCTTGTTTAAATTCATACAGTTTAGCTCTGAAAAGTCAGGGAATATTGGAAAATTTCTAAGTATCAGTAGCAGTAATTTTATACATATGCTGTATAGATTTATAAAGATTTGTCTGATACAAATATATATTCAAGAATAGTTTCGAGTCAAATATAAAGAAATAAATTATATCTTTACGCCTTTTGTCGCAGTTTGTAGCTCCATTGCTCAATGATTGTATTATTACCATAAAACAGTAAGTAAGAAAAAAATCGCCGTAAGACGTAATTAGCGAATTAGTATTGTGAAAAAATAAAGATACTAATTTGTGAACTAAAATCAACATTGGAAAAAGTCCTTGGGTCCTTTAAGTATTTTTTCCACGTGACTGCTCTTTGATAAGTCCATTTAAAACATAAGTTATCATAGGGTTCGATTATGTGAATTTTGTAAGGAGAAAGATTAATTAATTTTCAATAATATCATTAAGTATTTGTTAATATAACTTCAGGTGAAATCAAGTAGTGGTCACTTTATGACCAAGAGAAATAGTTTACTCTTTTTGTACTCATTCAAGACTTTTCGACTGAGTTTTTTCACTTCCGTTTTTTGTTTTGGGGTGGTACTTACAAGTTACTACTTCACACTGATTACTGTTAATACTGTAATTACTAAAGTACGACTCTTTCTGTACCCTAGAAATAAATACGTTGTATTTAATAATTACGATAAATATACTAGTAAAGTTGGCGAGAGAAAGTGGGCGAAAGATGTGAGAAATGAGAGGAAAATATCACAAGTTCACAGCCTATCAATAAGAACTACTAAGATTTAAAAGTTTTCCGTGTCGCGAATTTAGAATCAGATTGTTGTCGAATACGCTTCTTTAGATTCTACGTGCTCTATGTTAATTACAAATTAAATCCGTAAATTACTCTTAAATTATAAATTTCAAACATTCTGATTCTAAGTAGACGTCGCTAATTAATTCTGAATGTGAAAAAGCATTTAGATTTAGGAGATTAATTTAAAGTTTAAAGATTTTTCAGAATTTTCTGATTATTAGTTTACAAGAATGGAGTTTTTCTTAGAATACGACTCTGACAAATTGCGTAAAGATAAGTGGTCAGATATTTGCTTATCGCATAATAGAGGGTATTTTTTTTTAAATCGAATGTAATCTCGGTTTACAGGAAAAGCGTCGTTATAACTATTATAAGAGGAGCCTTAAAGTTTAAATAAAACTCGATCCTTTTTCGTCAAGTAAGTCAGTCTCTAAGTCAGTCGGGACCCGAAAGATACGTTTCAAATAAGTACTAGTTAGTCGATATTAATCTGTACAGATAAAGCACGACAGAATTATTCTAAGACAGCAGGGTTAGGTAGAGATTAATTAGCGAACAGGAACAATGGTGAACCATAACAAAGCCTTAATCGATAATTTATTCTTGGGGTAAGATCTTATGGTTAAGAAATCGTGAAAGTTGAGGCTGGAATGATATTGATATTGAAACCTATTAGATTACACTCACGGTTGTTAATTAAGAATCACATAAAATTATTGTTAATTATATCCATTGATATTTGACCAGTTATAAAGATTGTATCGCGTCAGCACTTACGCGCGCGAGTGCTTAGATAATAAAACCATAATTTTACAAAAAAAAAAAATAAGCGGCGTTAAAGAATAAATCGACATAGCTAACTTATATCATACCTGTTGCATTTAAAGCGAAAATATCTGGGTAAATATGACTATGACATACGCATTCGTTTACACACATATATACACGCGGATAATAAAATAAAACAAACTTAGATTTATGATCTGAATGTTCTATGAGGTAACGCGAGGTTCTAGATTTACGAGAGGTATGTGACTTACATACATACTTCAAAAATACCACAAAAGTTGAGTCGAATCGACATTTTTGGAAAAGACTTAAAAATATTCGGAGAAAGGGATTAAAGTGTTACTGAAAAGTTAAAAAAAAAATTAATTTTGGAAGTTTATTTTTCAAAAGTGTCGGTTTCGAGCCTTGTCACTATAAAACGATTACACTTCTCTTTGATTTAGATGCATATCCATCCCAATCCCAACGACAGGGCAAAAATAATAACGCGTTATTGCAACGTTAGCACGATACTACATCGATTAGAAATACATACTCTTGTTTAGTCTTGCTCTAAGAATTAAATTTTCCCGAATATTATTTAAATTTATTATCGAAGGCTAAAATAAAATAAAAAATCAATAAAACCCCGCATACGAAAAAAGAAATGGAAGCAAATATTTTCTGAACATATAGAAACAATTTTGATTCAAAAAGAGGAAAGTTTCTCTCGATGTCGTATCAGCGTTTAAAAATAAGCAAAATAAAAATCGTACCTTATATCGTGGCCCGATCGTAGAACTTGTGCTTTTTCTCTCACGCCACATTGCATTTGGAAATATTGTCGTTGCACTTAGGTTTAGAAATAAAAAAAAGGAGACTGTAAAATGCAAGTGTCAAAATACTGCTATAATTATCACTACGACTACTACTATTACTATCTAGTACAATTAAACGAGAATTTTATTGTTACTATATTAATACCGCTAATAACACCGTTACTACTTTCATGATAGTACTACAGCTCCTCGAGGCTACGAAGTAATGGGCTTATGAAGCTACTTTAAGTTTTTATAAGGAGAATGTAGTATTAATTAAATTATTCGAACTTAATTAATAACGAGATTTAATAGTCAGAAAAGACGAAGGCAATTTTCGGGTGCGCTTACCTGTAAAAAAAAAAGAAATTAACTATGGATACTTGTACTTGGTCGTTTATATATTGTAAAAAAATAAAACCTAGAGGTTCAGAGATGAGTTTAAAGTAAAGATTATCCGGTCTAGTTTATGCATAATTAAAACGTTACCTCCGCCTAAGGGTAGAATAAATTGTAAGAGGTCAAGCTGTGATTCGTTGTAACGAGAAAAAAAAACCGACAGTTTTTTAGATTTGGATACAGTGATACAGTGTCGAGAGTCATTTTAATCGTTAAACGGACATAATTTAGCAGTGCTGAGGAAGTTGCTCAAATCAGAAACTAGTTAAGTGTAAACTTTTAAACTTGAATTCATTCTTTTTAAAGTAATTTTACATTTATATA
>JAUEJJ010000013.1:17496968-17511377 GCA_032164275.1 Synergus coniferae | reverse complement strand
TTTTATTTTAGAGAACTATTTCAGTCGAAATTAAATATTCCTATGTTATGATCTTGACAATTCTTTTATTTACATTTTAGAAATGGCTCTTGTTGACATTTTCACGACGCCATAAAGGGTCAGGTTTATAATTTCTAAATGTTTATTTTTTCTGAGTGTACTGTGAAGTGCAAAGTGGCTTTTCCGGCTTGGTTGTCTTCTGGTTAGCAAAATAGGTGCTACAGAATACAAGGTATTTATTTAAGGTATTTATTTCGCATCTCAAAAATCTTGTGGCCACCCTGAATAGAGAAAATATTATTTTAAACTCTTTCAATGATTGAAAGAACGAGAAAATCAAATAACGAGTTAAAAAAATAAAAATAAAAAATAAAATAGTTTGCACTCGGATATTAGATTTTATACGACAAACTTTCAATGTTCAATTTCTTCCTTTTTAAATTTCATTACAAAATCATATTTGTAACATTAAATACTTTTAGGTTTCTTTAAGTTTAAAATATTAAAATTTCCAAAGGAAAGGAAAAGTTCATCGGTTGTTTGTGTGAATCTATCCAGGCAGCAAACTTTTAATCAGCATGCAGCTAAAGTTTGAAAGGCGAGAAGTTGTGCTAAAATCGTAAGGTTTACCGGTATATTGGTGTTCTATTGCGTTGATTTGATCATGATTGAAGGCCCAATGAAGAGCCAGTCTCTTCCAATCTCCAGGACCTAGTTGTTTGTAGGCCAACCTCCAAAGAATGGATTTCACGTGATCAGAGAGACCACTGGACATACTACCACTCGTCTCTTCCCTCCATCTTCTTCTCGCTGGGGTCAATTCCTTATCTGAATTCGTGTCTTCCTACTCGAAACAAATTTCCTACTGTTTTTTTTATGATTTTCCAATTAGTCATTTTATTTCATTTTCAATTAAGTATAGCTTTTAAAATACATTTAACTGCAATTTTAAAAACTATTCGAACTCGGTATCATACTCTTATTAATATTTAGTTATTTTTTATCAATTTATTAATCTTTTCTTTTAAATCACAGTTTTTCATACTTAATTTTTAAATTGACTCCTCTAATAGGTGTTTTCGAAATTATTTGTTAAAGAAACAAATTATTTTTGTTTGAAAACATTCAGTGAGAAATGGAAAAGTTTTATGTGTAATATTACCGGTGTAGGATAATCTAATCTGGCAGTCTTGATAATCATGTCAACGATGGCTGTGAAACTACCTCTAGCAGCGATATAAAGAGGCGTTTTTCCACTCTGAAAAAATTAGCTTCAATACTCAAATTGAAATATTACAAAACGAAAACCTCTACACGGAAAAAATTATTTATCGAAACTTTCCTTCGACTTCTGGATAGGACAAGAGATTTCAAAAATTTCATTAACCTTCTTTTAAATCTTAAGTACTTCTCAGGAAAGAATTTTAAATTTTAATATATGTTAATAACTGATTTTTTACGTGTAGATAACTATAAAAGATGATAAAGAATAATGGTAAAGATATTTCGAACTCCCATAAAATAGATATCAATCTTAAATAAAGTATAATATAGTAAATACCAATTAGTTAAATAGATCTCGAACCGAAAAAAGTACGGAAACGGATTACTCTTCTCTTAAGAGAATTGGATATAAAGAAACAAAAATAAGAAAGAATTTCTATTAAAGAATTCTGGGATAAACTGTCCAATAAAAGCGAGCATCGTCTTAGGTAGATTAATGTCACGTCTACTTTCTGTACTTATGTGTACAAAAAGAAAGAGTAAATTTGAAAGCTTTACACCTAAATAAGAATTACGTGTTTTCAGCAAGTTGAATGAAGGTACGTGACGTCTTTTGCTAGTGCCACTAGCGATAATAATTCGTGTTACAGATTCGCGTAGACTAAAGATTGATTGCATCTGAATAAAGGAGCCTGTGGAGGCGTAAGATTAATATTTACTTGTTCACGTTGCTCGATATTTGCACCTGCGGCCAAGAGGAGCTTGCAGATTTCCGTATGCCCCATTTCAGCCGCTATGTGTATCGGAGATTGTAACCTCTGGAATAAATCACACATTTCAGAGTGAATGTTTTTTTTTTAAAGTAAAATGGAACGAAATAATGCATTATTGAAATTAACTTTTGATAGAATTAAAAGATTTTAAAGTCCATACGATACGCTAAATACTTTCGATGGCTTTCTAAGGAGACATTATTGCAAAGCATATAGATTATTAAATAGATAATAATATGTCACAATTAAAAAGGTGATAAGAATAATAAAATTCTTGAAGAAATCAGGAAACACGTAGGTCAGATTTTCAGGATTGCATGAGTAATTGTTAGATATTAAATAGGGTTAAAAAAGGATTTATTAAGGATACCCGTGAGTTAACAAGATATTAGTAGTATTAGTAGTTTTGAGTCAGACATGCTGGGTTTCAAGTAGTATAAAATAGTTGTGAAATAATTCTTTTCAAGTAGTGCATGATATTTAGAGTCAGACCATAAGGGTAACAAGTGGTATTAGACGTTTTAATTCAGACAGTGACGTTCTTCAAGTAGTGTATGATGTTCAGAGCCAGCCATGAGAGATTTTAAGTAGTAATAGCTGTTTTAAGCCAGACATACAGGCTTCCAAGTATTAAAAATTAGTTTTGAGTCCGATATAGTAGATTTCAAGTAGTATATGATTTTTAAAATCACACATCCAAATATTTTTATTTGTTTTAACTCAAAGTTACAGGGTTTTAAAGTTTTAATTTGTATAAAAGTTTTAAATTGGAAATAATAAAGTTCAAGTAGTGTACGCTGTTTAAAGTCAGTCATGGGGTATTCTGAGAGCATCAATACTGAGTGGTATTATCCATTTTAAACGAGCCATGCTGGGTTTTAAGTATAATAGTATAAGTGGTACAAATCCGAAATAACTGTTTTCAAGTAGTATATGCCGTTTAATGTCAGCCATGAATTGTGTCACTTAGTATTGGTCGTTTAAAGTTAAAAATATTGTAGTTGAAGAAAATTTAAGACAGACATTTCGGTATGATAGGGGAAAGACATCTAAAAAGTTAATGTTTTAAAACCTTGAGGTCATGAATGGTAAAGCAAGAACTAATCTTACCGTATTAAGACTGTTTAAATCAGCGCCTTTATTCACGAGAATCTCTACGGTGTCAACCTCGTTACTTTGACAGGCTAGATGCAGTGGAGTATTACCATTCTGCGAATCATTTGGGTCGTTAATTAAAGCGTCTATTGAAACTTTCTCTATTCATGTCGCTCATTAAAGAGCGCATTCCTTTTATCAAATTCCAAAAAAGTCAAAAAGTCAAAAAGTACATACCTTGCACTGCTTGTTGAGCAAACCACCATGCTGAATAATCGACTCAAGTATTCCTTTGCATCCTTGACTTGCAGCCACGTGAAGCGCAGTTACTCCCATCTTCAAAAGATATTTCAACAGAAATTTTCGATAGAAATAGAGACGAACTCCCGTTTTTACAAAAATGAAGTAGCTTTTTGTTTCCACTGAATATTGTCTTCATTTTAGAAAATTCTTAAGTATACCTTTCGTTTTAGTCTAGCTTTTTTTCAAGTATTTTCTACTTTTCGAAATTTGTTGGTATGTGTTCATTTCAAGAATACAGGAAACTGTTTCGAAAGTTTAGGACAGTTAAGAACCAAAAGCTAAAGTTCCCCAGTTTTCATCGCTTACCTCGTCAGTAAGTTCAGTGTTTGCTCCAACTTTTAAAAGAAGCTGAGCGATCGCTGTATATCTATTTCTCGTGGTCTCGTGCAGAGGTGTATTTCCCTCATTATCTTGAGCATCCACGTAAGCTCCTAAACCTACCAATACTTCCACGGCTTCCAAATGGCCCTCCGAGCACGCACAGTGCAAGGCTGTTTGTCCTTTCTATTAAATCGCAAAACGTAATTACGTAATTTAAATTCACAAAGACAGAGAGTTCTAAACAGTAGTGTTTTTGAAAATAATTCAAGTCTCTGAAAAAATGGTTTATGAAAAGGAAAAATAAAGTGGCGAGATCTTAATCAACATTTCAAGATGGTAAAGTTGAAATTATAAAGCAGCACATAAAAAAGAATGATATAAAATAATTGAAATTTTTGGAAATATTCGCATTCCACGAGGGTTGATATTGCAGGAATCGGTAAGGGAGTTTGTGATTTACTGACCTTATCCTTTGCCTCTAATTCAATTCCAGGAATATTTGAAAGGGCTGTTATTACAGAAGGATGGCCAGCGAGAGCTGCATGATGAATTGCAGTTGCTCCAGTGCAATCAGTTGCCTCCCCATTTAATGATTCCAGAGCCTCCGCGAGATAATTTACCACCTCAGCACTACCACCTCGAGCTCCACACATCAGAAGTGTGTATTCTTTCTATCAGGATTTTAAATAATAAAATTATTATCCCCAAGAATATTATCAGTTACACCCCTGTAGTTTAGTTAAAAATCTCAATTTAAATGTAGGTACACAAATTTTGTCTAGAAATGAATGAGTCTACTTATTATTCACACAAATTTGAAAATTGCGTGATCGTTAATAACAGGAAAGCGATATGAAAGAAAATATCTCATACACTATAGAAAGGCGTTTATCTCCCTAGGGAAATCTCTCGAGGTCGTTATTTCGACTCAGAAAGTGGAAGGTTAAATTCGATTTTTCCCATACAACGCTTGTTTAAAAATGCCGGAGCGCCTTGAATATAAATGAAAGTCTAGAATTCGGAAAGTTCATTTAGGAGACTCGGGAGATGTTAATGTCGAACCAGACTTGGAAAAAGGTGACCTAAGCTCTTGCAATTTTCATTCCAATCGAAGCAAAGCGTTTCATCTCGAAGGAGCAATAAAGTAGATGGGTTCGATAAAAATTCATAAAGGTGAACATCTGTGAAAAAAATGTTGTCGAAGCTATATTACATGAAATATTACCCTCACGTGTCATAAACAAAATTTTCAAGGTCCGGTAACTTAAGTTACCAGCGACATAAGTTGTTCTTACATTTTTCGTAATTAAAATTTTTTATTTTAGTCAGGATGTTTTATGAAAAGGGTTTGAAGTAAATTATCTTAATGAGCTTGAACCTGAAATAATGTATTATTATCTGGATGATAAATGAAGGGGAATTTCTTAAGTAGGTAATGTTGAATTAATTACTGAGGAGCTCGTTTTTTAGTCTTTTCATCTTTCAGGAAGCTCGTAGGATAACAGAACCCGATTTTAATCACAGCAAAACTCGGAAACATGCACTACTGCTTTCCAAGATGTTCACTTGCTATCGATTACCCAGCGATCCTCGTTTAAAATTTAATTCAATCCTAACCGACCTCCTTTAAAGAAAAATGCTCTCTTCCAAAAACGAAGATCAAATATTTCTTCTTGAATACGAATCGTTTAGTTTACTGCTTTTATACAAAGAAAATTTCAAAGAGTATTTAATTAGAGAGACAAATGGTTATTTTCAAATTGAAAGTAAATTTTAATATGCTTTTTGATATAACATTAATAAAATGAAATGATTAACCTTATTTAGTGCTGATACATTTGCACCTGCGTTTATCAACATTTTCACAGCACCTTGATGACCATACCAAGCAGCCATATGTAGTGGTCGCATTCCAAACTGAAATGTCAGAGAAATTTCGATGAATAATGTAATAATGATTATTTAAAATACATGTTACAAATCATAATTATTTAAAAAGTACAAAATACGCATTTATCTATAATAGTTACTTAAAACAAGGAATTCACTCTGCTTTATTTTTGTCCCGGATTCCGTAAAAATCCACCATCAGATTCAAGAATTGGGGGATTTATCTTACGGAGAATGAATTTGAGCATGAGTTGAAAATATGATCCCTTTAGGTATAAAAAATGCATTTGCTTCAGTTAGCAATGTAGATAGCAAACAAATTTAGTCAATGTACATACTCAACATCGAATAAATTTGTGTTATACGCTTCTAAGTAAAGAATCCATATATTTAACATGAAAACTGAATTTTACTCTGTTAGAAATACGATAGCTTTCAGCAGAATGCTTCACTTACTTTTATAGATCGTAAAAATATAATAGAGTTTCCTCTACAAGGTCTATAAAAATTAAGCTAATACATAAACTCAGTATGCAGCTCATTTTTGACAATAGGAATTTTTGAAAAAATTTTGAGAAGATCTTTTTGTTTTTATTATTAATTAGATATTAATTCTTGGTAGTGAAAGCAGTAATTACGATAAGCTTACTTTATCCCTTGCTTCGATATCGCACTTTGCCTGTATCAGCATTTCGATGATTTCTGTACTTCCTCTTGAAGCTGCCCAATGAATAGGTGCACGTCCATACTGAATAAGAAAAATATTAAAGCCTGATTGATTTTCAGTAAATCTCAGAAAAATTTTGGCAAGAACCGTATTATATCCACATAGCTTACTATGTGAACTTATTATAGCTCGTTCATCGAAAACGTAGAGCAGAACATCACATTTTTATTTCCTTTTTCCTGGGATACTCTCTAAAGTATTACTATGATTGTCGATAAAGGAAATTAGAGCCGATCAAATGTCGGTTTTATTAATACTTTAAGACTATTTACGATTAACATAATATACTACCTCGTTATAATTAAAACGTTCTTGGGTATTTTTATTATCTCTATTTTTTCCTTTATTCATTAAGGAAATAAAAATGAGGAATATGTTTGCAATTTCTATGAAACTTGATGATGAAGGATTAGGAAAATGTACTGGCTTCAGAGAGTTCTGGATTTGCAGAGAGCTTTGTCCAAACCTCTTTAATTACTCACCGCAAATCTTGACTGATTACGTCACAATTTGTATAGATTGCAGATACAATGTCTGAGACTTACATTATTTCTCGAATCTGCGTCGACACTCTCCTTGAGCACTTTGCGAACTGCGTCCGCTTCATTTTTTATCACAGCCTCGTGTAGTAGAAGGTCATTTTTTAGTACTTGAAAAAATACATAATTCGGGGTGGAATTAAAATTATTGATATTATGAAACTCGACAATTAAGTAGGTCAATATCTTAAAATATGCAAATGAATCCAGTACATATTTTAATGCAGAATGCTGATTTTATAATTTTAAATCGTTTTATGTAAGCTCTATTCTCTGTATGAATCAATCTTTTTCTGGTCGTAAAACACTGGACAACTCTATAAATATGTCCTCTCCATTATGTATTTTAAAGAGATAGGAATTTCAATCGGCTTTATAAAACCTTTGTTAATCCGCTTTGCTTGAACGTGTTCATTTTCCATATCAGACAGTTAAAGCTTAATCACTTTGAAAAGAAAAACTAGTTTAATCCTCTATATATATATATATATATGGAAACAGTTCAGAGGTGAATACTGACTCTGATTGAAAAGTTAATAAATCTTATCAAAAATTGAAATGGAAAAAAAACTTTATCAAAACAAATTTTCCCGTCTCCCGTTCGTAACATTCGAAAACACAATATTAAAATCCTTTCTGAATATTTCAATATTTATGCATGTAATATTAGTACACAATTTGAATGCCTTCAGTTAAATAACATTTTTGCTTGCAACTGCATTTTATAACGGGAAAATGTGTTTTGTTAGAGGTATTTTTTCCATTTCAATTTTTGATAAGATTTATTAACTTTCCAATCAGAGTCAGCATTGAACTATTTCCAACAAGGCAGATATTGAAAATTGAAATTGATCTCGACTAAAAATAAATTTTACCAAATAAAAGCAACGATCGTCGGGTCAGATAAAAGAATCTGTACTTACTTCTAGCAGTCTTGTGATTCAGTTCTTCGCCCTCAATGGCTTCGCTGATATTTAGCGTAGGAGGGACTTTCACTTTTGTCATGTTCGAGACTCTTTTAAGGCTCATTTTTTAATACTGCTTGATCAAAAACTTACGTTACATTTCTGTAACGAGTACTCGACGATCTTTTGCACAAAGGATTTCTGCATATTTTTTTTCATATGGGTTTCTTATCTGAAACCAACCAAAAGTAAATTATGTTTAATTAAAGTAATACAATATCAATATAAGTTACACAGACTGATAATTAAGTTGAATTCAAAGTTATTTCGGGGAAGGGAAAAGTAATTAATATAGTAACCTTCTCTATTTGAATTGTAGTTCAATAGAAGTCAGTTATGAACGATCAATTATTATCCTATAATCCTTCTGTAGGTACCCACTTTGTCAGTTTTAATGATGGGTTAATACAGCTTCATCGTACTAACCGGGGCAAGTGCCAGCGACAGGTAATTTCACGAAATTCTATCAGAATTTGTGATCTACTGAATAAGCCAATAAAATATGTACACATTCCACTATGTATACTTCAATTTATATTTATGTATACTTCGATCAGAAATACCATTTTCTGAAGCATATTTCATTGCTTTTTGCCTAACCGTTATTTTATACTCGTTTTTATCTTTCCTAACGAATATCATCTCCACAAATTTTCATCTGGAGTGCCTTATTTATATATATATATATATATATATATATATATATCTCACTCATGAGTAGGAATTAATGAAAATCTTTCTAAATCGGAAATTTATTCTTTAAAAAGGATTTTTCACCAATTGAAATACTTGGTCCTGTTTTTAATTGGGTCTTATGTTTTATTGGCAAGTATAAATGAGTTTCTTAGAGTTTAATAAGTTACTTTTGAGAAATCTTAAAAAGTTTGTGCCTTAATCATAGAACTTATCCTTATACGTTTCGAAGTTTTTTTATTTTTATAATTAGTATCCTTTGGAATACCTTTGGGAAAAACAAACTAAAAAGTTTATTTCACGCAAGCGGGTTAAGTTTCTTCATCGATCAAACGAGTCCACGGATAATAATGTGTTCCATTTGTCGTAGGTAACGGTACCATAGAGTCGTATTTCCACTTTCTGATTGCATCGTATCGTGTTCGTTTTTATGTAACGCAACTTAAGCTTAATTGTCACTTGCGTCTTTCATTTAATTGGATTGATAATTCGTTTAGCTATAGGACGGAATTGATTGAAAGAAAAGTCTCGAATAACAAGAAGTTGTATTTAAAGATTAAAAATTATCTCCTATTATTCTTCCATTTTAAGCTCTATGATGTTGGTTTTTGCTCTCTTACTTATTTCAAGTTTAAAAATATGTTACGCGTCATTTAAATTACAAAAGTTAACCATCACATAAGTTTGGTAGGGATTTTGTGCTCATGAATAGTAAAATGTGCCGTGCCTGATGCATGAACAATGTAACTGCTTACTCTAAGTAGAACATTCACTTTAACGTCAGACCAAATGCATACATCGGACGTGCAAACTTAATAATTTAAATAAAGCAAATATTTGCATTATATTATTCATCTTTAAAAGTTTCGCCAAGTTAACTAAGTTCTTTCTTTTTAGGAAACGTTTACTCGATGGAATAAACGTTTCTTATCCAGCCAACTATTATTTTTACCGAAAAAGGTACCACGAAATATATTCTAGAAACTTTTGATACTAAATTAAAACAATAAAATATTTGATTGGAATTTTTTAAAAGAATTTCAAAATGATTTCAAGGATGTCTTTACAATTTTAAACTTCTTTATTACTGCCTTTATATTAGAAAAATATAAGGAGCGACTTCTTTTTAAACGTTAGATGAAAGCACTGGTTTTATTTGTATAAACTTGTAAAAGTGCATTTTTGTATACTTAGTATAAAGACTAGTAATAGAGGCACTGCGAATTTAGTGCTTTTATTTGATATGGTAGTTCATCCGGCTTTGTGCTTCCTGCTTCAACCCCTTAATATCACTTCCAGAGCACGTTTTGTTAGAATACCTTTTCAACATAGATAAATAGAGATAAAAAAATCTTTGCATATGAATACTCTTTCATTTTTAACTTTGTAAAGGAGTGACAAATCTGAGAGTCAAAGAATATATTTAATATAAAGAAAGAAATTGTATATAATAAAGAAAAATTCTCTCCATGTAATTAGTACTCTACAGAAAAAAAAACACTTTGGAAAGTATTTGAAAGTATTAAAAAAAAGAACAAATTATAAAAATACAACGTTCTTATGCTAGTTTCCAATCCAACTCTTTGACTACTTTATAAATAATGTTCGAACTTCACCTTTACTTTATATTCACGAAGGTAACTCTGATGTTGTCACATGCAGAAAAATTCGCGCAGCATTTAAAGCTTTTCAGAATAAAAGTGGGTCACACATCAATTGGATTTTTCATTGAATAAATAGTACGGTACTCCAAATAACTGAACTATGTAAGAGTTAATTCAAGAGCAGATGAAAAAGTATGTTAAATGGATTTTCAGGCTTTCTATATTGTTTTTATTCAACTTTAATGAAAAATAGCAAGCTTCATAGCCAAGATAACAGGTGCAATTTGAACAACAGTCCATGCTATTTGCCTAACAATTCAAGGGGAACGATAACAATGCTTCACATGGTAACAACTTCTGACGGTATACACTCATCAGGGATTTAAACTTGAAGCAAGCGTCATGACTCATATCAAGGAATGATGAACAAGTAAAATTGTTTTAAATTACAAAAAAAAAAAATTAGTAAAAGAAATATGTATTTGTATTAATTGAGATAATTTAGAAATTCCTACAAAATTAACTACTGTTTATAGACCTTCAAATTTTTATACATCACACTTTTTATATCTTGTAATAATAATATAGTGACAGAAAATTTGAGGAAATTGGCGCTGTTGAGTAGAATTCATAATGCAAGGCTAGAGCTTATGGGGTGATATGAGGAATACACAAACTCGGCCCTAAGAGAAGGTATATACCATAGTCTGTTGTATGTCTCCCTAGGGTAACTTATTCGTGCAAAAGAATAGTCTTCAGAGTAACGTTATCTCCAAGATAATTCTTTTTCCAAAAACATCAGCCATAAATTTGGTAAATAAACTTCAACAGCTTACCTGAAGTACAGGAAAGTTTGTTTACGCACTGACGTCAATGTTTCAATAAATATTTGAGATCAATACGAAGAAAATGGAAAAAAAACGAACATTTTTTATCTCTAGCATCCATTAACACGTATTCTGAGTGCGCCTTTTTTACGAGCTGAAAGAATATAATAGTTCGACAACATATCAAATCATATATATCCATGTCGTTATTGGAGAAGGCTTGACAATGTGAATATTTCTTCTGTTATGATTTAATGGAAAAAAGTGAAAGAGGATTGACGTTTTGAATAAAGATCTAAACGATAGCATCGATTCGAACGCTCTCAAACTTCTCTAGGGTATTTATAATCTATAAATGTACGCTCGACAAGTCTGCATGTTTTTGACGTATAGAACTCTTTTATTCTCTAATGAAAATTATTTTACTATTCGTATGGTAGATTAAATTTCAGAATATTGTTTTTGTTTTGTAATATACATCAAAAATAAGAAACATTAAAAATTTATAGTTTATTCATAGTAAATTCCGTTAACCGGTTGACTGGTAATGTATCTTATATGTTAAAAAAAAAGTCGTACCAATTCTGATAATGTATCATATATGTACAAATTTGAATAACTTTCTTTATTTTCAACAGATTCTCTTAAAATTTGGTATACAACCATTTTTAGGAGTTCTCTATTCTCGCTTCTACCAGTTTTGGTAAGAAAACTGGAAAAAAGCGTGCCAGTCAACCGGTTAAAGATTTTCTGTCAATTTTTCAGCACTAGTTTACCGTTTCGCATTTATTTTATTACCCATTTCCAGATGTCAGTTACACAGACATATCAGCTTCTCAAAGGAATTGTGCATGTATCGAATTTCTTATTTCAGACGATGCTCAAAGTAAAGGTTATGAGCTTCTTTGATATTAAAAAGACACTCTGAAAAATAAAATATTCCTCACCCACATAATTTATTTCTTAAATTTCGAACTAATTAGAAGAAATTAAACTGTAGTCTAGAGTTTTTGTGTTGAAAATATTCTCATAATAACATTCTTGATTAAATTTTAACAAAGTTGTACATTTAATCAAGAGATAAATCCCTCCTTTAAATTGTAAATGTGGATCTCTGAAACCAGAAATAACTTGTTTTGTATTAGTCAGGCGTGTGCACGTTAGAATAAACAATGGTTCATTTACGAAAGATACGAGAGCAAGTGAAAATAAAAATTCTTGGAAATAAAATATATGAAATTGTAATTAGACCATTTTTTTTACATTTCCGTGCATAAACCCATATTGCAAAGGAAAAAGTAGTTTTACGATTTTAGTTTCCTTTATGTTGGTCCTGCAGAGCAACATGGATCAATTTACAAGCATAAAAACTCTCAACTTCATTCATTAATCAATTAAAACTATATAATAGTAAAATAATAACAACCTGTTGTACTTTCGTGTGTTTTTTATCCGTCGAGGGTGGTAAATGTTCATAAAAAAAAGGATAAAAGGAAATGATACTTTTTACAAATATCGAGGAACATAAAATTTATATTAGCTTTTACACTGGAAAATGCGTATCTTAAAATTTATCAAAACATAGATTTAGTTTTAAACTTGTTGGAAAAGTATTATTATGGCGAAACTTTATTATTTTTGAAGAAGTATCTAATCTTGTATGAAAGAAAATTTTTTCTCGCTATAATATTTTATCTTCTGATGTATTTGTGTAGAAAGAGCTCAGAAAGGGAAGCTTGAAAGCTTTTGAATGATGAAAAATCCTTTCTTCCGTAAAAAAAACCTGTGCGAATTTATAAAGTTGGAATGCCTTGTTTCTAAAATTGTATAAAGTAATATTAGAGAGGAGGGAATGTCGCATTATTCCATAATGTGCTAATTCATCTCCCATGACAGAACTGAGTTATTTTTAATATCATGATTCCTAATTAATAATGCATTCGGACATATATTTTCCAGGACTTTGTAAAAGATTAGTAATAAGTTACTAAATGAAAAACTACGCCCCGAATGTCATAAAAATAATTTGTATTATCTCCATACTACATTAAAAAATTTTCATGAAATTTTTCGCGGTCTGCCAAATTTTACACTTTACTCATTGACATATCATAGTTTCCGTGGTCTATTTTGTCAAATCAGAGCACCGAGGGACCTGAATAAATTTACATATAATATATCATGCAGAATGAAACAATTCAGTAGAATATCTCTCGGAATATGCCATAACTTATGTTACAGAGACACAATATTTTCAGATGAGTTACAAACTAAGTTCTAAGTTCAGAACTATATGCAGTCTTTCTTAGAAAGTTTAATTAAAACATCATCTTTCGTCATTTGCAGTATAATTATTTAGTAATTGATGACAGACAATAAAATTCAAATACAAAGATCAGTTAAATTATTTTGAGATGAAAATAACTACTGTTTGCAATATCCAAAATTAAGTAAAAATAAACAAATTTAATCTAAATTAATATAAAAAATTTTTTATTTCATTTTAATTAATATAATAATAATTATTGTACGATTTATTTGATTAAATTTTAATTTTATATTATAAAAAAAAATTAAAGTTCGTAATAAATTATAGTAACATTTTTTGAATGTGGATTTGATAATATTATTATTGTATAATATCACAATTATACATTGTTTTAAATTAAGTTCGTTACCCACTTATATAAAATGGACTCTTCGATAACTATTTTCTTTTATGAACAGATTTCCGGGAAAGAAAACATTTCTGCACAATCTTTCCCCCTGCGATCAAAACTAGATTGAACGAGAATGGATTTTATTTTTCCAGTCGTTTCTGTTGAGAGTCCCCAGTGCCTTCGACAAATTTTCAATTAGATTTGTTACAATTTACAAGAAAATGTGGAATGGGAAAAGAGCAGATTTGCAGGTATCCTAAATTTAAGTTTATTTCTCAAAAGTTACCTCGTTTACGGCCCATTTTCCTCGAAATTCATGTGCGAACTCTGAACAATCCTCCCACTCAGGTGTTAAGTTACTTCTACCCTCTAGTCTGAAGGCAATTTGTAACATTTCAATGTACAAGTGTGTGCTCGGCGTAAATAATTGTCCTATGTAGAACTGACTGCTTCATATTTTCGAACCACATCCTCAAATTTTCATATAATTCGAAATTATACACAAAGGACAAATTGTTTTGCTTTATCACTACAATTAAACGACTGGAAAAAAGGATTTTTAATTGAAAACATTTGAAATATAGATCGTAAATCAAAATCAAAGTCAAAAAATTTTTTCTGTAGAATATACATTTGACTTTCATTTATATTGTCTATAACTATAAATATGCCTTCAAAATTCATGGACACTGGACAGACTATTCGGAGCTCCCAAATAAAAAAATTCTACAAAGCTATTTCTGAAGGAATTTGGTGTGCGGAATCCAAACCCGTCGCCCAGATTGTTC
>JAUEJJ010000013.1:17470008-17481681 GCA_032164275.1 Synergus coniferae | reverse complement strand
ACAGGCTATTACTGAAGAAAGAATAAGATTTACAGGAGGAATTCACTCTTTCAACTGTAACGATTGTAAGATCTGCTTTCTATTTGCATAAGAGTCGAAGAAAGAATTCTTTAGAATTGCATTGTCACGGGCAAAAGGGCAATATGGAAAACGAAGTTAAAGGAACTTTTTCAAATATCATTATCTTTTTCATGCAACTTTTACAAATCGACTTTACCTCTTTATTAAGCCATTCAATTTTCTTACGTTCTTTTCAATTTCAGCGAAACAATTCGAAAAATTCAAATTTTCAGGAGAATGAAGAAATTTTAAGTCAATGAGGGTTTGAAATACCTTTCCGAGGCTAGTTTTGCATTCGAGTCCAGTCCTGTCATTCAATCTAATCGCTTTCTAAGAACCAGTTCGAGATTAATCTGAAATTTCAACGAACTGGTAAAAAACATGACGAAAGTCAACAGAGCGTGGATTTGTCTGATATTTTGCAACGTCCCGCATCGGATATGAGCTCATTGACGTTATCTTCACTTATACGGTACTTTCTGCCTACGTCAGTGGTCTGCGACTCAGTCCGCAACCATATGCGCGAAGGATAATCCGATAAGAGTCAATTTATTTTCAAGTGTTCGCCAACCATGTTTCGGAATATGTATACATTATATCATGAATACACCCGCATATGCCGTGCTACCTTGGATATCTTGGCGACTCATGTTTTCGAGCAAAGAGGCGAATCGGAAAAGAAGCCAATATTATTCCAACTCCTGGCCACTCAACATACACAGTCTTTGAATAGTGTTTGCGAGATAAAATGCAGAAAAAGAAACCGCGGATCGATGCAGGAAGGAATAACATCGCGCATCTTCTTTCATCGACATGCGGTCGAGAGAATATAGAAAATCGAATCGCTTCCTTTCATTAATCACGTGGATTGCTTTGCCGTCACGAATCCGAGCTTGCACGTTTCATTTTCCTATATTTTCTCTTTCAAAATCGTTTTCGCGATTTGCTGGAAAATATTCAAGATTTAGTGCAGTTGGTTTATGTGACTGGGGATTAAATTTATAAAGACGAGAAATTATCACTGCTTTGGATATTTTTCTGGAACTTATCACAATTGACTGGAGAGATGAGTTTATGAAAAGTTTAGATGGGATATATGTCACATATATTATGTGCATAATAAACTATCCGCGAAAATTTCAAAGATGAACTATAGTATGCTGTGTTCGATCTGAAATTAAATTAGAATCAGGCTTTACAAAATGACGAAGTTATTAAACAGTTGTAGAAGTTTTAATTGCATCTCTCTTACTAGTCTCCTTTACAGGGGAAGCGAGGACAAAGTTAATCTTGGCAAGTTGCGAAAATCACCCTTGCGCACGTGTGAATGGTGCTTGATATTGTGACACTTAACCCAAACTTTGAATAAGGACTCGCGTCTTTAACTATGAAGCTATGTTGCGGATAATGTCATTTTCGATAAACTCACATTAATACGTTCTGTATAATGAGTTATAATCCCTAGACAGAAATGCATACACAGCAGCTTTCTATCTTAACTTCATCTCTTACAGTTTTTCCATATTTCCATATTTCGATGGCAAGAGAAAGTTACCGATGGAATTTTCGAAATTTAGAAATTTAGAATCAATCACAAATAAATAACTACAAATGTTCATTAAGAAATTCATAAAGCATCTCAGAAATATCTTTTTCCATCACAATCTTGTTAATTTAAAGATTACATCGTTTTTCTATCGCCAAAGTTAAAACCATGAAATTCTAAACAAATTTTAGGGAAATTAGTTTGAGTCAAGCGAAGTTTCTGGTATTTTTTAAATTTTCCAAATGAGGAAGTCTTTATTCGTAAAAATGTTTCCCTTTTTTTGGAGAATATGAAGAATTTTGATCTCAGTAGGTAAAGCTACCTAGAGTCAGACATGGATGAAAACAGCTTGTTAAAATTCTTATTAAAAGAAATTAAAATTTTACAAAGAAGAAATGTTAAATTTCACACAATACTATTATCTGAGATTGTTGTCGAGTAAATATGAAAAAGTAAAACTCACAGTGCCAAAGTGGATGTAACCCGACCGTAAAGCAAGGAGTGTCGACACTTCCTCTCCTCCTTCAATTCTAACTACCCACTCATTTTGATAATCTTTTGAGCCGTTGTTAAATTCACCTTCAGCGCTACTCGAATAGTGAACGAGTATAATGTAATAAAAAATAACGATGTGTTGTAAACTTGCTCTGAAAACATAAGGATTATACAATTTTTAATCTGAAAAGAGTTTTTCGCACGGGAAAAAGTATCCTGTTCGTATTAAATTATTCAGAGATTATTTTTTTAACTCATAGTATATTGTAAAATTAAAATTAAGTCTTTATTAAGGAAATCTTGCCCACCGAATCATTGAGAGTCTCTATTTTTGATATTAAAGTTTAATTTCCGATAATTTAATTTAGTCTCACTTGCACCCACTTGTGTCACTTGTTACGTATTTTTTTACACCAAGGGAGTAAGGAGATTAATTTTTTGCGACTAGTAGACGCTGTGTAAAAGAACCCGAAGGAGAGGCGAATGACAAGTGATCAGACAGTGTGTGAAGCAATTAGTTGGGCCGTTTCTTTTGTTTGTCGCTAGTTGCCTCCCCACTACTTCCGACCTCTTCGGTGGGGAAAACGGAGGGTTGGAACTGAATACTCAATGGAGGGGTATCTTCGATACGGAATGCATTTGCAAGCAAGAATGGTTTCGAGCTTTGAGAAAATCAAATTATTCCCGTAGTATTCTAGAAATCAATAATATAAAGTAATTGAATATTGCAGAGCGCCGAGACAGGAAAAGTGAATCAGGGAAGTGCACATAAAGCCACAGAGAAGAGATAAATTAATAAATAATCTACCTTCACAATAGAATTTTCATATTTGCTTTGAATGCCTCAGGCTTGAAAATGCTCAGGATTTATATATATTTCAATTAAATAATTTCGAATGACTATTTAAAAGTTGATTTAAACACGTCAATGCAAAAAATGCCAAGATAAATGTTACCCAAAATTTCTTTTCCGGATGGTAAAATATACAATGTATTTTAGAGGTGGAATTATATTCACGTTAATGTACATTATCTGACATCATGAAAATTGTTCAGATAATCTTGTTATACCAGTTAGCAGAAGTTTACATTGGTTTATTAGGGCACTGCAACGTATTTTCTATGTTTCCACCAGCCTGGAACATGGCGTGGGACGAATGTTTGAAAAGTTGTTTGAATTCGAGTCGGGTTTGGTTTCGCGTGTAACTTATTTATTACAAAGGTCTTTTTGTATCAAGTTTTCTTCCCTACGTTCTTGGAAGAGTAAAACTCAAATTCAAATTAGTTATCTGGCTCGAGAGAGTTCACTCAATTCACCGAACAATTAAATTTATTTCAGATAGGAAATGCACTCTAGTTCTTCCTTTACAAATATACGAGTAATCTTTTCGAGAAATTGTTATTGTAAAAGGCTTGTAAAAGAAGTAAAGTTTACCATAACGTTTTAAAGTCGTTTTCTCCAAACTTGATTCTTATCATAAAACATATGCGAACTCATAAGAAACTATTCTAGTTGCAGACTTAGATTTACTCTAGTTCCCAAATCGGACTTTTGTTATTACCAGAATCGCAGATCAAACTGATTTTATGTTGAGTGGACTGTTTCAATACCAAATTTAGTTCTAAAAGAATGTCTTGTGAATTTCCTATGACCGAAAAGTTAAGAAGCTAATAAACTGCATTTTCGACACATGGTCGCGAGAAAAGAAAGGAGCAGCGTATTAAACGCCTCGTCGCGCTACTCCATAGCCTGGCGTTATTTTTTCCTCTTGGTCGAAATAGAGCACGAAAGTAACCGTGGAAAATTGGAAAGTTTCCGCGCGATAAAATCGGGCTTAATTTTCAATAAATCCACGTTCCTCGGAGGTGCCGGGAATGTAGTGGTACCAAAGAGACGAGCACTTTTAGAGAAAAGGGGGGTAGGTTGGTTGAGAAAGGATGGTGAAAGATCGGTGGATGAGAAGGCCGCGGCCGGTGAACCGAACGAGGATGGACCAGGGGTTGGGTCAAGGTAATTTACTTGGTAATTATAAAGTTGCCAGCTCCAACGACGCGCATAGTTGTGAATATTCAAATGCGATTACATCTATGATCCATAAATTATTCGGCTCGCGCCTTTGTCGCTTTTTGCTCGCCATGCTTTCACCACTTTGAGCAGTTTAAAGCTCGTGAAAAGTTTAACGCTATATATATCGAGTCGCACTTGAATTCACTGTTCAAACTTGCCGAAAGCGTTTAGAAATTTTCAAAATGTAGCATCTTTTTACTCCGAGCAGGTCATCCAGAAATCGAAGAGATCGAAATTTCATATGAGAGTTAACTGTGAGAGATGGGAGGAACGATAAGAGATGAATGATATGGAGCTGGCAATAGTCGTACGTAGTTTTGATAAGGATAATAAAAGAATCCAGTGTTCGTGATGATTTATCTGCAATGAAGATTCTCTTTAGTGGTAAGGCGGGTGGTCTTCCGGCTATCTGTAATATGCGCAGAGGCTACATCGGCTACATTCACGAAGATGGGGTGTGGAGGTGAGCTTTGGTTTCCCTGCGGGCTATTTAGCGCATCTGCTTCCATCCTGGACGAATAGGGGTTGAGGCGGTGGGTGATGGAAAGGGGCATGGAAAAGGAGGATGAGCATCTACTACGTGACCAACAAGCAGCCGCGTGCGGCAATTGTTCAGTTTCCATCGTGGCTTTAAATTCATTTGCTAATTTACTGTGCACTTGGCAGACAGCAGCCGCGCCAGGAATTTTAGTGTATCGCGAAAATCACGTACACGTTCACAATGGCTTCTGGCACTCCTCTCGCTAATTTCTGTGTTCACGGCCCTTCAAAAATAATCAAAGATACGAGTTAGGAATAAATATTAGTAGACACTAATCCTTCTGTATTTAAGGAAAATAAAATATCGAGAATTTAAAACCCTTTTTTGAAAAAAACATGTTGCTTTTATTTATTTAATATGCTTTTAATTTGTGAGAGTAAACTATGTAATAAAGGCTACTTTATTCCGGGTTAGCCTCGTCTTACAATTAGAAAGAATCATAAAAGTGTGCAAAAAAGATAGGTGATATTGATAAGGTTGGAGAATACAGCTGGAGATTTAAATAAATACCAGAGTCTTCATCGCGGAAGATTTAAGCTGCAGTGGTAACAAAATGGAAATGAGGGTTGTAAAATGGAAAATGGAAGGTAGTATAAAATAGGAGCCGAGTTTCTGCGGGTCTTGTGCGCACTCCCCTTGACTCACCTCTCTGTGGAAAATAATGGTCGGCGGATGTGCCTGTTGTTCCATTTTTAAGTTTGTAGCCATTCCTACCCCACTTGTTTACGCGTTTCTCCCTGAGAAAACTGAGCAACGTCTCTCCTCGCAAACTTTAGCGTACAAAGTATTTTTTTCCCCGAATATTTACTAAATTCTTCGAGCTGATATATGTATGTATATTTATATAAATCAACGTAAGCTTTTATTTGAAAGCTTCAATCAATAATATTTCTATCTCACACAATATACGGTCTTGGGAACAATTTTGAGAATATATATTCATAAATATTAAAAATGAATCGAAAAGTGTATTGTCTAGATGTCAATTTATTTTTCCATTAGCTTCTAGAGTTGCCAATGTATGCAAAATCGCTAGATTGAATTGTCGGCTATAGAAAAGTGGAGATCCGGATTAATTTGAATGTGAAGCGCTGAAAGCTATTGTGGTTTGTAAGTTATAGGTGGGGAAAATCTTACCGCACTTTCCGGGCACTGAGGATTTATACTGTGGAAATTTCTTATCGGAAAGGTCATCGTTCTCGAAAGTACCGTACCTATACAAAGTTAGGCACAGGCAAGAAACGAAGTATTCTTTATTGATTTAGTCTAATAAAGAGACTTAGTACGAGATTCCACTACAGATATCAGACACCTTGTTAAACATATAGCTACCCAGTCCAGATTGATTAGATTAGGCAGAACTTTTCGAACCAAGTGCTGTCTCTCTTTAGTATCTTAATTCGCTGAGGCGACAAAATAAATACCGCAAAATTCTGGGGAGTAAAAAAAACATCCAATATTTTAATAATAATCTGGGTGGTTAAAAAAATTTCAGAAATTATAATTACGCAATTTATGTAAAATTTATGTGAAGTATACTTGTTAGGTTGAGGCTCGGAAAGCTGGAAATGAGAGATAAAAGTAATTGAATTCGTTTCCTTTCATGGTAGAGATAAATTAATTTCACTTATTAGAAATCTTTCAAACTGTCTATGTTGTTTATCTTTTATCACAACTAAGGAACAATAGTGTCGATAATTTAAGTTATAAGAAAGGCGAGGAAAGTCTGCGACTTAATTTTCTGCCCAGCGAGAAAATCTGATATAAAGTTTTTACGATCGTAGTAAATCTTAGTTTTTTATTATTGTTATCCCTCAGGTAGAGAATTGACAAGAATGTCTGTATTTCCGGCCTCATTTTCTCTCTGCATTTGTAAATTCAATACTTGTCACAGTTTAGAGATTTCCTACCTCACGTTATGTATTCACAGAACGATTCAGAGAAAAACACACTTCGACGTGTCTTTGGAGAGTTCTACTTTTTCCCTATATTGAAAGAAGTTTAGAAATATCTACAGTATACACGTGGGACTCGTTCGGAGAGTGTAGACCGGAAATCAGGAAAGTTCGATTGAACATGTAAAGTAAGATGTGTTTCGCCGACAGGTAATTTTTCATGGTTAAATAAATTATTTGTATAAGAGACGAGATTTATTTGCAGTGCCTATTCGGGTTTAGAAGAGTCCTACTTTTCCATATCCTATTACCCACCCCTTTTTCAATTACCAGTTTCCAAGTCCAGTTTTCCATTTTAATTTACCCAAATCTTCACAACCCGTTCCAAATTCCTTTTCCCACCCACTGTCCCAAGAAATTTTCCCACACTTTGCCTTTTCCACACTGTCTTCCCGCATATCAAGTTTTGGCCTTGAATTTCACACTTGGGAAAAATTTGTTCTGCCGGCCCTGTCGTTGCCCATTACTTCTAGCGATTCTTCAATCCCCTTGTGAAGTAAGTGGGAACGGAAATTGCCTGCACTTGGCTTCTCACAGACTGAAACATAAAGGGACGTTGAGATGGGAGTCGGTTCGAGAAGAACGATGGCAGCTCATAAAAATGTAATTAACTTCATATAAGATGAAAGAGAAGCTGAAGGCAATGTGAGGTGGTGGAACTCGGACGAAATGAAAGAGATTTTAAAGATTATGGAAGAAATTAAGAGCAAATGGTAAACTTTAACGTCCTAAATTACTGATGACCATTCTACGTATTCTCACCCTTTAAACTAATAAAACAGAGATATTCCGCTAAAACTAGGGGAAAAGACAGAAGATGCTGTATATATTTTCCATTTGAAAGGAAATAAAATCCATTTCGAAGCTGATTGGATTGCTACTTTTACATACTCTTGAAAAACTCGTTAGATTTTTTTTATTCCACTTATTAGTTTAATTCTGAAAATAAATTTTTTTTAAATAAGCTTTTTTACGTTCGAAGTTGAACAGACATAACTGTCTTTTTAAGTTGTACGGCAAAAATGTACCCGCACTCGAGAATGTATTTTCGATATGAAATTTCATCGAAATACTCGCTTTATTGAATACATCCTTCCGATATTTCCAGAATGTCCACGCCCGCAATTTTGCAGGGATATTTTGACCCTACGAGTGAATAAGTGTTGGTCTGTCGATGAGGAGCAGGATTAGCATGTGTGCGTACGTTAGGTGAGAATTTCCGTCATCGAGGAGAGGCGCCAAGCCGATCAAATGGAGCCTGAGGCTATGGTGTGTCCGTTGTAGACTACTCGATTTCCTCTCTCCCTTGACGAGATTCAACCTTCGTCAACGAACTCAAGCCGACAATGCGATAACATCATGACGGATGTCTCCACTATGCCTCTGGGGTGTCCTGACAAGCGGAAAGAGCTTGTAATTCGATTTGGTGTGGCTGGTTTGAAAAGATTTTTATTTTAGGAAAGGTCAGTGAGTACACAGCGTCCTAAAAAAAGTAACCTACCGTCGACCCCCCCATCGATACCCTTACTTTGATTATGTGAGTTCTTTTTATAAAAGACATAGTATATACACTTCACTGTCCTTTCTGTCAAGAAATGTAGAAAATGTATGTTTTATAGTCAATATATATGAGGGGAGACAATATCTAGGATCTTACTTTGCACCATTTTTATTTTTTGCCTCCGGTCAAAATAAGCCAAAACAAAATTTGACCTATTTCTATTTTATGTTCTCTCATTTTTCTTGATGTCTTATTGATATTATCAGGTGTGGAACTCCACACCTGGGAATTCAGAAGGCATTCCTATATTTTGGAATTTTGTCCACAATCTCATATTAATGTTCAGAGATGTTCTTAGTAAAGTATTTAATTTAGTGTTATTCAAAAAAGAATTCTACTTCAATAGTAATTCCACGCGTATGGAAAAAATGGCGGCTCTCATTGAAATGAGTATCGTTTATTAGGATGCCCAAAGAATAAAGCTTTTTTAGCATCTCATAAAACTGCTTTTAATTAAGAGCATGTGATACTTAACCATAAAAGCAATTTAGTTTCACCAATTTTACGTCTGCAGCAATAAATATTTTTCAGTAAAACTAGGTCATTTACCTCCCTCTGTACGAAACGGAGGAAAATGGCCTAGTTTTGGCCAATAATATTTATTATTGCAAACGTAAAGTTAATGGAAGTTTAATATTATCCGGAAGTTAATATTTCTTTTAAAACAACATACATTCTTTGGAATAACTACATTTTAAAGGAATTCTTCCTGTTGAATAAAAAAGTGTGACATTTCATTTTCTTGGAGTTTGGTGGAGGTACTTCTGAATTTTATAAAAGACTATAAGAGAGAAGGTGGGAATGGACTGGGCAGGGAGTGGTAATTTAGGCGAGTGGCTTTTTGGCTCTATTCGATAGTGGAGCAGAGTACTGTATATGAAAATTAGCTCTCGACTGATGTAACACTCGTGTTTTTGCGACTCGCTTAGATAGGCGTAATAACTGTCCATGATAAAGACTGCCAATGTACATCCGCGTAAATAGTCTTCACAACGTGGAGTATACAATTTTATCCAAATATACAGTTGAAAATGAGACAAATATAAAAAAGGTAGCATAATATACATTTTGTCTCACGCACCTGATCTAATTAATTATGCCAGGTAAATATCAAAGAAATTGAGAAGGAATGAAACATTCTAGCGAGCAATTACTCTTCTCGGTGAAGATACTAAAAAATTAGCCTCTAATTTCTCTTTTCTTGACCCTTTTTCATTCCTATTCATCGATTGGGAAGTTCAACCTCTATTAAAATCTTGGTCTACTTCGTTACACTGAAACTTTGAGTCAATATTTGACGACTCATCGAATGTAGGAAATCATAATGAGGCGATCGTTACACGCCCGTTCGATTTCTTGGCTCAGTCCCAGACTGTTTGATGAGAAGCTGATATGTTTCGGATTCGAGTTCACAAAGTATTTTTTCGAGTTAGTGATATGTGATCTGCCGAATTATCTATCTACTCATTTTTATTCTTTCATTAACTATCTACAAAAGAATCTATACAATTTTAGAAGAATGCAGTGAATCTCAAAGCAGAAAATAATTAGAACGCATCTGAAAGTTAAAGGCTTGGAGATCAGGGTAAGAGGAAGAGAATTCATGTTTTTAAAAGTATGTAGGAGAGTTTTGTGTGGTTTATCATTATTTTTCATGGGCAGTTCTTTGTACAACCGCCGTACCGCAGCCGTAGCTCTTTGCTCACAGATCCGGTTGACCGCGTGCACGCTTGACATTTGTCATCCGAGATTCCTTTGTTCCGGCGCGAAACAAACGGGAGCAGGCGACCTTCTAGCTCACCTAGCTCACCTACCTCACCTCGCGAACCCACCCCAGGCATCAACCCTCCCTCACCCTTTTCAGCTCTGCCCCTTTCCAGTCCCGATGTTATTGCGCGTACGGCTGCACAACCGCAAACAACTATGTGTGCTGTTCATTGTACATGTTGTACCACTAACGGAACTACGATCAGAGACTCCTTTGTGACTTCAAATAATTGGAAAAAGGCAGACAACTGTTCCACATGAAAATCCAGAAGGCACATTTTCTTCCAAATTAAATTTCTTTTCTCAATACAGTCGCTATCTTTTTCATTGACCCACGTTTTCACATAATAGAGTCAATATTCTGTGAATTCTCGTCAAATAACATTTTTCGCAAACATGCATCAAAACCGTGGTCCGGAGATTCATGATCAAAATTAAAGTTAAAATACTAAACGGAACGCTTTCCGCGAATTATAACATGAAATTACAGCTGAAGTGATGAAAAGAGTACAGCTCTTTTCAGAAAATCACTCTTTAGTTAATTCTGCAATGCGTCAAAGGATAAAACCTTCTAGACTGTTCGTTTCGGTTTTATTCAACGATGAAGGAATTGTAGTTCATCTAAATAACATCTGGCGCTTCTGTGGTTTGCCATTCCGCTCCGCACTGATTTCAGTTGCTTCTTGTGTTTCGGGGTGCAGACGCCTGCGTTCACTCGGAAAATTCGCTTCAAGAGTTCATCGGGAAAACGATTCGAGACACGTACAACCACTTTTCGTCAGGTCCCATATATTATCGTTATGCTCCATTGATCATTTATTACTGTCATTTATCGCTGCAGTTTACTGTCTGATTTTTCCTATGCAACGACTTTATTATTTCTGTCCCTGGAGTAGAAGCTTCTACTCCAGGGACTTTGAAATAATTAGCCTGCTAATTATTTCAAAGAAATCAGATATGGTATATCATACAACAATTAAGGATACTCAAACACAATTGAAACGCATTTTGCTTCTTTCGATTTCAGACGATGAGCGATAATTTTTCTGCAATTTATGTGACCTACATGCCAAGAGAGTCGACACTCATTTGGCAGTGATTTACAGAACTCGTACACAAGTCTCTTGGGTATCAAAACGACAGAGGCATTAACTGAATTAGCCACGATATAAAGCCCACTTGTGGTTTAATCCCAACCACTTCGCGGAACGAATGGAAGAGGGTCGTTATCCCTATTTTCACGCTTCACAGATACTAATTCTTCCCGTTTATTCTACCTCATCTCTGCTTATTTCTGTCTAAAACTCTCGCCTGAGAAATTGATAGCAGGAAACTTGATTTTACGTTGCTCTACTACCAACTTTTTTCTTAACAGATTGAGCATGTCGGCAGACATTCAAGTGGAAAATTAACGCTTTGTTAACACTGTTTGTCTGATTTGGAAAAGGAATTACACATATTTCCTAATAGAATAATTAATCAGCAATTAATTTACTATTTAGACAATTAGACGTTTATTTGCAGAGTAAATTTAAAGTAGTATAGAGAAAACTTTTTTTTTTAAGAAGATCAAATTTAAACGATATTATTGAGATACGAAAATAAATGAAGATACAGTGAAACCTTTCATTGATCAAAATGAGATGTGCAACAAATAAAGTGACCATACGTCCTGTTTTT
>JAUEJJ010000013.1:17459901-17469908 GCA_032164275.1 Synergus coniferae | reverse complement strand
TACATCAATAAAATGTTGCCGTTTTCTCTTTCTTGGAGCATTTTCCTCATATTGAAACCGAACCGAGAAAAACTTAATTTCTTTATTCATTTCAGAACTGAAGAATACGATAGAAACGCAGGTGAACGAAATCAAGACACAAATCGAAAGTAAATGCAGCCTCCAATGAGTCCACCCCAAGATGCGGTCGGCCCAGATGGCGTCGTCAGTCATCAAGATCGCGTCCGTCTCTCTGTCCCTACAACCAGCAAACGAAAAGAACAAACGCAGCTGCACGTGTTTAGGATCGATGGACGCTACTAAAACTAAAAGAAAAAAGCAGGACACCTTCGGCTTTTCTACATCATATTCAGGTCGCAAAGTCAAACCAGAAGTGAAGAGGCTGATAACAGCTTAGAAAAGAACTATATAACAATGTATAGGTATCTCGAGCCCGTGTTCTTTGCGATCCTCGTTGAAGCGATTAAATCTCGAGCTAAAAGACAAGATAAGAAAAACCAAAAGGATAATATCTCGTGATTATCAACAAGTCTATTGTTTCCCTTCAACGAGAATCCCAGTTCCAACAACAGTTCAACGAGAGTAGCGTTCTAATCAGTTTTTCACCACTCCCAAATTACTTCATCGGTCTCTCAGAATCTACAAAAAAAAAAGCAAAGATAAGAAATTCAAGAAATACAAGGAAAATAGTCTTGAAAGAAAACCCGTGCCTTCGAACCAAATCTCCTGCAAATTACATGACATTCCCAAATCAGAATTCGAAAGCTAAGGAAAAATCAAAGGAATAAGAACATCGAAGAATCTAAGTAAAGAAGAGGCAAAGGAATAAGCGATCTGAGTACGTTTGTGTGTGAAGGGGTGGAAATTGGAAAGGCAATTGGAGGAAAGATGAAAAAAAAAAGATTGTCGGAGGAAACAAAGGATATTTTCTTGAAACAAAGAACTGCTACTGCATGCTTATAAATCGCCGCAGGGAAATAGCGAGAAAATGGCACGAAGAAAGGATTCGATTCGAGGGGGTGAAAAAGTGCAAATGAAAAATATCGAGGGACCGAGGGAACGAGAAAGGAGTAATCTAGTTCGTAGGATAGGACGGGAATTCATTGGGGGACGGAGATCATAATTAAAATATACAAAAGAAAATAAACGAGGCTTGTAAAACTAGTGCTCAGCTTAGATCCGCGTCCCAGGGGAAAATTCATTTGCGCCCCGCCATTCCCGAAAAGTATAAATTAACCCAGAAACGATTACAAAAACGGAATCGATTTTCTTTCACGGAAATATTTGACGACAATAAAAAAAATAGAGTCTGCTTCGCGTGGCGCAAATGAATCAATTCGAGCTTCCTGGCTGCGTTTTGCATGAGAGATTGAGCGATTTTGGCCCGAAAGTTGAGTGAACAATTTAAAAAAAAAAAAGAAAAAGTCGAAGGCACACATTATCGACGTGATTGAGTGGTGGAAAGTGGAAAAAAAGTATCTAAGATGTAAGTTTCTAGTGAAATTACGATTAGCTGAACTACATTAGCGAAGTTATGTAGTTGCTAGACACACGTGCGACGGCTGTTTCAATAATTAATTAATTAACTATTACTCTAGCGCAGAAGATTAAGGTTAACGCATTTGTATTTAGGGAGGTTTCGTAAACTGGAATCTCGAGAGCTGTAGTCGATGGAGAAGAAGGACGACGACACTTTAAGGACGATCTAAGAACGCGGTAGTTTTTGCTCTTCATTCGGTTCGATTTCACCACGTGCTCGATCTTGTCGACGCACGGAGAATAAAAACAAATAAAAAAAAAAACGCGAAAGAGTAAGGAAAACGATAAATTTCCTAGAATCACAGTGATATCGTATATAAGGCCGTAGGTACTAGTAAAAATAATTGTTGACATTTATTATTGAAATTTCGGTGTGAAATGCAGCACCGTTACTTTGTTGTGTTTTGTGCGCGAACACGAGTATCCCACGGATCAAGTAGAATTTTTAAAGAAATTCATTTTGAATTTTCGGGGTTTTTATAATATAGTGTGATACTTAAAGTGTACATATGTGTCGTTAAACATGCTATTGGGTCCCGGATTTCGCTCCCTTTTAATCACTGAAACGCTCCGTCGGTTCGAACCTTTCGTCCCCGACCTAACGTTGGTGCACATTACTGCGCAACTCGATTTTTTTTCGGGTAATAGGAGGGAATGAAATCCGGGGTTTGTATTATTCTCTGCTTCGCCGTGCGACGACGACAAGGCCGTTACGTGGTACACGCACCGATGTATTTGTTGGAATTATTATAGATTATAGTTTAATGTTATATTCCGGTGCGTGAACTATGTCGGACGATGGTCGAGAGCACCAACTGCCGGCAGGTGATGCATGCCTTATATAATATCTACAATATTATACATTATACCTTTCGCGTATCCCGCAAGTCGTAACAGAACAAGATTGTCACCAGAGTCGAACACCCTGTAATTTCAATTCAGGTTTGACACTTTCATGTCACAAATTACAAAATTATTCCACTTTGAAGAGTATAAAAGACATTTTTTGCAATTACACGGTTGTTTGGATTATAATTCGAAATTATCTAATTGATTTTACTTTTATAAAAGGAAAAACAAGTTGACAAATCTGAGAATTACAAGGGACAGAGAGATAGCGAATTCAAGTTGCAGCGTACCGCATTACGACAAAATAAGCGAGATTAATTTACGTATGCATAGAGCAAACCGTAAATGAGAAAATAATATGTGTGCGAGTGGAGAAAATGAGCGAGTAAATGAAATTAGAGTAAATCAGTGTAAACCTGTTTTTGTATAGTCGAAGGAGAAAGAGTATTTTTTCATTTTTCACATTTTTCGCAGCCATGTTTTCGAAGGCTCTTGACTGTGACCCTCTCCTTCCACTGGTCGATTACTCTACTTGCTTCTTTCTAAACCACAAATCTCGTGTCTCAGCGCAGAATTTTCTTCTTTTCTGCCTCGAAAATCTCAGACCATTCATCCAAATTCCGTGACATGGCGACCTACTTTCTCCAGAATACGACTTTTGTCAACTGTATTTTAATACCAACATTCTGTCGATTATTCGTACAAAATTCCAAGTCAAATGATAGAAAATCTTCAACTGCAGTTGACAAAATCTTTGACTCGAATAAAATTTCAATTTAGTTCAAAACTTTTATAAAAAAAATTGAAAAGAAATATAGTTTTCGTATCAATGTCGAAGCTTTCAATGTGATGTGCAATAAAAAATAATTACACGACTTCAAAATATTTACTGAAAAAGTTTCTGTGGATGCTTTTTTAGAGCAATTACTTAACACTCGAACTCAACAAAGCACGGACAAATCGCTATTCTTGTTTCCCTCTAAAGTTGAAGAAGCACTTATTACCTAAAGAAACTTTTGAATTACGAACCAATACCCGATTCTTTTTTACTAACAATAAGAAAAAAAGTTTCAAAAAATTCGTCCTGCCTTTCTTTCTCGGTTGTTTATTCGTGCAAAAACAAACCCAAGAAAGTTTCTTCTCAGAATGCTTCCTCCAACTTCACCGCTAGTTCTTCACGAACTTTTGGGAGCTTTAAAGCTCATCCGGATACCAACTTTGTGAAAAGATTCAGTTTGTAACTTCTTGAGAAATACTTCCTCCTTCCTTCAGATCCATCTCTGTTTAGCGCTAGTTTGTCCGAAACGTAACCATGATGAAAGGGTATTATAACTTTCAATTCCTTTGAAGAAACTCGAATATCAGATCATCAGGCTTTTAATTACTTATTACACTCATCAACGATTTTTTCCGAGACTTTCATTAACTCCACTTCTCTAAAACTTTTCCAAACAAGAATAGCGAATTCTTTATACTAAAACTACACCAAAGCCAAACACTCGAAGGCACTGTAACTCTGAAAAATAAAGACTGGGAAAGAAAAGAGACACTTTTGAACAGAAATTTTCCTATGGGTTTGTTTTTCCGAAATTTAAACAAATTAGAACAACAAAGTAAACTTTGAAAAAAAATGGGGAGTGGCAATTTAATAGAAAAAGAGGTTGAAGATCCTGTGAAAATTTCTGATGAAAAAGCGAGTCTTTGTGAAAAGGAACCACTTTTAATCAACTCTCTACTACAACACAAAGTGTTTAATCAATCTGCTAGTCTCTCGTCTCTCGGTGTTGCATGCCTGTCTATGTGCTTATCAATGTCGATGTTCTCAATTCTCTCGACGCGAAACAGTTTTGGGTCAGAAGATCTCGAAAGTTATCCGATAAAGTCGACCAGCAGTCGCGCTAAGTAATAAAAAACGTTCCTCAAATACAAAAGAAATGAAAATATAAAACGTCGCTTGCGATGTCCACTGGGCACATCTTGTCATATCAGTAGTCTCGTAAAGATAGAACTCCTACAAAATGTCTCACGTACCAATCAGCACGAAAGTAATGAAGAAGAGAATCAAAAAATATATTTTATTATGGATAAAGAACGAAGTTTATCCGTCACGATGAGCCGATTCCTGCACCGAATCTTAATTCCTCTTTGTAGAAAGATTAATAAATTGTATGCTTATAAACAAAACTGATGAAAGTTACAGATATGAATGTTGATAGGTGAAGAGATCGGCTCAACGAACGATAGTTAAGATAATGCGCGGATAACTTACGAGAGACCGGATTTGCCGGATTGCGCTCTTTCTCTCTCTATGATCAATTTTCTATGGTAAGATCTTTAGATAAAAACGCTTTAAACGTACCTTTGGGAAAGGGAGACTCCTAAAGTCCCCTTTCTTCCTCCTTCCAATTCCAAATTTTCTCTCATCCGAAAATTAAAATTTCATCTGAAATTTTAATTTCAAACCACTTTCTCTCTGTATTCCCGTCCATCAAACTCCCATCATCCTAATCACAAGATCCGCGAACAATTAATTATCCAACACGATAAACTTGAAGTCAATTACTCAATTATAATCCGAGGCTGTACATTTAATTAGAAAAGAACTCTGTGTAAAGGACCGCCCCTATCTCGCATTTATCAATAGAAATTATGGATTTCAATATATCAATATTGTTAATAATGTACTTATGTAACAAACTAAAGCAAGCAAACTACAACAAATTATAACAGTCCAAAAGCTCGAGTTTGAATCTTGCAAAAAGGTGGAAATCGATAATCCCGAATTTAAATAAATCTGCAATTTTGCCAGGTTCAAAGTTGCGCTGAATTTTCACTTGGAAAATTTTTAAAGCTTTGTCTTTTTGAAGAATTTCATTTTGGAGAATTGGAATAGAGACTCGAAATTTTCTAAGTGAATCTGAGACTATCCTCTTTCCTCATTAACCTTTCGATCTTGATTACATGCCCTAAATACCAGTAGTTTATCTCCTCTCTCCTTCTCTTTGCTCACACCTTCGATGTTTCTACGTGCATGTAACTATCTGTAGCCCACTGTTGCAGTTACGCTCATTGTCGATATTGTTAAAGGGACAAATTTAGATAAATTCTAAGACGATAGAACGCTATTTTCAAAAAGAGAGACCCAGAGAAGCTTCGAGTAAAATTATTAAGAAGACAATACTCTTCGTTTTGTAAAACGAACAATCAAAACTCCTCGATGCCCTTCTGTTGGCGAATGGCGACGAAACAGTTTTAAGAAAGCTTAGGTTTTTTGAATTGTGATAATATTATAATTATTTTCTACTACAACATATTTATCTCTATAATTATCTATCAGTATAAGTTACGGAGGCCATCCAGATATCCACAAATCTCTTGAAAAAAATTGCATCTCTTTTTTTATCAATTCAACTCAAAACCAAGTCCAGGTGGGACAAAATTTTTAATGCGGATTCCAAGACGATTTTTGTGAGAAAAAATGATCTAAAACATTTGGAAAATATTTGGAAATTTTTAGGGGGAGTGACAAAATATTTTTTTGTCTGATAAAATACTTCGTCATACCCCATAATTCTTTCCAACTAGGAGAGGGGTTTTACCGAAATGTTTTGCATTTAAGATTTGTTAAAAAGCGAATCTAAAATTAAGAAACGGTAACATCTGTACCCTCATGCAAATATTTGGTTACTCTTCTTTTCTGGCGGAAAATCTTATCGGAATCAGCATTGAAAATTTTTTGAATTTGAAAAAAAGAATCCGCTAAACTTGCAACTTTAAAACATTGTTCTTTCACTAAAAATTTGCATTTCCACTTGCAATTCAGAGAATAGAAGTGAAGCATTTAAAAAATTTTTTTATTAAATGAAGCCGTTCATTCCTTTTAATATAAATAATATTTATGGAATAATTACTCCTAATCTAAGTCTAATTTATATTATTTCACTACAGTAGAGCCTTGGCTGTATTTACTTCTATTCGTTAAATTTATTTAACGAGACTCGTTTCGTCAGAAATCAGTCATCGAATCGCTGCAGACAAATACGATAGTGTGATAAAAGCAAGAGATCAGAAAACCGGGCTCGTTACGGTACATTTATCTAAATTTATGTCCGCAAGGTGTCTTCTCTTCGCTCTAAAAAAAAAGTTTATAGCGAATTATAAACCGTAGCCGTGACTCTCGTCTATATTTTACATATAAATGTTGTAAATAAATGTGCAATGCGTTCACACGCGCTTGAAATACTCTTAGCGATGTACTTGACATCTGGGAAACAAAAGTTTTCAATGTCATTGCTGTTGTTGTTAATGCTGATTAATGTCGTATGTCGTTGTTGTTTCTTGATATTCAGTATTTCTACAAATATTTCTCTTATTACTGACAAAAATAATCGCAAAATTAGATCCTGGTTGTTAAAACAATTGATTTTCTTATAAAAATCATTTTCTATAATTATCTCAACTAAATAGAAAAGAGATATTTTTATACAGATATTTTTGTTTAAATTTACTCTAAAACGAGATTTCAACTCCCAGGATCAACAAATCTCTGTATGGCTCTTTTTTATTTAAGTATTCCTCTTAGACTCTCTTCTTATTCGCAAACAGAAACTCTAAAAAGCCGTGGAATTTGGGTGAGCAGAATATTCTCGACGTTTCCTCTCTCGACATTTGCTTTTCTTTCGTCACGCATTTATTCAAATGACGAAACACAAACTGAAAAAATAAGCATCAGCTCTTTCGTCAGTTTGTAAAATGTTGTTATTCTGCAATCATCGTCACATTTATAAAAGAGGAAAATATAGTTTCTTTACTTTCCCAAAAAAAAAAAAAAGGAAACCTCTCTTAGACTTAAAGAAGTAAAATTTCTGTGCAATCAATTTTCTGACTACAGCCACCCTAAGCCAGTGCGCGGCAATGTGGCACGTGATATCGAAAAAAAAACTCCGACTCAATTCTCGTAAATTACCGAAGAGGGAAAGGCTTCTTTGAATTTACAATTCATTTGGTAGATGAAAAATCGACCTGTTCGAGCGGGTGGCAGCTTAATCTAATGATACTTAATGGTGTTGGGTTCAAGTTATAATACATCCACAAAATTCGCCCTCTTCATTTTATTCTACAAAAGTCATAACTGTTAAGTAAAATGAAGAAATCGAACTTTTAAGATAGAGTTTAGATCCAACGCTATTAGTATCTCAATGGCACTTAATCGACCTTACTTTAAACATAGATTAGTCGATTAATCTCAAAAATAAAAGTGCGTTACGTTTTCGAGAACTTTATGAAAAAACGTTTAACGTTTAACATTTAAGAAAATTCTAACGTTTAATGACAGGTGTTCTTCAATGTAAATAGTTCTCACGATGTATAGAGTATCCGTACATAGAGAGAATTGCACAAAATATAATTGATTGGAATTAGATAATTCTGAAACTCAATAAATAAGAAGAAAAAGAACCACTAAAATCTCACTTCTCGAGGAAGCCAACGTTTATTATTTTTAATTAGACAAATGTAATAGGAGGGAAATTGCAAGCCATTTTTTTACGAAAATTTAAATAAAATGGCTTTCTCAAGTTGTCGCGATTAGATCTTCAGTACCCTAATGACTATTCAGAGACAACGACACAACGCATTATAAAGTAATAATGATAACGATTCTTATTGACATTATGATTACGAATATGATAAACATGAATGACAAAGCCGAAAAGCGTGCGTTCATTATTATAAATATTATATATAAAACAATATACATATATATATATATGGAATTTTGGTATGGAAAGTTAGTTAAGTGAGATGAGGATGCCAAGAGAGAAGTAATTAGAACCTAGATCTGTAATTGTGAGAAAAGATAGCTTGGCCAAAAGGAGCGCGTGTGTGATAGAGAGAAATTTTACGATTGGACAATTTTTCAAACCATCGAAAAACAAAGATTTATTTTCATGTCATTTATTTACCTTCGAGCGGACTAGTGCGATTTTTAGGATTATTAAAAGTGGAAGACTGTTACGATTTTTCAAAAAACGTCAATAATTTTAATGTACACAATTTTCAGTTCTTAAAACATGCAACTTTCGTAAAATTTCACAAACTGCTTAACAAACAAAACTCGAATATTGAACGAATATCATTTTAAGATTAAAATGCGAAGAAAAAAAGACGCAACGTACGCATTATAATTTGCAAGCTTTGCATAATTATATTGAGAACAAGGGCGAGAGACTTAAGTTTTTTTTTAACAAAAAAAAAACATTTTTATGAGCTACTTTTTTCATACTTTATATTATTTAAAAGATTGTTCATTTTTGTTTGTAAACCTTCGACTAGTTCCAATCTAAACTCTCGATGAAAATTGACAAGAGAAATGCGAGAACAGAAAATACACGAAGGGAAAAGAAATGTTCTGGTCTCTCGCGAGTCCAAAAATCGCACGAAACTTGCTCAGAAATTAGTGAAAAATGTGTGTAATTTTGTGAAAAAGCACCTCCTTAGAAGCACTCCCTCCCTCCTGAAATTGAAAACAGATTATGAGAAAAATTCGAATACAAAATGAAAATCCCCTTGTATAAAGTAGTGCGTGCGTAGTAATAATATGTAGTAAAAAAATGGTACTGGTACATGAACGAGTTTGTTGTTGAACATAATATATTATTATGTAAGATTAAAAGAAAAAACCGACGAAGATGACGATGATAATATTATATTGTTGTTAGATATATATTATATAAATATACATATATAAATATATATATTGATATAAAAAGAAAATAATCTAGAGTCGAGTAAGTGATCACAAATATATACATACACACGTTAACACGCGGACACGCTTATATGCATCTAAAAAAATACACGATACGTAGAAGCGCCCTAAAAAGAGGGCTACAAATACATAAAGACACGCCCCTGGGCATGGTTTCGAGATTTTCTCAACTTGTTACCAATTACCAATAAAAAGAAAAATTTCTCTGGATTTTTATATTTTTATTCTTCTACAAATTTTCAGATGAATTCTGAGAATTCTGAAAAATTAAGTAAAAAAAAACCACTTTGGCAAAATAAATCTTTTAAAGACGATACACTATTTAAATATTTTTTCAATTGAGAAAATTCGGAGAAACTTTGTTTAAAAGAAACAATTGAAATTATATAAGTTCGAAAGAGATGAAAGTGTAAAAAAGGTGGTGCTTTCTTTTCAAGAAAAGAAATTAGAATCTTGAGATGTGTGTAGAAATCTGAAAATAAGTTTTTAATTAATCTATTAAGAATGAATTGAGAAGTAGACGAACGTAAATATATAAAAATATATATAATTATATAAACATAGCGAGCTTTCTTGAAATGTACGTTTTACGAATACTTTTAACGAAGTTTTTTTGGCTCTCACAAGTGTAAAGTAAACCGAAAGGGACAAAATCCAATTCGGGGGCGCGCCTCACCGTTATAGCTATAGTATAATATTACGAATAATTATAAACAAAAAAGTAAATTACTGAAAATAATGCGTTTATGTTATTTAGTTCTAAACCACTGAAAAAAAGTAATAAAAATCAATCATGTTACCAATCTCACTGTTGCCATATTATCCCCCCTTCTCCTTAAATTGAATTTCG
>JAUEJJ010000013.1:17394012-17454734 GCA_032164275.1 Synergus coniferae | reverse complement strand
CTGAAGAGATTAGCACGTCGACTCGAGGAGGACGAAAACGAAGAAGATGCAGCACAGGAGGAACTGATGGACTTTCCAGAGGAACTTAGGCCCTTCTTATGGCCAAATAGGATGCGAAGACAGCGTAAAAATAGACTCGGCCTTGAACTGGAAGACGATCCTCGTTTCAGGAAACTTGACATCAAGAAAGACCTCGAAAAATTGGAAAGACTCTTCAAAAGGAGAGACACTTTCGACGACTGGAAGTTTAGGAATAATAGAAACCGAGGATTTAAGATCTTCGATAATCCGATTAGAGAATCTTCGGAAGAAAGTCCTTTCATCAAATTAAGTAAAGATAGCATGGATTCAGGTGAAGAGATCAGAGCTAAGCTCGAAAAATTCAAAATTCAGTTAGCAGACTACGAAAATCGGAAAAGCAATCCCGAAATGTGGGGACAAAAAAGCTTTTCAGGATCTAAAAATGGACAGTCAGGCAAAGCCATTGCAGCCTTGAACTTAATGTCCAAAATTGAGAATTCATTGAAGAATATGGATCAAAAAAAAAGTATTAGATTTACAACTCTAAACAGGGATTCAAACCTCAATCCAGAAAACGACGAAGACGTTCTCTTGGACGAAGTACTAAAAACTGATAAGACGAAGCGGACAATCATCCCAATAAAAACTGAAGATAAATTTAAAGCCCTTTTTGAATTTCTATCGGATCAGAATCCACTTTTGCGAAGAAAAATCCGCAAAGCAGATTATTTCACGAGAGATTCTCCATCTTTAGCAACTAGGATTACTCGAGATTTGGAAAGCAAATTTGGGGAGGATCCTCTAGGTCTCAGGCGAGGTATCATCAGAAAATTTCAGCAGACCCCAGAAAGCGGACGGCTAGCCTTGAAATTCTTTAAAAAGGAGAAGGGTCAACCAATTATTGTCGATCCCAAGAACATTGAAAGTGAGAATTTGTACGGGTTCTCTTACCGAGAACCGATGACAGGATTTCCAAAGGGAGATGTCTATGTAGGAACTTCAGATGAGAGGAAAAACCCTTGGGAGGATAAACGATTTTTGAAGAAAACGAAGAAAACTTCTGGTAGAAGCAATATGGAAGATCTTTGGATTCAAGAAGAACCAAATTATCAGAATTATAACTTCGAACCTAGATATTCAGATTCAAGTTACGAAAGAACTCCAGCTACGGATAATCTGAGAAATTATTATCCCCAACCTGTTTCTTCACCTCCCACTAATTTCGAACTCGATATTCCCAAAACTCAAAGCGTGCACGCTATTACGAAAAAAAGCCAAGTCCGATCAATAGGAGAAGAGAATTCCAGAGAGGGCAATCAAAATATAAGATTAAAGAGAGAAGTCGGAGATATGAATATCCTGCTCAATCAGGAGATGTTCCGTCAAGATGAGGATGAATCTCAATGTAGAGTTGTCCGAGGAGCAGAAAAATCTGACGATAAAAAAGATGTGGCTGATCCCGATGTGATAATTATTGGTTCTAAAGAAAATATAGACCGAGAAGAACTGACTGAAGATGGTTCTGGGGCACACGTTGCAGACGAAGTAATAGAAATTGTCGAAAACGCTCCACTTCCTGGTTCTGGACTTACCGAATCTGAGAAAGTAAAGCGTGCTGAGAAGCCAAAAGTGGAGAAGAATCTGGAAGGATATTCTACTGAAAGAACAGCAACGTTGGCGGTGGGGCCTGAGACCCAAGAAGAGTTAAACACATCGACAGTGGATACAGTTAATCGAGACACCAGGGACAGCAAACTCTCCCTAAGACAACTTTTTCGTCAAGCAATCACCGGCAAGGATTCGTCGACAGCTGAAAACTCCGGTTCAACTTCTGGTGGAGATTTATCTAAAAATTCTAGGACACAGACTAATGCTGATGATGCCAAATCTCATACGAAAGGATCCTCTTCAGGAGCTACTGAGTCCACCAAGTCAGCTGAACAATCAACTCATAAATCTCCTGGATCCGGAAAGAAGATCCGACAAATACCTGGTAGACGCATTGGATTTCCTGGAGCCCCCAAAAGCGGACAACTTTCTGACATTGTTGGACCAGCAGCTGCGAAGAAATCTCCAGGAGCAACGAAATTTTCTCTGGGCATCGGCGAACCAGTATTGAAGAAACTGGATGGACCAGGTATTCAAGGTATTCAGCTTCCAAAGCTGGGACAGCAACCTAACTTGGAACAAACAGCCGCAAAGTTGAGGCAATCTATTGAAAAGGCAAGTGCTGATTTGAGAAACAGAGTTCCTCCGCTAAAACCTTTGAATTCTTTAAAAAGGGAGAGTACACCAGCCGAAGTACTCAAACCAGCCGAGATATTCAAAAAGGCTAGGGAAACCCGTTTGGTGGCTCTCAAAGCGCTGAGAGACGAAGCTGATAAAATAAGAACGAAAAAAGCTCCAGATGTTTTTGAGAAGACATTTGCAGCAGAAAGTGCTAAGCTAGAAGAGTTTAGGAAGAGGAGGACTGAAGAGTTGCTACAGCTGAGGCAACAATTGCGCGATAAGCGAGCTGAGATTATGAGTAGTTACAAACCAGATTTGCTGGATATTGTGATGAAAAATAAAGAGAATCTGGAGAAGCAAGTTGAGAGAAGAGAGGCTGGAGTCAGGAAGATTTTTGATGATCTGGTCCAGACAGTGGACAGTAATCTGAACGTGCAGCTTCCTGTCATTGATTTCTTGAAACCTCTGCATGATCTGCAAAAGAGAACAGCTGCTGAAAAAGGTGATGGTGATGATTTAGGGCTGTTCAATTTACCGGATATCTTTAGGTCAAAGAAAGCTGTTAATGAAGATGATGAAGATCTCTCAAGTCTGGAACATGAAGGTCAGAGACCGAGGATATTTCAAACCATAAGAGACAGTTTACCCTTGATGTTTCTTTCACCAAGATCAGAGGATTTTGATCCTTCTGAGACCTATCGATCTACCAAGGAAGATGGTAAGAATCTTCTAGAAGAAAGGAATCTCAATTCGAACGAAGGGACAAGTTCAGGCGAGGATACAATTTGGGATTTTATCGATGGGAGATTTAGAAGAATTAGATCAGCTGATGCAGAAATAAACGAGAAGGAAGAAGAACAAAATTTTAAGGATGAACATACTCGCAGAAGAAGAGATACGGAAGCTCAAGTAGATAAAGAAACTAAAAATACATCGGAAGTTCAAAGTACGGATGTAATGAAGACTTCTCAGAAACCGGAACAGAGAACGAAATCTAAAGCATGCAATTTTCTTTGCTTGAAAAAAGACTCGACCGAGATTTGCGACGACTTTGAGGAAAAACTCTACAAAATCGTCCGAGATGAAGATCATTTTACTGCCGTACCTGTCGATAATTTCGAGATAGATAAATCATTTTCGAAGAAAAAAGTTTCCCTCAGGGACCAATATGACGAGAAAAAGTCGAGAGATCAAAAATACGATACACCTGAATACAATCCGGAACTCTATCCCGGAATGTTCCCAAATTATCCAGTTTTGCAAGTTATGAGACCAGGAATTTTGGAAATGACAGCAAGTCAGCCAATTCAGCATTATTGGAACGAAGAAGAATATCCTAGCAAAAAAATATTCTCAGATTACAATGATTACTACTTCCGAACGTTTGATAATGTTCTGAGATTCCCTCGAGATCAAACTACTGAACTCACCTCAAAAAGTTCAAGTGGAGACCAAAAAAAAGATTCGAAAAAATCTCCAAATCTGAGTTACCCTGATTTGATGATGTATTTTCCTTTCACGAGTAGACCGCTTATTCGTCGTCGTCGTCAAATTGATAACAAAATCGCAAAACCTGAAACGATTACAAACGAAATCTGGTCGGATGTGGACGAACTAAAAAATAGAAAAGAACTTATCAAAGATCTGGAAAAGAAAATAAAGTTCTTTGACGATTTTGAGAAGAGTCTGGACTATAAGACAGAAGTTTTGCCGAAAAAAGATGTAAAGGAAGATTCCAATAAGGAAATTAAATGGACGTCGATTCCAGTGTTTCCTACTCTTTTAAGCGTTGAGCCCGTGGAAAATTTGAAGGATGTCAAAACTGAAATGGAAGATAATAAGGAATCAGAAACTGGCGCGATGGTTATATCCATTACAGTAACTGATCTTGTGGACAGTAATAAAAATGTCGCGACACCTTTCGTGGAGAGTCCCAAATTTTTTGAGCAACATGAACCATTGATGACTGAAGATCGTGTGCAACCATCAATATTGGAAAAGCGAGTACAACCATTGATGATGAAACATCAAGAAGTTCCGATATCCTCGACCCAACTTGAAAATTTAACTGATAAAAATAATTTCGTTCATAGACTTATGAATAGCATGGACAGTTTTCTAACTTATGTGACAAGTTGGTCTCCAAACTTTAGTTTTTAACTATTTCAGATAGAGAGAGAATAATATAAATGATAAGAAAAGATTAATTTATTGTTGCTTAGTATTGTTTACTACTTTAATAATGTTTAAGTTATTTATTGTTAACTTTATACTTTAGATATGTATCATTTATGGTTAATGTTTATATTGTGAATTGATGTAATTTGTATGGTAATATTTCTAAATGTGTAATAAAATTTCACCGAAATGTGACTTACTTATATTTTGTAGAATGAGTCTTTTATTATTGTTAGAAAATGAATTTTTAAATAGTGGTAGATTAGGAAATCATTTCTATATGCAGAATTTCTTATTCAATTTAAAATTTATTTATAATTTATATATTTAATATTAATTTAAAATTTATAATTTAACGGAACTTTTTGGAACGTTTAAAAATGTTTTTGCCTTATAAACAGTAAAAAGTTCCACATTTAATTTCCTTGTTTTTGTTTAGAATTAAAAGCTGCAATATATTGTCCATCTAAGCTAAACCATTAAAGAAAAATAGACAAATAATTGTTTACTGCCGATTTTTACGGACATTAGGAAACTTCCGAGAAATCGGTTGGTCATTGATCTAATAAAACATTTAATCAAAACAAAATTTGATTAACGGAAGCTCGTATTTTCTTAATACCCGCAGTTTGTTTACAGTATAAACTTAGTTAATTCCTTATTTGGTTTCTAGATATTGACAGAATAGTCTTTTAAAAATTGTTTACATTTCGAAAGAGCAGCCGGTCAATCACGTTTCGCAATGATACAAAGGTAGGTTTCAATGCACTTTTTAAACAGTCAGTCGATCGCTTCAAGTCAAATTGAGAGAGTGCAATATTGTAATCTTACGTTCGGATAATTAAAGACATCTAATATAACAATTCTTTAAAATAAAGAAGAGAAGATTTTATTAACACCAAGCTGGAGTCGATATGGAATTCATTCTAAAACAATTCTCAGTGTGATCACATAAATTAGTGACTTTTAGAAAATTTATACAAAAAAAAACTCCTCAGGATTTTGATTTGGAAAGTTTATCTTGAAAAGAGTGAATCATATTTTCTCAAGATATTGTGAGATGTTAATAAGAAAATAATGAGAATGTGTAAGTTTCTACTTACATATTTTGTTGCGAGTGCAACTTTTTTTGCAACATTTGAAGCTGGCAGTGCTCTCGCTTTGAATAAATCATTAAGTGAAAATCAAAGGTAATTCTTCATTTTAAATAATATTTATAATGCAGGCAAATTAATCATGGATGCTGAGCTGATTTAATTATTTCAAAAAATTAGGAATAATTTTTAGAAACATCTGTAATTTTAATTAATTATCTCTTGATTAAAAAAGGCATAGTGCATGCTGTATTTCAATGTCGCATTCCAGTCAATGTGAATTGCAATTTCGGTGCGTACAGTTACATACATTGATAAAATATGTTACTCGTCCAAGCAAAGAAGTTTCACAATAAAATTGCCAACGATGCATTTTCTTTGCTAAACGATCATCCTTCTGAAAATGAGAAGCGAATTCAACGCATAATTTTACTTCCGCTCAAAGATTCAAATGAAATTCAATTCTAATTTATTTGTTACAAGATTTTCTATGAGATTTCAAAATATTGCAAGAGATTACAAGCGACTTTAAACAAGTTAAAAAGTTTTTGAAGGATTTCTTTTAAAATCCCTTATTTATATTCTTACAATTCTTTGAGAAAGTGTTGTAAAGTTTACATGTTGTAAGTAGTAATTGGGCCTTCAATTGCCTATAACACTATTCAATTTCGTGCTATTATAGTCCATAACAGTCCTAAATGGCTCGTTACACACCATTACAACTATGAATGGAAATTGTAATCCAATAACCGTGAATTTCCGAAAGCAGCATTCCTCAATGACAACGTTTTAATCTCACTAAATACAAAACAACTATAAAGCTAAAATGTTATTAACATCGTTTTAAAAAGAGTAAAACAGTTATTTTTTTCCAGGATAACAAATTGGAATTCAACTTCAAAAGAAGAGAGCGAAGATGGTTCCAACGACAAATTGGAGAGTTCTTCTCTTCCCGAACCAGAGGACTTGGAAAAAAGCCTAGAAGAATCCAATCCAGCATCCGAAGAAATTAAGGATCCCAACAGTTCAAAACCAATCAGGAGGCATGCAAAACGCTGCATCGACCCAATTTCAAAGCGCATATTTAAATGTCCGTTTTACAAAAGAAAGCGATCTAATCAACATTTAGATTTCAAAAAGACTTTACTGGGCGACACAATAACTCTACGAAATTTGTTCAGAAAGAAATTTTCGAGAGATGCGGATAATTACAAACAAGAAATTGATGAAGAAAGTGGTAACGATCATCGAAGGCCTGATGGAAATGAAGATGAAGTGACTGTTGTGGTTGGCAGGAATATCATTAAAGGTAGAGGAAAAAAGAAATTTATCTGCCACTGCCATGAAGATGACTGCAGGGGAAAGCACTGCAACCCTTCTAGACCAAATAGTGCAAGACCTAATGTTGGAAGACCTACAAAAAGGCCATTTTACGGACCTGACATTTTAAACTCTGACAGAAACTATAAAGATGACAATATTTATCACTTTGGACCAATTTATGACCCAGTCTACTACATCCAAAATATCCAACGTCAACAACAGAGATTACTGGACAAATCTTTGGTAGCAAATCCAAACAATCAACTTGCAAACTCTCGAAACCTTATGCCAAATTCACCTATGAGTTTTCCTCAAAATCCTTTGACTCAGTATTCGAACATTGGTCAGCCAGTTTATTATTTAAATACTCCACGCGAAAGAAATCCTTTTTCTAAAGAATATCCTTACGATGTCCTCGGATCTGCGAGAAATAAAGAAGGCAATGCAATCAGTATCAACGAGTGTATCAGACTCTATGGACGAGATTTTTGTGGCTATTCAACTTTAACTCAAGAAGACTCTCTGGAAGAACCTGTTTTAGGAGCAGAAGCAGCTGAATATGATGAATTCGAGGAAGATGATTACCCTGGAGATTATGACGAAGTCACAGAATCTTGGTATAAACCTTTGGAACCTTTAGAGTCAGATGACGACACCCTGGGGATTGTTTACGACGATGATGAAGAATATTATCCGCAAAAAACAAAAGTTCATGATACTGATAAGGCGATACAATATCAGCCTAAAGAATCTATTGGCAAGGCAATCAAGTCGGAATATCGGACAATGAGCCATCAATCTGAATTGGTAACAGAAAGCCAGTCCAAGGAAATGCTAGGATCAGTTAATTCTGTGACTGAAGCTGAAAACATTCTAGGCGATACTAAAACTCATATTAATAAAAGCACCGATAATCATGAATCAGAAGAAATTTTAGGATCCACTAATCTAGGAGAGCAATTTCCTCCAGATGTCAACTTAGAATTAAAAGAAAAGACCACACACCCAGTTTCTGAAGAAATTCTGGCTGATATACCATCAGTCCTGGGTAAAATGTGCACCATAGAGACTAAGAAGTCATTGGAAGTGACGAAAGATAAGGCATGTGTAACAGAAAATAGACAATACACTTTTTCAAAGGAAGAAGATTCGAAAGATTCTTTAATTGGTGCAAAAGAGACTGATACTTCAGAAGAAAGGGAAACTGAAGTTGATACGATAGAAAAACCGGGTGTAGAAAATTCTGAACTGGATTCGAGTACTATGCTAGCTGAGAGAAAGGAGATCCACTCTTATGAAGATTTATCAGAGAAGGAGCAGCAAATTTTGCAATCAGCTATAGAGATAGCTTTGAATAATTTTGATCCCCAGAGAGAGTTAACCGAAGAAGAAATAGTGGGATCAGCAAAAAAAACTGAACTACCTTCTGTACTTGGCACACCTATCATCAGAGACATGTTTGCTCTTCCGCAAGTGGAAAATATGTTAACAGATTCAGTCAGAAGGATATTTTCGATAATTCCAGGAGGAAACTTGATTAGTGGAATTACAGATGAAGTTATCAAAACAGGTCTGAGAAAGATTATAAACAATGCTCCTATTCAGGATGAGAATAATCCAATTGAGGTGGAGGAACATAAAGCAAAGGATGGAGAGTGGTACACAGAAAGAGTTACATTGTTACCAGAAGATCCTGAAGTAGGCAGTTCGCAACCACCAGAACGGGTCTTGGAAGAAGTTGAAAATATTCTTAACAGTCCAGGAATGGGAAAAGAAGTTGTTAGGCGACCTTTTCTTCAAAACATCATCATGCAGACTGTTAGAAATTCTCTGAAATCTGATAGTACCCTTAGTAGAGAAATGGTCAGTGATGCTAATATTCAGAATGCTATGAATGTTGCTTTGAGTCGACAATCTGCAATGCGACCTGGAGTGAACAAGTCACCAGATTTAGTAAACGAACCAGTTTCTGGAGATAAGTTTAAAGATCTTCCTTCAGTTACAGTGACAGAGAGAACTTTCAAATCCGGCAAGTGGGTAATGCAGACAACAAAGCTTGGGGATGAGTTGAAGGATGGACTTTTGGGTGCTGAAAAGCCAATTACTTCCTCCGATTCGGAAGAAATGATTGGTACGGAACCTCCAGTAGATATAGATAAAGATGAAGATGAGAATGAAGCTAAAGAGGCAGCAGCGGTTCGAAACTACGAAACGGGAGCTGCAATGGCTGTGACAGCATCTTCGAGATCAAGACCTATGACAGCCTCATCCAATGAATCATCACTTGAAGTTGCTAATCCAGTTTCGTCTGAAGCTGAGGATCTGAAAATTGATGATTCTGAAGAAATTATTGAGAAACCAATCAAGTATTACTCGCCTGTAGATAGGTTGCTGGAGTATAAAAAGAATCATCAAAATGAGTATCACGCGAGTCTTGAAGAATCTGAGAACAGAAATCATGACTCGAAGCTACCAGTCTCTAGACCTAATTCAAAAATTCCTTTAATAACTCAACCGAAGCAATTCCAAACGGAGGAAGAAGACGAAATAGTAGGTGTGGCAGAAGGTTCAGGCATGTTTAAAGAAGGGATTGAAGAAGAAGGACAAAATGTGGGAGTTTTTGAAGATTATGAAGCAAGTGGAAGTTCAAGTGTAGATCAGGATCAGAGTGTAGATGAGATTATAGCATCTCCAATCGAAAATGATGAGGAATCAAAAAAGAATGGAACGACTACAGTAGCTGAGAATGAAAATATTGATGATCAATATACGGGTGCAGTTTTTACGGAAGTGAATGAGGATTCATTAGTTGGATCATCTAGAGATAAAATAGATAAAGAGGGCAATTTATATACTCTAACTGATAGAATACCGGATGTGAAGACAACTGATCAAAATATTAAGGATGATCAATTTGTTGGATCAAAGAATTTCTATTCCGTAATTGATAGAACACCAGATGTCAGAACCACTGAGCGAAATAATAAAGATGATCAATTTGTTAGATCAAGGAACTTCCATTCCATAACTAACAGAACATCGGATTTAAGGACAACTGATCAGTATAATAATGATAATAATCAGCTTCTTGGCTCTTCAAGAAATTTGTATTCAGTAACTGATAGAATACCAGATGTCAGAACAACTGATCGAAGTAATAACGATAATTATCAGCTTCTAGGATCATCAAAAAACAAAATGTACGAAGGATCCAGGATATCAGAAGATGACAATTCTTCTCGTCATCAAGAAGAGGCTTCACTTGAAGAAGATGGTACATACTCAAAATATGAAGAAGGGATGATGAGAAATGATCCTCTGATTGGAGAAGCAAAAAATGAAGAAAGTGATGTCTATTCTTCGGAAATATATTACATTCCCAAATCATCAGAGCTGGAAACCGAAGATAGATACTTGGAAAAAGCTGATTCAATGTCTCGTCGTGATTCTACCTACTTAGGAAGACTGTTACCACTTTATAGAAACAGTGTTAGAGATTCCGGAAATTCAGATTTGATCTACATTGGAGATGGAGTGAAGCTTCCCTTAAAAATAATTAAATTAAATGATGGGTCATTCTCTCTGGCTCTTTCGGATAGAATATGCAAATCTGGTGTGAACAAAAGGGCTAATGGTAAGAAAATGAAAAGACCTAGAAATTGTAGACTATAAACCGATAGAAGTGAAGAGTTTCTGAGACTATATATTTTTAACGATTTGAATTCGGCAGATGAAAATTCAATGAAGGCTGATGATCAAGAAAGGGACGATGAGGATTATTCTTTTAGAAGATGTTCTAAAAAAAGGGAAAGAGGAAAGAAGACATCAGTTGACGATTCTGGAAAACTTTCGAGAGTTTCTTCAAAACAATCCAGGGGCCACAAAAAACAGAAGAAGAGGGAAGATGACCAGTATGAAAATTATGTACAAACTCTTTTGGATGTTAATGATATTCCTAAAAAGGATAGGGAAAAATTTGTAGTTAATGCTTTGGATAGGGTGGTTAATGATGATGACTTTAGTATTAAAGGAAAATTTGATGACTGGAGAAATAGAATTACTGAGAAAGTTTCCATGCTAGGAAAAATTCAGAGTGACAAAAATAGGGAAATTGTAGGAGATCGGAAATATAGAGGATATGATACGAGCAGGAGAGTTGAGATGTTGAAGGTCATATTAAATTGGATAAAAGATCTTGTTTTTACGGCTGCGAATAGAAAGAGTTGATTTGATATGTTAAAATTAATTTTCACTGCTGATTTTTTTTTTCGTTTGTATTAATTTTAGGGTAATTAGAAGAGTCGCTTTAATTATGTTTTCTTGAGAAAATTAATTATGCAGATACACGGGAATTTTTTTACAGAAAAAATTACGGCTGATTTTTTTGAGATTATAAAAAACAAAATATTTTATTTAAATTAACGCTGTTTTTGGATTTTTTAGCATATATTTATTTCAGATACAATTAATTCCAACTTTCCGAATAATAATTTATTTATCTATCTATTTATTTATTTATTTATTCTGTAAATATATTCAAATAAATGCTATGTCGTACAGTTTAGCTATATTAAAAATATTTTATCTTATGTAAGAGTTAAATAAATATCTGAGCATACAAATATAAGTTGTATTTTAATTTCCTTTCGTTTTTATCCTAAGTTTACTTGAAGTTTAAAAATTTTTAATTAATTTAAAAAATTTTTTTTAATTGAAAAATAAGTATGAAAGTATTGTAAGTAACTAGAATAAATAAATAACAAAATCCATTCAACCATTCTGCCACAAAAATGTTGCAGAATGACGTCTGTTGAATTTTCAGCACTTTAAAATATTTATGCTGGTTTCTTATTTATTTAAAAAGAAAAACGAAAAAAAAAAATTATTTGAAAATCACGCGCTACAGAGGATTTGCTAGAGATGATTTGCCAACCGTACGGTATTGTACTATTGTAGGATTGTAGCCTACAATTGGTAACTCCGATAAGATTGAAAACGCAAACTTTTTGTATGGTATGGTACATTGACTTGTGTCTGCTTTAAAAAAGCTTTGCATATCAAATAACGTAAATGACAACAACAAAACCTGATGTTTTCAGCGTGGTATGGCTGTTGTCTGAATAGAAATGATAGAAATCAAATAGATACATATGCAGAAAACGGCCATACCACGTTGAAAACATCAGTTTTTGATGAACAGTGTAAAATTCAAATTTGGCGCCTTTATTTGACGTTTTACTCGGTGGAAAAAGTAGAAAAGTGGTGTCGTTACCACAAAATCGACCTGTCAATCGTGTTATAAATTAATCTTATCAAGTTTTCCGTAAAAATGGGACTTTTTGGGAAATCTCCAGAGAAAAATCCGAAAGAAATGGTTAGACTGTGGCATAGAAAACTTAATAAAAACATGCTTTCTAACATTTAACTTTAAATTTCTAGGTTCAGGAATGGACACATAAATTACGAAAAGAAAGTTATGCGATTGATAGACAAGTCAGAGGTGAGTTATTTAATATCACGATAGCGATAAAAGTCTATTATATTTTAGCTTTTTTATTTTTATTGATTTATTTAATTTGGTCATGTCTTTTTCAGTAAGTTAGACTTGGGTGTCTCTAACCTCACAACCTTCAGAAATGTTGTCTACATTTACTGCGAATTACATATAGTGTTTGATGATTCAATTAAAATTTATAAAAATATAGAAGAGTTAATTTCACTATCCTTATATTTTGAAGATTTGACTTTTTCACTACAAATATGTATTAAAAATAAATATAACTATCTCGTAAATCTTAAGCTAAACATATACATATAATAAATATCAAATAAATATAGGCTTGTCAATACATATTTGTTTTGACTAATCGCGACAATCTGACTCAGGCACGTAGTTGTTATCGTTTTTATTGAGTACTATGAAATTTGAAATAACAAGTCCAGCTTTTTAGTTCCTTCCAACCATATTGTATGAAATCATACAGAATTTATCTTCTTATCTGTCATTCTTATTTTTAGAAGTGAGATATTTCTGTTTTATAGTTTTTTAATGTTGAGTCTGATTTCAATTTTTTAAATAATATTAACAAAATCTTTATTCTTCAGCAATACAGCGAGAAGAGGATAAAGTCAAACGTTCCCTTAAGGAGGCAGCTAAAAAGGGAGACCGAGATGTGTGTAAAATTCTAGCCAAAGAAGTCATTCGTGCTCGCAAAGCATGTGGAAAGCTGCACACCTCAAAAGCCCATTTAAATTCCGTATCTTTGCAACTAAAAAACCAACTAGCAACGATAAGAGTCGCCGGGTCTGTTTCTAAATCAACTGAAGTGATGCAGGCAATGCAATCTTTAGTGAAAGTACCGGAAGTCGCGGCAACAATGCGAGAGTTGTCGAAAGAAATGATGAAAGCAGGAATCATCGAAGAAATGATGGACGAGACCATGGAATCAATTGAGGACTCTGAAGAGATGGAAGAAGAAGCCGATGAAGAAGTCGACAAGGTAACGATTTCTCTTTATACTTTTTATTTTCATGTGTCTTCAGACTGTGAAAAGTTTCTTTCATTTAATATGTTTTTCAGATTTTGTGGGAAATTACCGCAGGACAAATGGGCAGGGCACCAGCGGTTGTAACAGACACAATAGGTGCCTCAACTTCAAAAGAAGAGGAGGAAGCAGACAAAGATATCGACGAGAAAGAACTTGAAGAGATGAAAAATAGGTTACAGAGTCTTCGTAGTTAGGTGAATTTTTAATTTGCCCGTATCAACTATCACACAACGTCGTAACATGAAATTCTTCAAATAGAGACACAATTTCCTCAAGACTTTGTTTTACAATCACACTGGAATTCTCATTGTCTAAATGTGTCGACGTTTCTTCTGTTTCACTCCGATGCGTTCTTACTAGACCGTGTTTACAGAAAATTTTATAACACCGAGGGCAAACAAAGTATTTTAACTTTAATAAAAAAAAAAAAGCTTAAAAGTTGTAAAAACTAATTTAAAATGTATTAAAATTATGGAATGTATTATACTTTTACTAGCAATGATAATACGCATAAAATGTTGAATAATTAAAAATAGATACGTAGAAAAAGTTAATGGGAGCAGTAAAAGAGAGTTCTGAATACATATTTCAGAAAAGCATCAGTGTAATAGCTTTTTTAACTTTTTGTAAATTCAATTGCTTTACAACTCAAGTTTTGATTCTCAGATGTAAATATTGTACGTAGGCTGGCTTCTTAGAGTATAATAAATATTTATGACTGAAATGTTTTTTTTTACCTTGAAATTAAATTAAATTCATATTTGCTATAGAAACATTGGTACCACGAATGTCAAAAGAATTTGAACCGCCGAATTGTCAAAAGTCAAAATAAGGTTATTTACACATTCAAAGAATACAGATTACTTTTATAAGAAAAAAAAATATGAAAACTTGCAATGAACATCCGCTTGGAATTCTTTGTAGATGTAAAGAGTACACAGAAGTAGTTGATAAATTTAAAATTTATCAACCAGGAACTCAAAATCCGTATCTGGCGAAGGTTATTGCAGGTAAATAAAAATATAAGTTATTAAAAATGTATTTAAAATCACTTTAAAGAACTTTACTTTAGAACCATCGCCAATGCAGATTATGTGGATTCCTAGAAAAATAGAAAAAAACGTAAATTGGACAAAACCTGCTCTTGCATATTCCATAAAAAAGGAGAACAAAATTGATCCTTGTTTAACAAAAAACGAAATTCAAAAGTGGATCCCTCTAAATGACCTTTTCTCACCGAAGTTAGTAATAAAACTAATAAATAAGTGTTTATCTAAAAGAATTGATATTATTAATCCTGATGGAAATACTTTTATTTTAGAAAATTGCGTGAAAATATGAGTTTCCTCCACCAAGCAAGTTTGACCACACAATCTTCACAAACAACAACTTTAACTGATATGTTACCACATCGTGGACGTCCTGTCAAAAGAAAAGACATTGATTGGAGTATTGGATCTCATTTAAATCCAGTAGAAATGACCGATGAACCCGAAACTAATTTTAGAAGAGTTAAGGGTTGTTTCAGCATCTGGGCAGAATCTTTCCTGTTCACCACTGGACAACATCCATACTAAATTAATTTCAAGAAAAACTTCAATGGCTAACTAAAGAAACAAAATTTTCCATACGTTATAAAAAAAATATTTAGGTCTCATTAAAACAAATTTTTTGCAAACAGTACTTTACTTAAATTTTTCATATAACTTTACTTTGAAATATACACTTAGAATAACCGGATTCCTTCCTTAAACATTAATTACAAATATAAATATACATGTAATTATGTAGGTGTGAATTTACGTTTAATCTTATAACACTTATTCTTTTTCGAACTTCAAATAAGTCAGATTTTTGTAATGTAAGAGGAAATATACAATCTATAGTAGATATTACTTGTCTGTGTACTACTCAGAAAATCATGTCCATTTCTAACCCATTGCTTTAAGGAAATATAAATTTATAAAATAAAAGATAATAATTTAAGAAACCTAAAAGAGAGGTATTACTAGATTCATTAATTTTTACTCTTTAAATAATTCAATTTATATACATACGATTCCAAATATATATGCCGAAGAATAAATATATTTATTATCTCAAAACCCGCAAGGTTATAAAATTTCTTCACATTTAAATCTCGATATTAAAAATTGTATTATGATAATCACTATAATAAGTACAAATAATTTTCTGAGTAGTATCTACTAATCTTAACTTAAGATCAGCAAAACTCTAATTCTCTTTTGACACGATAAAGTAAATCTCCCAGTAATAACCAATTTTCTTTTATTTCTGGGACATCTATCTTAGTATCATATTAATAAAGTATTTGGGAGCTACGAAAAATAACTGACTTTCACATAATATAATAAAGGCTAAAATATTACACAAATCGGTTTCTTAATTCAAAATCCAATCATTGAAATAATTTTACAAAAAATCTATCACCTTGTTAACAATCGCAAGCTTCACTTTAGCCCGCGAATTTTTAGGAAGTCTGTGCAACTGAGGTTTAAGTTTACGAAGAAAATGGTAAAGCTCGTTCCGAATAGGTAAAATTGTACGTCGCGTTCTCGCCGAAACTTGCTGCCCTTTGGGACTCTTTGGCCGAGCATCATCGTCTACATTTGGAAAAAAATATTCATTTTTAATTTCAACTTCGTGGTTTTCATAACATTCCATTTCAGGTATAACAACTTCTTCATGAAGTTGCATCTCATTTTCTATCAGCTCTTCAACGACCTCTTCCGTAGAGAACGAAAGTAATTCCGACATATGAGCTGAATTATCTTCATATTCCTCCTCCTCATTTTCTATTTTTTCCATTTTTTCAATTCTTTCTATCTGTTCTATGTTTCCTGTTATCACATTCGGTGTCTGCAGTACACGTCCATTATTAATTAGTTTCGGTTTTGATTCAACCGCTAATTTTCTCGCTCTTGCTCGACCACGACCTCTACCACGACCTCTGCCTCTTCCAGATTTCGTGGCACTATTGTCTTGACCAGGAAGGTTTATTTTGATTAATAAACCCGGTGGCATACTTGAAAGACTGTGAACTGGAATAGGAGCTCCCAAATTCGAAATATCCCCCGTAAAAGGTAAAATTACTTTTTTAATATCCGAGGAAATATTGTTCGATAAATTCGAGCCAATGTTATTCCCGATTGTTATGGGTTGGAATTGATTTGAGAACTGAAATTTCCAGTTAGCTGCTGGTATCGGCAGTTTTCTTATGTAAGATCGAGTTTCTATATTAAGGGGTTCAGGTTTTGGAATATTAATGGAAGTCGGTCTTCTAGATTTTCCTCGTTTCTTCGCCAGTGGTGCTGGTTTGTTGTCTACCTTTGGTTTCTTACTGGATACTAGAGGTCTCGAAACCCTTTTTCCAGTTCTATGCATTTCTTCGAGTTCCTCCTGCTCCATTTCCATTTGTTCCAAGGCTTCCTCGGGAGTCAAATCGTGAATGTCCATTATCGTCGGCACCGCATCACAAGGTCCCACGTTGTGGAAGTTTTGACCAGTTTGAAAGTGCTTTGAACACAGAACTAGCTTGCGTATTTGATTTGGAGACATTTTTAGGATGTCTTCTCTACCCAGGAACTGGCACCATCGCAAACATCTTCCTATCTCGTAAGCTGGAAAAGGATGGAACTTATATTTCTCCAACTTATTCCTTGGGTCTGACCTGGAAATACAAAAGTATAAATAGTGAAATTAGTCTATTGAAAAAAAAAAAAACTAATAAATACAGGACATTCTTAAGAGTTGTAGATACTTGTCCTTATAAGAAAAAAATGTTAATAAGCATTTTAACTGACCTAGATCGTCCACAAGCAGCACAAGCTTGACTATCTAAGACTGCAGAAGGCAAGGGATCCAGTTTCTCCGACTTCTCATTTTCATTGAATAATTTTGGTTCAGAAATCAGTTCCATGATAAACGGTTCTTCCTCACCATCTTGATCCGGAAAACGAATATTGGGTACTGCATGGTCTTCAAGTCTGCTCTTGTAGCCTTGCATGAATTGTGAACGATCAAAATGCTTCGAACAAATATAACAAAACAGAATTTCCTTTCTGGTTAGCCTGTAATAGGAGTCTACTCCCACAAAATCTAACCACTCTAAACAACGAAATTCTTCACCAGGAAAGTGGTGAAATGTCACTCCATCGTAATCCTCGCAAGGAGGATCTTTTCGAAAACGACCGCACAAAACACACGTTATGTTGTACAAACTTTGTTTTGGATCATAAATAGATGGAACTGCGCTACAGTTTAAACGATCAAAATAATCGTTTAAAAAATCATCTTTCTCAAAGTGTTTCGAACATACCATTCGCTGCAAAAGCTGTTTTTTCGTAAGTTTGTAAAGATCCTCTCGACAGCAAAACTCTAACCACTTTCTGCACCGAAGCTCGTCGTTCACAGGAAAACCAAAAAACATATATTCCTCTTCTCTGTTGTTCGGATTCATTCGAGAACGACCACATACCACACAAGGATGTGGCATTTTTAATTATTTATATGATTTCAGTCTTTGGTCAAATGCAAAACACAAGAAACATTTTTAAGGTTAGGTTCTCTTAAAGTTCGACTTTCAAAATATTCTTTGAATGCGCCATTTTCTGAATCATCGAATGGAATTTCAGTTTTTCAGATTACTGTTGAAATCCTTGAGCTTTTGCAAAAACGCAACTTTGTAGAGAAGTTACCAAAATTATAATGACACAACCAGACACAACCAACACAGCTGCAGAGTGCAGCTGGCTGCAGTATATGTATGTAAGCGCAGAACCTGGCAGAACACAATCCAACTTTTACAAGTTTTTAACACTTTGCTTTCGCTAATTTTTCCTTGTACAATCAAGCGAGATTCTATATTTTTTTATCCTTTAAGATAAAATGTTTTAAATTATGGAAAAATGATTCATTTAAGCACTTATTAACAATCATTTAGATACTTTAATAAACATTTTTTCCTTTTAGGCAAAGTTAGGTCAATGCATCACCCCCCACTCTTTTGATTTTCTAGCGTCCCCAACCTAACCTTTCTTTTCTTCCAATTTTTGGCGGGCTCTAAAGTAATCTTGTATTCGTCAAAATTATAAAGGAAATCTTTTAATATCTAATATTCTACAATTTACACATTATGATTTTTTATTTCATTTTTCAAATTATTGTTTTCAATAGTAAAATATCGTAAATTTTAACATATTAGTAAATTATTTAGCTTTAAATATTCGCGCGTTTGTGAAAGCGCCATCAAACATCAAAGAAGAAAATTATAGCATATGCGTACATAACCTAAAAATTTCAAAGACGTGAACTGTCATTGTCATCTGTCAAAACCGTCAAAACAGAATTATAAATTTATAATTCGTAATTAATTAAATCCCGCAATGGCGGAAAATACAAGTAATCCCTATGATATAAATGGGCAACATTTTAATAGTGATATGTATCTGCAGAAAATATTAAAAGTAAAATTATTCATACACTTATTTTTCTTGCACCTTTACAATGAAGTATTTTTATTTTATTTATAAATTATTCTTTCAGGAATGTTCCCTCAAGCAAATAATGGACCAAGAGGCAGAATTAATAAAAAATACACAAACTTTACACTCGGATATGCAAACTCTAGTTTATGAGAATTATAACAAATTCATATCAGCTACTGATACAATTCGAAAGGTATTTTTCACATATGCTCTCATTTATTACTATATTTATTGTAGCTATGTTATTAAAATTCCTTGTGATTTATGAAATTCTTTAGATGAAAAGTGACTTTAATCAAATGGAGGAAAGTATGGACTCTTTAGCTACAAATATGGATAGTATTACTTCATTTTCTGAGCAAATTTCTTCTACTTTACAAGGAACTCGACAGCAAATTGCTAGATTGTCTTCTGTACATTCTTTGTTGAAGAAATTACAGTTCCTTTTTAAATTACCTAGTAATCTTAAAGATAAAATGAATTCAGGGAATTACAACCAGGTATTTCAATTTTTTATTGAATAGGATTAACAAAAATCTTATAAAGATAATTATCAACACAGCATCTAACTTTTAGGCAGTACAAGACTATATGCACGCTCAAAGAGTCCTAAACCAATACGGAAATATGCCATCCTTCCAAGGGATACAAAAAGATTGCGAGGAAATAGTCGAAGAATTAAAATCAAAGCTTCGCACTCAATTCCACAAACGAGATGCCTCAACGAAATCTTTAGCCGAAAGTGTTGATCTGCTTCTTCAATTAAAGGAACCAGCGGATTCTCTGTGTGCCGAATTCTTAACTTATGCCGAAATTCGTTTAACAGATCAGCTAGATACTCTAAAAGACATGTGTGAAAACGACATAATAGAATTCGTGGACATGGGAAGTTCCGGATTTCTTAGCGAATTGTGTTTAATCGTTGCATCATACAACGATATGTTCATAAACAGACAACCTTTAGATGAAACTGAATTTAGCGACGATTTTGATACCAAAGCCGTCTCCCGCTTGAACACATTTATCATGAACAATATGAGAAATTATTTTGAATTGATAGGGAAAAGGGTAGAAGATGTCACAGATACAGCAATTTTGGTGAGAGCTCTTGATAGATTTCACAGAAGATTACAAGCTATGAATACACTTTGCAATGAGACCGATTTTGCTAGGTAACCATTTATTATTTTTGAAATTTTAATAGTAATTAAGAATCGAGTTAAAATTTCTTTAAAAGGCCTAAAGAGTAGGAAGATTAAATACTATAAATACCCATTAAGCTAAATAGTACAGATTTTTAGCTTTATTTTAATTAGAAGACTATTTTTAAGGCTAATTTTACCTAATAAAATTTGTAGGTCAGGCGTTGATATCGTGATTAACGCTGGAAGGAAGCAATGTCGCAATCACTTATCTTCACTAAAGCAGCATTTGAGTGAAGCTTTAGCCAAGGTAAGGCAAACTCTAGCAACAAAAACAACTCAAGAAGGCGATGGAGGTTTGGCCGAACTTCAAGCTACACTCGTTATGCCCATCATCGAAAGAGTTAAAGGCGTCCTTCAAGATCTGCTGGTTTGTCCTTACCGTTATCTTCCTATCTTCTAACAAATTTATAATTAAGCTAAATACATTAAAAATCTAATTTAAAAAATAATGCAGGTGTTTCTGCAACCAGACTTGTCCTTCAGCTTGAAGCCACAATTTCTTCAAAGTTTCTGTGTTGACGAAGTCAGAGAAAGTTTGATTGTTGGATTCTTGCATCACTTAACAGCAACTGCAAGTGGATTTTGCACTGGATCTGATATTCCTAAATTCCCTCCAACATTGTTACTTTTACTGAGTAAAATGTCTCTAGAGTTTAAAGATAGCAGTGTTCATTATTTAGTAAGTTTTAAATATGAATTTCATTTTAATTTGACCTTAGAGAGTGAAAAAGCTTTATTATTTATTAATAATTTTAAAATTGATATTAAATTGTTAATTATAAATTATTTTCAGCTCGCTGCCACAGATGATATGTTTAGTATAGAAGAATATTCCGGCACTGACAATATTGTAACTCCAGAAAGCGAAATCTGTGACAATTTCCAGAAAGCAGCGCAGACTTTGTTAAACCATTACGTGCGTCTTCAAGGTTTGGCTGTTTCGCAAATGTTAAGGAAGTCAGTAGAGACAAGGGATTGGTTGCATACGATTGAGCCAAGAACTGTGAGGGCTGTTATGAAAAGAGTTGTTGAAGACATTACGGCAATCGAATCTCAGGTCACTGCCCTTTACGAGGATTCGGATGGACAAGTGGATAGAAGTAGTGATAGCAGTAGGAAAACACACAGGTTATTATATTAAGAAAATTGTGGAAATGTATTTAAAAAATTTTCCGAATTTGAACTTTATATTTATTTTCTCTTATAGCGTCAGTATGTCCAGGCATCAATACCGGTCGAATTGGTCATCGTATACATCGAGTCACTTGGATTCCTCCCTCGTGACGAATATTCACAAATTGTTCTCAGAACGGATTGAAATTTTCTCTTCCGTCCAATTTAACAAAGCCTCCATCCTCACTGGAATCATCAAAATTAGCTTGAAAGTAATGTGTGTTCATTAAACACTTACTGAATACTCGAAGCGTAAAACTATTGGCTACAACTTTTAGCAGAGATGGTACCATAATCGGTGCAGATGCTGCACGGCAGCCACAATGACAAAATAACCTGATCATTATCCACTTTGCATCGTGGAGGCACGTTATTCTCTCGCGACAAAGTTAGAATTTCGATTCACGTGCACCCATTCAGCGCAATATTATTTCTTCTATACTTCACAATGAGCTAAAAAGATAACTGAACTATGAGAATTTATCTAAAATAGAAGTTGAATTTTTGTTAGATTAATACGTAGCTTAAATTAAAAATGAAAACTAAATGATTATTCAAATTTAAACAATAAATAAGGTGTTAAACGTTATTTTTATATTAAAATATATTTTTTCAGACTTTTCTAGAATGTGTGAGACTACGCACTTTCAGTAAATACGGATTGCAACAAATTCAAGTAGACACACATTACTTGCAACTCTACTTATGGAGATTCGTGACTGATGAAAAGTAATTTTTTTCTTTATTTAAAAAAATTGATAAAAGAACATGACTTAACAATTGATTTTCTTTATAGTTTGGTGCACTTTTTACTTGACGAAATTCTGGGCAGTGCAGTTCACAGATGTCTGGAACCTGTTCTGATGGAACCCAGTGTGGTCGATATTATTTGCGAAAGAAATTAATTGTGGAATTGATTAATAGGGAAATGTAAGTTGATCTGAATTAGTGATACTGATTCTTTTAAATATTTGCGTTTTCCTTCGAAGATGATCTGTATATACGAAATAAAATAAAAAATTGCTATTAAGTTTCAGTCTTTGAATTAAGTTTTTTTGAAATAGATTTCTCATTTTTGTATCTTATGAAGAATTAAAGATTAGTGTATAATGGGCAATGAAAAATGTCTGCTTCCTGCAGTAGTTCTTTTCTCATTTTATTCATCTGTCTCGACCTCCCACGCAGGTCGAGGTACACAGGGGTTGAATACAGTGTCAGAGTACAATTTAGATGTCACGGAGTCACATACTTTTCTTGTTATCTCGCTCTTTCCTTTTCAAGTTAGTGACTCTTTCATTCTTTCATACCTATTAAAGTAAAGTCATCAAGAATAGCGTATGGTGTATATAGTGGGGTCAAATGATTTTAATAAACCTTAACTCTCTACCACACGTCAGGCTTTCGAACTTATCGTTCAGTCTTACATCAACATTATATTATAACTCATAGCTGATCTATTTTGGAATAAATACTCCCCGAGCATCTAACAAACATTTTAAACAATAAGGAAATTTTCCCTGTATTTTGTATGCAATTCAAACTGAGGACTGCGTTTGAAAAAATGTCAAAATACTCTACGCATGATTTTAGAAGTTGAAAACATTTTGGGATTGATTATCACAAAATAAAAAGGGATATAGAGCCAAAGTTTGAACACTTTAAACCCGATGTTTCACGTAGTACCCCTTGACAGTGGCTTGAGTTAATTCAAACTTCCTCTCGTTGGATGAGATTCATTCGCCGAGTATCCGGCGTAGCCCGCAAGCCTACGCATCGCATTCTACCCAATTTAATAAAGTCTTCTAAATTACTCCCGAGGCTGCGTCGTGGACCAAATGAATTTCAATGAAAACCAACAAAAATTTATCTCACCTTAAATTTATGCTTGAGAGCTTGTTGCAATTCAGTTCTGAGATTACAAAAGGTTTATTTTTAAATACAAGACTAGAAATTTAACTTGTAAATTTATACTAATATATTGCATATTTAAATGCTAGATAAGGAATCGCAGCGAGTACGCCATAAGTACGCTTTTTGTTTTACGCTGTGAATTTAAAATCCGATCATTTTATAATAATATAGACAATGCTCTTTTTGGATTCATTTTATCCCTTTACTATTTCAATTTGAAAATAAAATTAACTATAAAAACGTAGACACATTCATGTATGAAAATGATTTCAAGCAACATTTTTGTTTATATGAAACAGGTGCATAATATATATAGAACAAGTTTAAAATCGATTGATTGATAACGAGACTTTGAAGCGAAGAAATTAATTCATGTAATGTAATAAAGACCGATGTAGCACAAGAAACATATGGCACACGTGATCTCAGAAAACACCTGTGCATGTGTGAATCCTCCCTGTACATTCGGAAGACTGAATTTCCAATGACATCCATTTCAACGTAAGCTGCCACATAGGTACTTTCAACATTACATTTGGAACAAGGTAAGTTTTTCTATTTTATAAAATAATTTGTTTAAAAAAAGCATTTTTTAAATCCGGCAAATAAAAAAATATTAATTGTAATCTCTATTTTTTAACAAAAGAATAGCAAACCGATAAGATTAGGAAGAGACAGAAAAAAATATTACAAAATAAAAAAAAGGGTTCTTTTTAAAAATTTTTTCGAGATTCTCTTATAAGAGAATATGTTTAATTTTGTTCTAAGTGCAAAAAAAAAAGTAAAGTAATTGTCAGATTGCAATCTTATCCTTCGATTTCAATTTATGAATTGGATTTATGAAAATAAATCTAAAAATAAAAAGCAAAACTGCTCTCAGTATTTTATCAATATACATAGGTACATAGCAATTTAATATGTTCCAGATACGTATATTACTAAGATTAAATTATAAGTTAAAGATATATAAAACTAAATTATATAATAAAGTTTTAATTATATATGGTAAATCAAATTAAAATATTTGAAATCGTTAAAAATTAAAAACAAAGCTCTAACAATTAAATTTTTGAACGATTTCTGCAATTTTAATTACGAATTAAATATTTAAGTAGGTCGTTTTTTATTTTTCAAAGCTTATAATTTATTTTACAGGTTTAGAACTGTTTAAAACTGATGAAAATAAAACTTTACGAACCGGTCAGAACATATTTTTTTTTTAAATTTCGTCTCATAACGAACCGTTACCTACTGTAATATGAATAAAGAATAATACAAACCCTCGTGCTGCGATTCGAGTCGTGTAATTAATCAATTAACCCGACATTGTGAGTAAAGTTACGATGACGTGTCCCTCGTGCAAAAATGATACCCGTATGCCGCACCAGAATAAGTTCGTGACTGGTCAGGATTATCCTCTCCAGTATCATATATTAAACTCCTTTTTCTATCATTAATTCGAATAGCGTGAATTAATTTTTACGCCTCTCCAGTCTATCCTAAAAGAAGTGAAAAAAAATATCAAAATTATTATTTTAAATCAGATTTTAATTTGACAAGCTCTATAATTAAAAAATCGAAGTGTCTAGGCTCATCGAAATTTGGTGAGCCAATATGATAATTTTGCAAATAGCCTTCATTTTTCATCAATTTTATTTTAAATAAATATATAATTTCCAAAGACAAATGAGGCCTTGGATTAAAAAACCGGTTACAGTTTTTTGAATTTTATATTATTTCAAAAAGTCTAAAAGGATAAACAATTTTAATTGAAAATAAAATTTAAAATATTTCGATATCTTAAAAAAACTTTTTTTTTTGCATTTTTTACCCTCTTATACCTCACAAGGCTCACAGTTACTAAGTATAAAAATTAAAGATTTTTAATTCTAAATCAAGATAATTGTGATTTTATAAGCAAAAGAATTAAATCTAAAGATGAAGCATTATGATTCATATACCTGCATATACATATAATGTCAAATTCTCAAGATGCATGGCATGCAAGGCCCCTCTACAGATATTAATCGAATTTTAACACCAGCAGAGGAGTTTTATTGACCATGAATGTTTGTCCATAGGAGAAAGGAAAAAGGATACATCAATAACGTCCTCGATTGTATTGCTAGCGCACCGGAACCGGAATAGGGTCGTGTATGATATTTTAAATCAGCCCAGAGTGTATGGGCCCGCATGGGAAAACCGATGGAGCATTTCGTGGGATCCCATTATTACTATATTATTATTACTATTATTACAATGTCTTGCTCAGACTTCCTCGACCATCACACATCTTCTTTTAAAATTCCATGACGATAACTATGGGGGCAGAGCCGTGTACCATTAATCAACAAACTGTTCTTTTCTTCCGTCAAACTAACTGATCTAACATACACCCTCATTGTTTGCCAATTTACTGACGAGGACCTATTCATAATCTCCAACCGTAATTTGCTCTGTGAATGGCGATCCTCTTCTCGTGCCTGAAGTTATGAATAGTAAGAATCATAAGCGATACCGGAAAATATTTCTTTTTTTCTTGTCTTCATTTATTTTACTTTCGTCCATTCAAGCATTCTCAATCAATTTATCCAAAGAAATGTCTAGGAAATTATTAAATTAAGGGAATACACAGTACTACGTGATAGGATGTGCTAAAAAATAAATTACGATTCCCGTATACTTTCCCGGTCTAAATGACCCTGATTTTAGAAATTAAAATTAATTAGATATAGAAATATTGAAATCAAACATTGAAAATATAAGAATTTTCAATTTTTTTACCATTTTTTTCAGGATATAGATCCTGGATTCTGGAACCATTCCGATTTTGGAGACGTTTCGATTTGTGACCGCAACAATGGGCGGACAAAAATAACGCTTGTTGCTGCGTTTACAAAGTCGAACCATCTTAATCTTGTCATCTCTTCTGATGAAAAATGAAGAAAGGGACTACCAATTTCCATTACTTGGACTTTAGATATTTGCTTCTCTAATGGCAAGGGCCTATCTTGAAAGATATTTTCGACGAAAGTTCGGAGCTCTTATTGTAATCATCAAAGTCTAAACAAAAAGAAAAGATCGTAAATATTTTAATACTAGTCGTGTTCATTATTATAATTTAGATGTACTTTATCTTCGGGTAATATTTGAAATGTAGAAGACACACCAAATCATTTTCCAATCTATTGTTCTCTCTCACAAGCAGATAAAGAATAAGGTATGACAAACTAAACAAATCCTTATTCTTGAGTCGAAGTCTGAAGTCAAGATGACTAATTTATTTTTCTCCATGGGTTACCAATATCAGTCATTTTTGAACCCTAGACCTTTTTATGGGTATTTAAGTAGGACACTCTTCTGTAAAAACATTAGTACAATTTCGACGAGGAGACGAATTAGAAGACTTTCAAATTTGATCGGTTTTAAGTGCTAAGTAGTAGTGCCGTAGGTGATAGATTTGAAATTCACCTCGACACAATTACTTTGCACGAAGAGACGATCTATCAACAATTTTTCAACACTTTGGCTGAGTTGGCAGTAATATACTAGAATTGAATAATTAAAGATTTTTTACAAGACATTCTAATTTTTAAGTTTTCTCAGTTTTAAACTGGAGATTTTAATTCGCTCTTCAATTTTTCAGTTCGTAGGACAGTTATAGCACAGTTGCATAACTAAATTGGAACGACTTTGACAGAATATTTCTTAGAACTAATTTGTAGCTACGTAATTTACATAACTCTGATGTAACAAGGCTCCTTAAGTCTGTTACTTCTATTTGACAGAACAGGTCTCTCACCTAGATGTGACAACTGTTGCATTTTTGTTACAGAACAATTGCAGGGCGTCTTTGCTGGGAATAAAGCTCGTCACATAGATCTGAAAAAAGAAAAATACTTTTTTACAATATAAGCGAGGGTTTGCATTGATAAGACTTTTGGTCGGTAATGTACATATGCAGTAATACTTAAGTATAAAGGGAGGTAGAAAAAAGGGTGAATGGTTTGATAACCATCCTCGCCTGTAAGTTACTCATGCCAACGCGTCGCGACCATTCAGTACCGGGCATTGCTTGGGCCCGGCAGTGATTTCAATTGGTAAATTGATTTGGAACGGAGGCAAAGGAGACAAAAAGGAGAGATAAAGAAAGAACACCATCGGTAGTAAACGGCAGCACCAGCAGCTTCAACCACTACTAAACCACTACCATCATATGAATCATATAAATGTCCACCGAGGAAGACTGGAAGCTGGAGCAGTCGTTTTAATGGGGAGTGAACGCCGGTTGAATGCTTAATGCACCACGGTTCTAGGATTAAATTGACCAATCATTTCCCGCGCGCAAAGAACGGCCAATTACAGTCCTCGTCGTACTATATTAAGCCAATCAAGGCTAGTTTATCATTCAGTCGAGGATCTGCCCTCGTGTCGCGCGGTTTAGTTTTTTCGCTTTCAAGTTTCGCTCGTGAACTTCTTAACATCCAAATCTCTCATTCAATTTTTACCCCAATTATTTTCTTTTTCTTTCCTTTTCTTATTTTTATTCATTATTTCATTCTCGTGATTGAATTATACTACAAGGTGACGAACTGGAAAAAGAAACCGTGAGACTTTGCAATGGATTTCAGTGATTCATTTTTAAACTTTTGACACGCGTGTGTTTTAAGATACCACATTTTTTTATAGATTTCATTGCGAACAAGTGATGGACTGACGCTCGTAATATTCGGGATTTATAATCGAGGAATTACAGTGATTATGGTATTTATTCATTACAGTAGCTTTTGTGAATTATTTTTTTGAAAACTAAATTGTTATCCGAATATTTTGAAATTGTATAAGATGTTTAATTGTTTAATATTTTACCTTTTTTAAGAGAAAAGATCATTGATTAATATTTAAATTTAAATGTAAAACTTAATATTCAATTTATAATATTTAATTGTGCACGTATAATATAATTCACTAAATTAAAAATCATTATAAGTATTATTTTCCTCTAAGAAAAATTGTATATTTGAAGATTTTAGAGTTTATCCGAAGGATGAACTTTAACCAGAGATAGGAAACTATCAGTAACCATTAATCAACTATTATTCCCAGTTTTTGCATCAGATTCTCCTTTTCTTCAATTTTTTGCACTATGATGACTTCAACCAGTTTTCTAAAAGAAACTTCAGAATTTTTGCAATACATAGATTCTAAAGAGTGCACAAGTGATTTTTTGGCTTATTTCAATTGTAATTATTGTAATTGTAATTCATGATTAAAGTTTACAGTTTGTACTATAAATTAATCAATGAATGCATTTTTAACTGTCTTTTTATCTTATCTTTTACAACTTAATTCATGGAATATATTACAAACTATGGTAAATTATTATTTTTATACGTTAAATTTTTACTGGTTTTTTCCATGGAGATAACATTTTGATAGATTCTTGAAGTTTCTAGTGTTTCCTAATATCTCTAAGATTCAATTATTTACTAAATTTCTATCGTATTATTTTTGATAATTATTATTGAAGATTAAAGATTTCTTTCCAAAAAGAATGTTTAGTTTACAAAACTTTGATAAAATTCAAAGCATTCAATTGAATACTGAAGTCGTTGAGATTAAAGGTCGTGAGACTTCCCGTCATTGTAAATTCCCTAATATATTATCTTCTAAGTGTCTCTAAATGCCTATCAGATTATCTGTAGGTGATCAACCCACATGGACCAAATGTTAGATGCGTTCAATGAATATGAAGTAGATACTTATTATTCCCAAAACCAATAGTACCTAATTGAAGAGTCTTCAATGCTTCAAATTTCCAATCTACCAAATTTGAATTCTTTAAAATAATAGTTTCCTAACTTTGAACATTTATATATTCAAGATTAAAATTTTAAATTCTAATAGTAAAATCTATATAATAAAAATATAATATCACAGTGCCAATAAATTAAGAAATTAGGCAATGGACTAATAATAGAGTACTATAGATAAATAAATAATTAAGAACACTCAATAATTATTCCTAGAATATATTTTTTCTTACCTGGAAGTGTGGGAAAGTTCATAATTTCTTTACGAGCGTCAGTTTATACGAATCGTATATGGAAATTATAGACGTGACGTTCATTGATGATAATGAATAGTCTCCGATCCAGATTTTCAAATAGTGAATGTGAGCTTATAGTCCCAACAAGAGCAAAGGTTTCATCTTAATCTTTCAACTCAAAAATATTTGGCTAACAGAACGATCTGGAGTCACGATCATTTCTTTGGTCCCTCTAATCTTTTTTTTTCATCATCTGATTGGATGGAAACAGCAACGTGTGTTTCTTTACGAAGAGTGGTTTAGTAGTAGGCGAATGACATTCCAACTCGGTAGCATAGGTAGAATTTAATATTCAAGTCACATTTGAATCCAAAATCAGCTGAACTTAAATACTTCGAAGATTTCAATCCAAACTAGGAGAAAAAGGCATCCGTTATAATTTTGTGATTTTCTTCCATAGCTTCTTATTCATTAAAGTATATATTAACCAGATCTGAAAATAAATAAAGAATAAAAAATTTAATAAAAATTAGTTTCTTACATTTCATTGGGAATTTTATCATTCATGAACTTTGAATGATTATATAATTTATTTTTATCTATATAGCGTGATCAAAAAGAACGGATTATCGATAAATTAATAAGCTCTATACTCTGGCTAAAGATTTAGAATTTTAACTGATGTAAAGTGTTTTATTTGAAGTATTTGAGTCTAGACATCAATCGAGTGTCTTATTCTAATTTTATAATTTCATAATAATAATAATTTGCTTTACTTCGAATAAATATTATCTTTATCCCATCTTAATTAGAACGCAATCTTGATGAATATCCGGTATAAAATTCTTGATGCAGGATGTATATTGGAATTTAAGTTACTGATGTTTACTTTTGCCCCGAAATAGAAAACCTTTGAATAAATTGTTTCTTTTTTAAGCTGTCAAGCATGCTGTCAAGATTCGGTTTTACGATCGAGATAATGTAAATCATATTTAGTCTTTTGTCGAGATATCGTTTCACTGAAGTTTTCATTTAATTATCGGATACCGAATTTCGCAATGGTATCTTTGATTGATAAGGTATTAAGTGTTTCCAATTCATCAATATTGAGATATTTCTTTGAAAGGATTCAAATTAAAAATAGTTTAAAAAATTTAATACTGCTTTGATAAAATTTAATTTTTAAGATCTACAATTTTATTTATGATGAAAAGTAGTCTGAACATTTTGAAAAGAAATTTTGAGAGCAATGAGTGTAAAAATGTGAGGGATTCTGAACAAAAATAAATAAAATTTATACACAGATGTAAGAGAGGATTTGATGCTGAAATGTCGTTTGTTTAAATAATATAGTTTTATCAGTATGTCGAGTGCATCAGCATGAATAACAGATGTGAATATGTAACAATCTTTTGTACATAACTGAATGCTATTTATTGTCGATCAATTTATAATCCTAAATGATAAAATTTAATAATAGATGATATACAGAAATTTTAAAGATAGGACGAATTTTAAAAAACAACAGACCCATAAGTCAAAAAAGAGAGTCAGATTATTATTATAACAACTTTTCATTCATAAATTACAAGCTTTACAGTTATTTCAAAAAATTTCTAAACCACAGATTTCTCGAAATACTTTTTTAATAATCTCAATATGAATATACCCAATTAATTTATTGTAAATTACATTTTTTTAAATATTGAAAATATTTATTTCGCAATTGTATCTTTCTAAGTCTGTTTTAGAAAGTCTAAAACTTATTATGTTTTATGAATTGAAATTTGTTCTGAAAATACATCGGTTTTCTTGGCTTTGAGAGTCTGTTATCAGTCGAATGACTTCTTGACCCTCTCGATAGCAAGAACAAGTGCAAAAGGCAGAAAGGCTTGCGGAGTCTTACTGATAATATAACAATACATAATGCATCTTGGGAAAGTAGAGTCCCATACCTATATTGATAGAGAAGTTCCAATTTCGACTCTTTTAGATCTTGAATTTCTTGTTAATATCAAAATTGAATCCATAAAAGTTATTATTTAATAAAAACTAAGAAAATTTAATTTACAGTTAAAGATCAAGTTTTTAATTCAAGGAAAATCTATTATGAATATTTTCATTTTCAAAAGAAAAGTGTAAAAATAAAATTAGGAGTTGTTTTTGAAATCGGTATCTTTTGAATCAATTGGAATGATTTGCGATAAAAAGTCGTAAGACTATCCCACTCTAGTTTCATTAAAGTCTAATGTGTTTCACTGAAGTTTAACATTGAAAACATCTGGACATAAAATTCTTGTAATACAGCAGAAAATATGCGTAAAAGAACCATGTGTAGGTTTGCTTTTCGGTCAAGGAGCCTTAAAATTAGCTCCCCTCGTGAATTTCAATCTTCAGCTTATTAAATCATACATTTTACAGTAGAAAGTTTAAGAAAGAATATTACGCAATGTGGAGAAAATTAAAGTTCAATAACTACAGTACTAACTAATTATTGATAATATTCTTTAAAAGTTTAGACTAATAATTCCATTCTTAATTCAAGAAATAAAATCAGGACTCAATTGAAAATTTCAAAATTGAATAATTTCGTTTGCTTGAAATATTGTACAATTCTAATGTGAAAAATTAATATAGATCAGCAATAATGTACTTTTTTTTGGTGGATACAAGGCTTTCTGGTTATTTAACATTTCTAAAAGAAAAGGAAGATTGATTCCGAATTTTTGAATTTTAATAATAAAAAATAAATTCTAAACTTTGTGAGTTAAATTTCGCTGACGAAATACTCAGACAAGTCACTTTGAAATGAAAAAGACAAGCTGTTTCATGAGCCTGGGGGAGAGTCGCATTAGCCGGAATTAGCGTTAATTGGAGTTCTTCTCTTATGCGACTGACATCCATGCAATGAAATGACCGAACGAAACTCTGGAAGTTACGGCAGAAAGAAACGTGTATGCAATACATTAAACATAGAGTTGGATCAGTGAAATCCGATGATTCGATAATCTTCTTAAAGGCTTAAGTTTTAATTTCTCGATTCAACAGGAGCGTGACGAATTGTTATATATTTGCCTCTTTAGAATATTGATTCTAATTCAGTCCTTATAATTTTATAACAGATAATTAAGAATCTTTAAATTTGAAGGATTGACTTTAAATTCTTTTAAAGTGATTTCTTACCTTTTACTTTTTATCAAAACTTCTTCATTGATGGATTCTATTTTGACGAATTTGAACCTTCATCGATAAGCAGTAAATTTCACAGCAATTAAGAGGCAATAGACTCTCGAAACATTAAAAATCTTTTCAATCGTGATGCTTACTCTCGTCTGAAATAGAAGCATGAAATTATTTCAAGTGATATCACTCATGCTGGTTACTATAAACCCCAAGCTTAATGTAAATTTGGCTACCTTTTTATGTTAAGTACTAGAAAGCAAATAACTCACCAATTGGAATTTAATCATATTTTCTAAGAGAATGATTTCAAATTTAAATATCCTAAAATCGACAATTTTCAAAGAAAAGTATTTGGAAAACAATTTAGAATCGGAAATAGTTAAAAGGCTATAACGTTCCCAAAGTTAGAAGAAATGAAATTCTCTCTAAGAATTAAAATTCCGTTTTTATTACCTGTTATGGGGTCATCAAAAACGGATTGAGTTTCTTGATACATCCCAGAACTTGTGATCGCGATATGAAGCAGGACAAGGGAGACTATTGACATTAGCTTGGATTCAAAGGCCTAATTGTTTGCCCGCCACTTTCTCTGTATAAACTGGAATTATACCTTTTCCCCGTTCCTGAAAGTCGTCTCATGTTTGTTCTATACAGGGAGATGGTTAAATCGTAGAGGGAAGATGTTAAATCGTCCTAAGAATCAGAGGGAACAGAGAGTCTCATTCAAAAGACTTTTCCTTGAAGTGAGTCGATACACCTTTCATCCTTACTATTGAAAAAATGTGAAAAATATGAAAAAATGTAGACTTATGGAAATTGTGATAATTTAATAAGCAGGCTTTCAAAGCGCTCTGCTTTTAGAACAATGAATAGGCATAGAATTGGGACATGTTTTTGCAGAAAAAAAATTAAGCTAAGGTAAAAATAAAAATATAAAATAATAGAAACGAAATTAAATTTTGAATGCGTATAAACTGTAATTAAAAATGGAGAGAAAACTTTTTCAATCAGATTTACTTCCTGCTGATGTCTATCAGTTATGAAGAACGATTTAATAGAATTTCAGGTCAAGTAACATCAGACGGTTTTAGTGGATAATTAAATAAAGCTGAGCTCTTGCACTCGACAATGTGGGATCATTGCATGAAACTATTTCGATTTGGTCAAGTCTTGGCATTGAAATCTCAATTCATTTCATAAAATCTTCGCTATAAAACTCTTTTGGTTCAACCTTCAATTTCTGCTTATTATATTTGATTATAAAATATTTTTAATTTTAAACTAAAAATTGTTAACTATATTAAGGCAACAAATTTGAAATAAAATAAAATTTTAGAATTGACGAAAAATGCCTCTTTAAAAGAGGTGACTCCATGGTAGGCTTGGAATTCTGTAGTCAAGTTCGAAAAGATTTTTTTCCTTGTCTCAGTTCTTCAAGAGACTTTTTGCCCTCGAATTCAAAATAGAATCTTGATAAAGTAGATTTCAATGAAATGGGAGCAGAGTCGTAGTAAACGGTCGTTGTATTAGGCAGTAAATTGACCAAGATGGAAAGAGGGAAATAAGAGAGAAGAAATAAGATAGAAAAATCAAGTGAAAGAAAGAAGAGAGAGAATCTGGTAGTAGTAGGCTGATTTAACGACTTCCCGAGGTCAGTTCAATGAGGGCCACTGTTTGTCATCACATGCTTATGGTATAACTCGGCGTGTGAAGCGTATCCCGATAAAATTGTCGAGTGTTCTCAGTATTCTTACTCACTGATGGCAATCAAAAATCGACACAGTCTGGAAACTGCTGAAACTCCTTGATTGCCTCTAAAAGAAATTTATATAAAATTAGCTTCAATATTAATTTAGAGATAAGATAAATTCCTTATTTCTTTTATTTTTTCTTAATTTTAAAGAGAATAATTCAAGATCTAGTTATTTCTGAAATTATCAAAAATTATTTTTACGACCAACACTTCCTGATCGTGACACTTGCCTGATACTTAACACACTCTCCTGACAATTGTTTAATACCTTGCTCTAAATTGGTAAATGCGTAGGAGTGGCTCTATTAGGATTTCCTTTATTTCGTTAACCGGTTACTAATTCTCGTGAAATTCAATGTGCTTCTGCTTTTTAAATGTGTCAGTTAATAAAATTAATTAATGATGGCATATAACGACTTTAAAAAAACTGAGAATCAGTTATAAAAATATAATTTAATTTTCATTACTTTTCAGATTGCAAGGGAAGAACTGTTTCATGAATTTTGGTTGACCTGGATGAAGATTTTAAACTTCGAGAACTTCAAAAACCCTGTCCTGTTCCTAAGTACTAGTGCCGCAGGAGTGACTAGACTGGACTAGAATTACCATGTCTCCTGCTGCTCAAGTGCTTATCAATGGGTCGGGACGCACACCGAAATCGATCACTTTAAACAATAATATCTTCTATAAATCTGTAAATAAGTAGAATAAGTACAATTTATTTTCCTAATATATTTCATATAATATTTACTCCAACTCTTTTCTATTTATGGGTTATTCATATCAATAAAAGGTGTTGAATCTTTGAAAGGAAATAAGATTCATGTTTATTAATAAAATTTATTAAAGTTCATACCTGCATCCATGAACTTTTTCGTCCCATTTTCTATCCTCATGTAGTACTTTTCAAAACAATTCTCCTTTTTAGTATTCACATAACAGGATCGTTTTCCTTAAATCAATCACATTATGTATATCTTTAATTAATAAACTCTTAAATATAATAATATAGTTCTGTTTATTAATATTAGTCTCCAAATAAAATTAATTTCACATACAAGTGTTTAGAGTTAAATTCTGTACTTTTAAACGACTTATAAATTTATTATTCTGCGAAAATTTGAATTAAAATTTTACTTTGAGCAATAGATAGGAGAATTTTATTAAAAAGGTGGAAAGATAAGCACAAGGATTATGAGAAATGGTTCATAAAATTTTTTACAAGATTTAAAGAATACTTTTATTTTACTAAACATAAAAATAAAACGTATTTCTAAATATAGAGAGTACTAATTGTCTAGTCGAAATTTTTAAACGGAACTGATAAATAATAACACAAAAATTATCTTTAATGCTCCTCTTCTTTTAATTCTATTCAGTGAAAACTAGTTACTTAAATCTCGGTATTATAAAAAGAAAATGATGTTATACTTAATAACTCGTAGAAAAATAGAATCCTTTTCGACAATAGATCGTACTGCTCACTGAGTTTTAGAGAAAGTCTTCAGAATTACACTATTAAAGCTTTACTTTCAACCCTTATTCTCGGTACGCAAAGAAGGGTTGCAACTGATCCACAGTTCCTGGTGCAAGTTCTAAGTCTTCGATGAAGTCCTTAAACGAAGAAACAATCCTATAAATACTACGTCTGGTAGCACTTCGCAAAGACTTTAAACACTGTCCAAGTATTTTTTCATTGCTCACAGGTTTCCTCATCAGAATATTCATCTTCTGTAGTTTATCAAGAGACTGTTTTATGCTTAAAAGTGCTTCAATAATCGCAGGTAAATCTTTTTGTACAATTCCATAGGGATCTTCTGTGAGAGAAGCAACAGCTAGTGACGAAATCGCATCTGCAGCCCAGATAATCGGTTGTCCTTTAAACAAAACGTGTCTAGCTTTGCTATCTATTTGTTCTCCAAAGATAAAATAAATTAACGGTTTGGAGAATAGATAGACGATCACGTTTTGCTTGAGGTTTTTAAAGTACCGGATCAAGAATTGCTCGCTGGGAATAGTTTCAGTCGGACATACTTCGGTTGGTGTCACCAATTTTGGCGATGTCAAATTCCGCATATGATATTGATAAGGTTTTTGGATCAGATGAAGACTAGGATTCACAGGTGTTGCTTCAATTTGGAATTTCTTCACTTCATTCGCGGAGTAAATTGAGTTTACTTCTGAGGTGAATTCCTTGATGGCTGATAAGCAAGTATCAATTATGCGATTCCAGTTGTAAGGATGACCACCTGGTTGACTTAAAGTGAAGAGAGAAGATCTCCTGGATTTGTCCTTTTGTGCCAAGGTCACGAGGTCTAGATATCCTAACTGTCGAATAATTGGAATTTCGTCCATTGTTAAGACTTCAGCAAGGGTGACGTTGGGTTTGTCGCTACTAAAGACAGTGTTGCGTTCAACATCGAAGGGAATCCACTCTGTTAAGCACGCTTGAAACATCAAGTGCATGGTGTTTGCCATTACAACAAATAGCGAGCCGTGTAGCCATAAATGGAATAGCAGCGAGAGATTTAGGAGCCTTGGAATTTTATCAAGAGGCTGATCCTCAAGTGACAAAGGTACAAGAGATATTAAAGCTGCCCTACTGTATGTTCCGAGAAGACAGTAGAAGATTGTGAAATAGAGAGCTGGCCAAATGGCACTAGTCATCGCTTGGGGCAGCAACTCACAAATGGCTCTCTTTACTTGTGAGAATTTTGTTTGGGGAATTATGGGAAACCACAGAAACTTCACACCAATTATATTGGAGTTCGTGAAGTACAAGCCGCTCCAAAGTCCTCCTGAAAATAATTTAGAACATTTAAGTATTAGATTATTTAATGCAAACCAAGTACATAAAACAAAAATTCTGGACTAACCAGATCAAAATATAAAAGAAACAATTTTATCTTACCTAGGAGTAAAAAGTAGTATTCTTCCACAAGACAAGAGCCTTCTTTCGTTGTGCAAAGTTTTGTAAGGGAACTGTAAGATCCTCCCTTTAAAGATAAGTGCAACCAAGTCAAAATTCCACCGACAGTGATGTATACGCAACGAAGTAAAACATTTCTTGGCCCTAGCATACTACAGAATATAAAAAATCTATTCGACAGGTATCGTGGAGGATTTAGGTAATCCTTGCTGCATATAAATCCCTGAAGGAAAGTCACAGTAGCGAGGAGCAAAAAATAACACCACATTCGAAAGCTTAAGACAACATTCCACGTGTTTTCAATCCATGAGAGCGGGTTAATGGGATTCAAATTTGACATGAGAATAACAACGTTCATGAGGAAGAATTGAAAAATTATACTTAAAGTAACAGCCATTAACATTCGCCATATTAACAGTTCTTTACATCCCGATTTATTTATTTCAGACACTTTTTCCATTTTCGCGCTTTCCACCGGTTAACCTCACTTTTTACACAACTATACTCACGATAACGTTTTCACGAGATAAATTCGTAGAATTTTATTGTTTTTAATCTCTTTAATTAAAGAGTCTTTTAGCATTGCTAAGAGATTATTAATTTAACCGACGTTATGTCTGAAATCAAACTTATCAAACTAAAACTCAAGCGTTCGTTTCGAAATGTCAGAAAAAAACATATACATATGTAACTTTGCTTTGCGCCATATTTTATCTACTAGTATCAGTTCTTATCGGTAGGTGGCGCTTATTTATTTTGGCGCGAAAATATAAATTTTGTTTTACACATTCTAAGTTTAAAAAAGCTAGTGACTACTTTTATGTATAAAAAAAACAATTGTTTAACAGAAATTCAGGAATGAGAAACTTAAACATAGAAATCGGAATTCAGACAGCAGTCTTTGTGTAAAATCTTTGTATTACCTTTTATTTTATACTTGTCTAAAAACATTTTCAGAATATCATCATAATCCATAGCATCACTCTCGCGCGCACACGCATACAAGCATTTGGCAGGCAAGAACTTAAAAGAAATCTAACTGAAAAGGAGCAATATCACTACGAAGTCATCATATCGCTGGCGATATTGACTGACATATTTGGACCCTTCAAGGAGTCGTTTATGTCTCTTCTGAACATTGAGAGGTTTTGGGTAAATCTGCAATAATAAAAATTCAATAATTTTTTTTTCCTTCAAAAAACTGTACTTATTATTTCAAAAAATGGCTAAAATGATAAAAATACAATTACCTGTCCCTATTTTTAGTCAGTAGATTTCTTTCGATTCCGTCCATCAGATTTTCAAACCACTGAGCCATTGCTGTCTGCTTATCAACTGGTTGACTTCTAATAATATTCTCTCTCAACTGATTGAAATACTGTAAAAAGATATCAGTTAATTAAATTCTGCAGAATAATAGATATTAAATAATTTAATTATTTTTCAGATAAAAACTTACCTCTTCATTCAAAAGTATTAAACCTAAAAGAGGCCTTGACATACTCCATTGGTTTCTACAGTCTTCGAACATTATCACATTGAGAACAGTACTCAGTATCTGTTGAAGAATTTCAGGATGTTGCTTCAGTACTTGTAAAAATAGTTCTCCACTTCCTTGAGATGCAGAATTTTTCTTGCCGGGATAAACTCCAGCTGCAAATTCCATTTAATATTTCAGTATGTTAATTTAATTAAAATTATATTACCTTTCTCTGTTAAGAAAATTAAATAATAATCTACTTTTACAAACCTTTCTGGTAAAGCTGTTTGAACAAGTATGTTACTATGTGATCTAATGTGGAGCAACAGCCAGTACAAACCATAGTATCTGAAACACAAGTAATGACTCATCTATCAGAAACTTTCAGAAATAAAACCTGTAGAAAACCTTGGAATAATTACAATAAAAACACTTTTCGGATTATAAATAAAAATAATCATGCCAAAACGTTTAAATTAAAAGAAAACAAAGCAAACAAATACTTACGCTACTGTTACAAACATTAAGTAAATAGAAATATACACAAAAATCGTGCACAATTTTCTAAAATTAAAGTATCTTTTTAAAACAGGCTAAAAACGAAATATTTTTAAACTACAAAAAAGCCAGTTTTAATAATATTTGATAAATTATTAAAGACAACATCTAACACGTAGCTTGCTTATTAGTTATAAATAATTTCATGTGTGCAAACACACACAAAATTCATTCATATGTACATCAAGAAACACAAAGAGTGCAATTGTAGTTAATGTAAAAAATGTTAATCAATTAGTAAAATGTCGGCTGTGCGGCTGACGCGTGCTAGACCCCAAATTTTTAATAAAACATTGAGTAATATTAAACATGTGAAAAACTACGACAAGTTGAAACGAAAAATCGACAATTAAGAAATGAAGTGCTTACAAGCATGAGATTTAAATGCCGCATGAATAAAACTGCATTTGTAAATACCGATTTTATCGACTAGGGTCTAGACTCTACACGCTCCAATCCTCTTGGTGCCTATGTCTCAAGAAAGGTGTTTTCAAAAACATTCTTCTTATGTGTGGATTTTCATTCCAAGCGATGATGCAAAAGCACATAGCACATGATCGAAAGGAAATTATTTGAACCACCGAATACAATATAAGTAATATAAGCACATATTTTCATGTCCAAATTTTAATTTGACACCAAATTTTGACAAAAAATTCAAAAACGCATCTTTTCAAAGCAAGATAAAATATCTTAAACGCCCTTGAATCCTCAAAATGAAAAAATTCATTATTTTTAACAGCTGTAAATTAGAATTATTATTTTGCCCTTCTAAGAAAAAATGCTCCTTTCAATTATTGTCACAATTTGGTCAAATAAAAAGGACTAAAAAATCATTGCATATCGCAAAATTGCATACGTTCGTTCATTTGATGAAAACTATTCCCACTTTTCAATCGTTAATGTTTAACAGTTCTATTTGTTACCTAATCATTTGTTGACCTACTTAAAACAAAACAAAACTATGCATGATAAATTGGATTTAAACTACTAATGATACAAAATTATCAATTTTTGATATTTTTTAATTTAAGGAGCTAAATTGATAGATTTTATACTTTCATAAATATTAAGATTCATCAAGTTAAAAATATTTTGAGTTTATGACGTTTTTCAATTAATTCATGAGAGCACTAAAGGGCACGGCAAAGAGGATTTAGAGAGTGGAGATAAGGTAGAATCAGCCGCACAGACCTGTGTAGGAGTCTTTAAGCGCACCTAGTGCCGTGAGGCCTTCGCTGATACTTGAGAGAATATACAGGAACACCCGGGGCTCCAGAGTTGACAGGAAAGCCATGTGGTCCTGCGCTAAGCATTCAAGCAAAACGTAATACGTCGCAGATAGTTTTGGGTAATCCTAGAAACAGAAAATAATTAAATTAATACGTTAGTTGAAGAGGTTCATTGGACCACAATACGAAGTTCTAAAGTAAATTATCTCTTTAAATAATTTTCTGTAAAAGTAAAAAACGCCCTGACTGCAAATTCCCAGTCATTGCTCTAAAAAAGTATTTAAATAAATAAATACAAATAAAGTATATAAAAATTTAACTTACCAAGAGGTCACTTTGCGGTATACTAAGAAGTAGTTTCACAAACGTATTCAGTGCATTATCCAAGGTCTCATCTCCGTATAACCTAAATACACCAAAATTCACGTAACTGCCACACAAGGCTGCCTTCAACATACTGAAGCATATACTAATTCCCTTGAGCTTTAGAGGATATATTTGTTCCTTCGGCACTTCAACGTTTAGTATGTGATTTCCATAACTACATATCACTTTGCTAGCTTCGCGGAAAAGCAAAATCCCGTTTGGAGAAGAGGCGTCGAATTGCAGTCGTTGACTTCTATTTTGTACTAATTCAGCAAACAACTTGAGGACGGGTGTAGTTACTTGAGGTTCATGGTGCCAGAGTTCTATTGCATGTAACAAAATCGGCGTGTAGTTTGGATAACTATAAACATGTTAAGGAAAACAATTTTTGGAAATCGCTGACTTAAATATAATATAAATGATGAGTTTAGATAAAATCATAAATTGTAGATAGAAAAAGGATACATCCAGTCAAAGAGCATCATGTAGGAAGTTTTAGTGTTGAAGGCGTAAGCTAGTCCTCTAAGATCCCTCGCAAGTCCGATCAATGCTTTCTTTGCATCCTCAGCAGCAAATAACGGAGTATCGGCAGCTCCCATTAACTGACCTAAGCTTTCCAGGGCAGCTACAATTTTTTTGAAACAATAATTTACTTCAAATTATAGCAGAAACTTTTGAATTCAATTTGCTCAAATTATTCTATTTTGAAATTAAGAAAACTCCACCTGTAAGAGGCAACATAAACGTGTGAAATCTCTCCTCATCCTCGCCTAACTCAACCATCAACAATCTCCCCAAAGACGTATAAAACATTGACCTGCAACGCATTTCAGATACCGCCAAATTATTTCCTAAGAATGGGAAATGTTCACTCTGAAAGTAAATAAAACGATTAAATTAAGTAAGCTAATTCTTCCGATCTTCAGAACTTTAAATCAATTAATTTTACCGTATGATTGTTTAGCATGAACTGCACTTCCTCCAGTTTAACGAGCTTTCGGACACAACTATATCCTACGGATAGATCGTTCAAAAGTTGCAAGGTTTTTGAAATAATTTGTTCGCTTCTTCCCCAATATTTCAAATTGGTTATTCTGAAATAAAGAATAAATTTAAGTAATTCTTTCGGATTGTTTTTGTGACATGTTTAGAACAATATTATTGAGATACTTTACATCTTCCTAATAAATACACTGAGAACCATAGCTTCATCACTGAGGCCTAGGACTTCGGATAATCGTCTGTACACTTTGGAATTCTTTAAAATCTGATCACCCACATATATTTTTCGGAATTGCTCGAAGAAACTAAGCATGGCTAATTCGAGTTTCTCACAACCACTCTGAGGCAATCTAGAGTCTGTGAGGTGCATCAATTGAAGGACTCTGCATACTAGTTCACCATCCATCGCATCGTGTTCTTCGTTACTGTTGAATGAAACCCTTCCTCCAATGGCACTACCTACAAAATTATTTTTCAAAATTTCGAAGCTAAAGTCACTCATTAATCGCATTATATTTTAACGGTCTGGCGATTAGTTTATTTTTGAAACTTTTTAAAAAATTTTCCGTTGCTACAGAAGCGTTGTTAACTGGATTTATCTAGATAAACATACCAATAATGTACACAAGCCACGTGAGTTGTCCCTCCTGAATTGTGATGTCAATTTGTTGAGCTGGAGTGGCCGTTTGCGCCATTAGTTCTTGATAGGTTCTGGCAGTTTGATCAAAAAGTTGAACCAGAAGGGTGCAAGTTTTTTGGTATTCGCATCTTCCGATTACCGAAAGCTGTTCCAATTGTTGCTGAATCATGCCTAGATCATCTAAGGGATCTTCCAAGCCTTCCCTGACTACAACAGCCACTGACTTCAACCTTGATGTGATATAAGCATTTGAGACTTCCGGGGTATATGTTTCCAATAAATGTGGCTCAGAAGATTTCACGTAAGGAACTGAAGCTACCATTCTCTGCCAAAGACTCAAAAGATAGTGAACACTGTTTGGAGCAAACTGCCACATTTGCAGGCTTTGAACAGTGAATTTTGCGATCAGTTCTATAGCTTCTGGGTAGTTTTCCACCAATACCAATTCCCCGAGTTGATAATTGCTCTTAAGTCGAGCCAACAGTCTGCAAAACTCATGATAGTTTCCAGGGTCACTTAGACCCTGGGGATTTCGAAGAATGTGCTTCACTCCATTGACCAAATGAGTTAAAAATTTAGCCCTTTCGCTGTTTGAAAATAAGCTTCGCCTAACAGATGATATCTGGACTAAACATGAAAGGGCTAGAGAGGACAAAGTGTTGGGTAGACTGTGGTACAAATCGAAAAATAGTTTCAAAGTCGTAAAATCCAGAAAAGCAGGTCTCCAGCTTGACGGAATTTGTACGGTACACAGATCGTCCGAGCTTTCATCAGTCGACGTTCCAATAAAATCAAATGTTAAACAGTTTTGCGCGAGTCTCAGTAGTTGCGTCATTAACCCATGCTGTAGAATAAAACTGTGTTAATGATAATATTTTTAATACTATTTAAATTTCAGAGTTGTGATTTTAAAATACCTGAGCTTCGTCATTGAAGTTTAAGCTTTTGCAATTCTCACGAGCAGTTCCTAACAATGAACAGGATAGTCTAAATATTTCAAAAAGCTGCGTATCCCTAAAGCTGCTAGCGATTTTCCTGTGCTTTGTGAGAGATCTATTTGCATCCGCCTCTGATATTTGATTCATTTCACATGTCAATTGGGAGAGTAATTGTACTCCAATCATACAATGTTCGACAGATCCCTGCAAAATTAATATAAAGAATGTATCATGATTTTTCTAACATAAAAAAATGTTCAAAAATTTATCATTCTTCAGGTAATCATTTTCTTAAAATTACAAACCTGAAGAAATTTTGTAACGTCGCTGACAACGTTTCTGAATACAAATTCATCTTTGTCTGAATCGAACCATCCAAGTTTTGATATCCGAGCAAAAAGAGTGACCAAAGCTTGTATTACAAAGTTTGGCAACTTTGGTTGAGTTGCTAAGTAATTCAAGACGTAATTTCCTATATAAGGAGAAATTTAAAAAGTTAATGAAATTTACTTCAGTTTTTATTAAGTAATATATAATGTTATGCGATTTGAATGATAATTAGAATTGCTTACTTATGTCAAGTCTCTGTTGAAGACTAAGTCCTTGAGCGGACCGCGAAACCAATTTTGTTAAGGTGGTGGCAGCCAACAATTGGGCATAAGCCGAATCCCCACGATCCAATAGTAACTGGCATTTTGTAAGAGTATCAGGGGCATTTTGAAAACCAACAAGGGCTTTTTCAGCCTCAGCACGATGTGCAGAATCTTGAGACTCATAAAGCTGCTTGCAAAGTAGTTCTAGTTGTCGTACTTCCTGAATATGATCCATTTTAGAAAAGGGATTCAGGTTCTTAAGTTCTTACTGAAAATTCGGTGTCTATGAGGGGTACTTTTCATTGTCTTCGATTTAAAAATCTCCAACTTTATTTCATGGCTCCGATAACCTCGAGCTTTATGAATTCCAGCGCTGAAAATTATTTCTTATTATGTTTCCTGTTTTGTTTTTTTATTTAATATCAACACGAAACCTCAAGTTTTAAAAAATCATATCCTTGAAGGATGCATTTAAAAATTGTTGATATTCAAACTTTAATAAGAAAAAATTGTCTAACTTAAGAATATTCAATTTGAAATTATAATTGTACTCAAGCGCTTTCAGTTGTAACTTTCAATTATAATCAATAAAAATCGCTTTAAGCTGTAAATCGATCAATTTATAGAGATTTGATATGGAATTGTTCAAACCTGAGCTCTTTCGTCAAGTTCAATCTGCAATTATTTTTTCAATGATACTCCTCTCTTTTATTGCTTAATTTTTAATTTATGTATGTATATATTATATATATACACATATATATATATATATAAATATATATCATTGATTAGAAATGTTTTCAATTGTTTCGTCATTAAAGTGTATAACTTTTGATCATTTCGTGTAAAGCTAAAACTCAAAATTTTAATATAAAATGTGAAATTATTTACACTTTCTACAAATGTGGAAAGAAACAAAAAGTGTAATTAAAATCACCTTCAAAAGTAGGGAAAATGATTGGATAGCATGCTTAAGGTTTCTATTTTACCATTGATCCAGAAAAACCGGGACACATAGTTTCTAACAAAGCAAAATATTGATTACAAAACTAAACCCTTGCTCAAATACTAAGAAATACATATCCAAATAAAAAAACCGTCGAAAAAGTGTAAAAAAAAAGAAACTCTAAGGGGATATTTTAAATTACTTTAATTCATAAACAATAAACAAGCAACTAACCTAAAATTGAGTTTACTATTTTATTTATAATTTAATAATTTGTTAAAATCTTGATACGAAAACAATATTGGAGTCATTTTGAAAGCTTTGTCTGTAAATTTATTTACTTTCTACTCTGATATTGAATTGCAAAAAATTAAGAAAAGATTATTATCGAAATTTCGTTAAAACGGAGTACAATATATGTAATTTAAAATGTTTAAAGCTCTGAAAAATTCAGAATTGAATTTTTTAAATTAATATATATCATAAAATCTTTCGTTTTCAAAGAAAATTCGAAAACTCTTCACCTAATCAGGCCTTTTGTTACATCCAACCCGGAATAACTATTAAATTAGAACAACAATCAAAACCTTTAGCCACTGATAAACTTTCGTATCAAAGTTGCCGATGACTTTTTACACACCAAACTGAAAGAAAAATTCAATTTTTTTCTGGGTTAAATAATTTATTTGGTATTATTTTTCAAATATTTGAGCAACGAGACGTGACAGTATCACGCGTAACCACGGAAGAGAAAATCACCGATCCGGCAGATATGTATCCTGTTGTCTATTATCGGCTTCTATATGTGAAAACTGTCGCCGGACAAAAGAAAATGTTGACGATCAAGAACTGATTGTTACAAAAATTTCGAATAATTTTCTCTCAAGTTTTGCACCCTTAAATTTAACGAGACTAGTACTAAGTACATACGTTTTATTTGGAATGTTTTGGTTGACAGTGCGTCAGAGTTTCGTTACACTGCACTACGTTCAACGAGTCAACAAAGTGCTAACAACGCGAATTGCTTAGCAGATAAAAATATGTCTATCAATGCACATTTTTCTCACAATAAAAATTTAACGCGGATTACCTCAACGATTCTCGACTTGTGTATTAGTAATACTTATTCCTGGCACTTTCGGTAATCATAGCACATACCTTATTTTGATTTAGAAACTCACCTGCTCAACCGCCATTTTGCAGCTTCACACTGAACAAGAACAACAACGCCATTTGCTTTTTTCCTCCGCCAATCAGGAAATGGAGATTTGCGCATGTCTAAAGAACTGGAAAGTTATTGGTTATCCAATTCGCGCTAAATGTTTGAAAATTATTTCTTTTCATAATAGAAAAGTACATTTACAAGCTATTACTATTTGCATAAAAGAAGAATAGCAATTTACCAATTAGGGTTTAAAGTGAAATTTTGCTATTAGAAAATTATTAAAGGAAAGATTAAAAAGAAATTAAATTAAATTTAGTATTATGGAAAAAAGGTTATACTTTAATACCTCAGTAATTCAATTTTTTCAATAAACAATGAGTTATTATAGAAAAACGAAAAAAGAATAAAGTTGCTCTAAATTTCTAGAATAAATGATACACAGTATAATGGATTTTCCTCAATTTGAATTCACTTATGCCATTACTATATTTCAAAGAGTACATATCATCTTATTCCTATAAATCTTCGTCACTCAATACATTCATCGTCACAGGTGCGTCTATATATTTTTTACTCTCATTTTTTTTCAAAGTTGATAAATTAGCAGTACAGTATGTGATACTTCGGTCGTGCCATTGGCACAAATGTCATGAATAATCGCTACTTTCAGGTGAAAACAGAAATAAGTTTACATGAATATCACTGACACATAATATTCATTTCTTCGTTCGCCTAAAAATTTCGAAATCTGTTCTAGAATCAGTACGTAAAACGATAAAATATATTTAGCCATTATGATTATTTTAATGATACAATTAAAACCAACAGCATCTTTCGATAAAGGACAGATTAGAGAGTTACAAGTCTGCTTTGGATAATTGTTAATCCTGCCAAAGATCCCCCCACATAATTGGCATTCCATCACAGAATTTGAAGACTCTTTTTTACTTGGCACAGCCTAGATCCAAGAATTTATTTCATATAAATAGATGCTCATTGTCAATGTTTATGGTCGTCGAAGAAAATATCTTCTTCAATAATATCCACAACTTTTTTTTCATTTAGTAAATTATGTACAAATCAGAATACGATTTATGTATAAAATAAATATTGTAATGTGCGAAAAAATGAAATAAAAGGAAGTTAAAAAAAAGTCTACGTATAAATTTAAACGCACAATTTAAATTTATAAAGTACAAAAAAACCACGATTAAGGCAATAAGACCTTAAAAATAAATAAATATTGTTACGGGCTTAGATTTTAAGATTTTAATGTTTTGATAACTAGATTTCATAATTAGCATATATATTTTATTTACAAATTGACGTATAAAGAGCTTAAATGCAGCAATCGTTTATTAAAGGCTGTGCTAAAGTACTCGCCCCTTATCGATATAATTAAAATCTCAGTTTTGTCCAAAAGGTAACAATTGAATTTCTCTAGATTCAAAAGACATCAAAATATTATAGCTGATTGTAATTCTCCCGTGCAACATAATTTCACTCACACAGAATAAGTACTCCAAACGAACGACACTTCACGATTTTTCTTACTATAAATTAATTACATAAAAAATCTTTAATTTACTATTATACATCTAAAATCTTATTAAGTGTATCCAGCCTCCCTAAAAACGTTCCCATTTTGTAGCGTACTTTAAGTCTTTTTTTTTCGTAATAGGAAAATGGTCAGCTTCTATCGTGTCATAGAGCGTAGAAGAATTCCAGTAATGATCAAAGCGAATGACAACAGTCTACATCCATGGGATGTACTTAATATAGTTTCACTATATTGTCCATCAGGCTTTTTTATTGGCGTGACTGCGCTCAAAATAGTACGGTTGCATGAAATGTTTTACAGTTCAGATAATTTCTTCTGCCTTTCACAGCAAGTAATAAACGTCAATGGCCAAGTACTTTTGTATAAGAAATTACCACCAATTAAAAGATGCTCACATTGGACACTGGTTCTTCGTTCTCTCTGCACATAGTCATGAACACACTCGATTCACTCACTAACCACTTGTCTGAAACCAATCGATTAACATTTTTAAAACATCTTAAAATAAAGAAATAGAGGTTTTGTAATGAGATAATAAATACTCTTGTCATTAGTGATTTTAGAGAGTAAAGCTGCTCAATGACCTTACTTTTTGCGAATCGTTTGAAAAAAAAGGTATACTCACAGTTATATCACAATGAAGGAATCTTTGTGTTGAAACGTCACTCGAATGCTGTAAACGAAAAAAAGATACAAGATTAAAACATCAGATGTAAATTACTTTGGTAAGACTTTAAGGCAAGTAGCGTACACTCACGAGAAGGAGATCTGGTGTCCGATAGGTTAACAGCGTCCGATGGAATATGCGCCGTCGTACCGCTGTTCGATGAATTGTCCTGATTAAAATTCAAGAAATCCCAGATCAGAATCGTGTCATCATGCGAAGATGAAACGATCTGAAACTCGTCAAACTGAAGCCGGAAAACGCGTCCAGTGTGCTCCTAGCGCAAGAAGAAATATTTGCGTACTATAATTACCATATAAAGAGAGATTCCTTAAAGAATTACAAAGGAGTTGAATCTAAAATTAAAAAATGCTAAACCTACATAAGAAAAGATAATATCTTACCACTAGCGTTCGTAGACATAGTGTGCTTGCTACTGCTCTAGGATCCAGGGCGGCTACCAAATCCCAAACTTTAATTTTACTGCAACAATCAAAAAATAATTTTAATTCCCTTCAAAGACGAATAATATTTCAACTTGATTAAAAGACATCAAAATAATTTGTGATTGTTACTTTGACAGATTCTAACGAATATAATACAATTTATTTTGGATGAGCTCTCTCGTTTGCCGTCCAAAATAAGATATTTTACAGACACAGATTAGTCCCTTGTCGTTTGAAAACATCAACCAAAGATTTTTTGGTGAAAGTAACTGATACTAACCCATCATAAGCTCCACTAACGATGTGTTTGCTGTCGAACCTAATACATCTGACAAGTTCTTCATGTCCTTCAAGGACTCGTAAGCACGCACCACATTCAATATCCCATAGTCTGATCGTATTATCGCTACTACCACTAACAACTAAGCGATCTCTGTATTGTAAACACGCTATACCACGCTTGTGACCGATTAGCGTTCGTACGAATTCACAAGTGGATGTATTCCACACTTTAATAGTTCTGTCACCACTAGCCGACACTATATACTTTTCATCAAAGTCAACAACGTTCACCGCTGCACGATGGCCTACTAGCACGCGTCGCAATGCGATTTCCGTCTGTGATGTCATATCCCAAACGGCGATTGAACGATCCTAGAACATAAAAAAGCATAGTAAAAATTTTGCTTTAGAAGAATTCCAAAAATTTTAAATGTTTTCCAGGTGAATTCATAAGAATTGAAAAGAAAAGAAGCTGAGTTCAAAAAATTTCACAGAAATTTAAAAGAATCGAAGGTGCATTAAAAAAAAACCAAACGAATTCAAGTGAATTAAAAAAAATTTAAAGATAATCTCAGATCTATTGTATTTGAGAGCTTTAAAACTTAATTTAACTTCTTTTAAGAGTATTTGCTAAATAAAATCTTCTTACGAACTTTTGAACATGTGACCATCATTCCATTGTTGAATCTAAGATGCAACACAGCCTCACAGTGATGTATGAGTGTATTAACCATTTCTCCTGTATTAGCGTCCCAAACTCTGACGGTGCTATCTGAAGAGCCAGATATAATAGCTTTGTCATCATATTGAAGGCACAGAACCGATCCTGTGTGTCCAGTAAGCACCTTAATGCATTGTAAGGTATTTCTGTCCCAAATTTTAATAGTATTGTCTCTGAGGCCAGATACTATTTTTTGGTCGTCGTACTGCAAACAGTAGACTCCTTTGGAATTCTCACTACGACAGTTTATTCGCTGAAGATTATGTCTGCCCATTCTCCAGTTGTTGTCTATACTATCTATGTCTTTTACGATTTTTGGAAAAAGAGTTCTGTAGAAGGCATGGTTTGGATGGCTTTCTCCTGGACGTGGTTTGAATAAATACTGTATCCTGAAATATAGAAGAAACTTAATAAGTTATACATATTCTACTTGAAATATTAATTTTTATCGAATCATAAAATACTTATCGTTTATTAAGAGAAATCAATTTAACTTACCATCCTCTCCTTTCTGCAAGTCCTCTCCAAACAGAGTCTGTCCGAACTTTGCGTTCGATTAACTTTTTCCAGAGCATTCCCTCACTTATCACTCTGTACCATTCTTTACAAACGAGTTCTGCAGAACACAGTGAATCCGCGTCTAGGTACGATAGGATACTTTCTGCAACGTGGTCCAATCCCTTTTCTGAAAATAAATATTAATAATTAATTGTCAACCCTTTAGAGTAACCCTTAATGCCTAGCCTTAATACTTTTTTTGTCAAATGAAAAAGGCTCGATTCCGAATTCTTTATTTTAGGCAAAAAGTATAAAAATTAAACATTTTTTAGCTATATAAAAACTCTATAGCTACACTTCTATTTAAAAGAGAGTATTTCTACAAGGCTAAAATATATCTGATCATATTTGATGAGTGAAATGAAGGTAGAATTTTTGGTTACAACTTGAACTCAACCTTGTGGGAATTAGAGAACAAACTCGGAAGTCTACCGCTTTCGAAAGTTAATAATAAGAAGTCAAACGTACTTGGCAAGAGAGATATGAAATCTCTTTGCAGCATTGGTTTTAGGTAGGCATTGATGTGTCCATGCTGGTAGTGACACATTCTCGCCAAAAGTTGTTCTACAAAGTGCACTTGTTCTGGTTCGCTCCATCTTTCAAATAGCTTCATACACGCTTCCCTCTCTTGTCCATACTGAAAGGAAGCTCCTAATGGCAGATCTTTCTTCCGTGTTGTGTCATTTAATATCGTCATCGTATTCTGAAAAGAAATAATAAAAAAAAAAAAAGAATTAATAGAGTCCGATTGTATATACAAATTTCCGTTTCTTGGACAACTTTTAACAACTTAATCGAAGCTGTTTCTTGACTTTGATTTAATAAACTAACTTCCAAGAAAACAATTGTTTTGTCATTTTTAGTTTCAAAACTTACATCTCTCGAAGATTCGTGCAGGCAGTCAAAGATGGTTAAAGTCATCGTTTTGTCAATTATCATACAAGAGACAACAGAGTTCCGATAACACGTCCAATTTAAACACGAAACAAAGTAAGACTGACAAGATTCGACTATTCTCAACCGGTTACAACGTGAAATGCTTACATCGAGCGCGTAGAGGTGAACAAATATTTCCGGCTTGATTCTTTGATCAAACCAATGAATCAGTTGGGAAATATCACTTCTTGGAACAATAACATAAAGGCGAATCTACTTTCGTTAAATGATGAAATCAACAATGCCGTATTTACTTTATTATAAACAAAACTGAACACGTAACCACAAATTGATAAATTAATAACATCTTTCTGTTATCAAATTCATAGTTTTTCAATTTGCAATTTTATTCATGTTCTAATCAATAATTCCAGATACAAAATAGAAACAGAGGAAATTAATTCTATGTATTTAAAGTTATGAACGTTCAAATTAACTAAATTGTTTTGAAACTAGAAACAACAATGAAATATTGTTTTACTAACATTGAAAATAATACAATGAATAAAAGAAATTAAACATATTCATTTTTTTATAACTGAAACGTTATTTTTACATAAAATAGAATTGGGAAAAATATTTCGTTCATTTGAACGTTCAAAATTTTAAGCACATTTAATTTGAAGGAAATACTTGAGAAATTATTTTCAATCTTAAACAGAACTTTTTTTTAGAATCTTCCCATCCTTATTAGTATCTGGAGACTTAAGTCCTACCGCGTATATTAATATAATAATTTTTTTAAGAGCATTCTTTCTGGTACTGCACTCGACGCTATTTTTAATTTCAAACAACGAAAGCTGATCTCGAGATGAGTCGCGATGTGCCTTGCAGAGGCACTTTCAAGTTCTTTTATTCACTTAGTTTGCAATTTAATTCAAATTCTGCATACTAATGGTGAATAAAGTTTTCATTTCACGCAATATCTGTCGAAATCAACGATTTCAATTATTCAGAGCTTGCGAGAATAATGTTCGTTTTAATTTAAATTTGCAAAACGTGAAACTGCGAAAACAAAAAATTAATTTTCAATTAATTTTGTTTTCGAAAATTTAAATTCTAAATCTAATATTTCGAAGCTTGGAAATATGTAAATCTGTTTAGATAGAAAATATCGAAATGAAACGGAATCTCCTTTTCTCTTATAAACCCACAAGCTAGTCAGATGGAAATCTTTTTGCTTCAAGAAACAGACTCTTCGAAAGCAAGACACAATGAAATATGTATTTCAAGGAGGGCCTCCTGTGTTTCCTGTCTTGAAAGGATTCAAGATTCAAGAATAACAGCTGCCTAACGAACGGTCAAGAGATACCTATCAGTTTCTATCAAAATCCTCTATCGATAAAACTCTAGTTGCCTCAATCTGGACAAAAATAGGAAATGAAAGTTTGTAAAACTCCCAAGTTATGGAAGGGAAAGCGAAAGAATAAAGTAATTACATTTTTAAGGCGGAATTAATTATTCGGTGGCTGAAATTCTAACATGATAAGAGACTTAACACAAACATAATTTGTTTCGAAGGGAATAATCTACACGAACAATGCTGATTCATGCTTCAATTAAAAATTCCTATTAGAGATTTTAATCTGAAATCTCTTTAACTTTAATCTCGTCATAATTATAGCAATAATTCTTTTGAAATCAAACTAGTTTAAGATTTTTTCTTTTCTGTCTCTAGGAAGCTTATGTAGAATTTTTAAAATGAAAATTCCCAGGTGGTAAATTTTCAAAAATGAAATAAAGGAAGAAATAAACGGAATTTAAAATTGCAATTTTCAAGGAACGTCAAAGTAATAACTGAAGCTTAGTTTTACAACGCCACAGTACAAAGAAACCTCCCGTCACATGGTGACTTCTCAGACTAGAACAAGATGCGGGGTTCTTGACCTGAGTCTGTAAACTCTTTTGTCTCTTTGTAGTAGGCGTATAAATGCAACTTACTATTTACTTTCTTACTTTACAATTAAGGAACAATTATTCTAAAAAGACAATTGCAATTTTTCAAGGCAAAGGATCGTTTAAGCTAAGTTCTAAAACACATGATGCTTTTTAAATTAAAATAAGAGAGAACTTTACAATTTAAAAAAAAAATCGATTTTAGACACGCACTCAGTCTACCCAATTCAAACTGGGAGGCTAAAATTCAATAATTCCTACAATAATTAGTCTCCAATCTCCTATAGTTTTTTAAAAATATTTTTTGAAATCTTTGAAATCCGAAACACTAAAAATTCGAGAGATCATCAACCCATCGGATTTTTGTAAAATATAATTAAATGGACCTAAATTTCACGTCCTTTTCCAGTTGGAAATTTCAAAGAAAAATTAATTACTACAGATTCAAATTGCGGTGGAATAGGTGAGACTCAGGGAACAGTGGGACAAATGTGACTCATATTAATACGTATATCGCTCTACTTAAGCAAATGATGAGCGAACAAATTTTAACTGCGTGACAAATTAAAATTAAATAAAAAGTGATAAGGATATTACCATATTTCGTCTCTCATTTCGAAGAACATTCGCTAATTTGAATTTAGGATGCTATTCGTTATTTTTTCTGAAATAATATTATTTTAAAGAAGAATTTTAGCATCTAGTATCGATCCCTGTCGTAGTTAATGACAAAATCAATTTACAAGAAAGTAATTTACCAGACGACCTAGTTTTAAAAGTTTATACAAAATGGATAATTACAAGATCTTGTAAGACCAGATTTAATATAACATAACTCACTCAAATTTCAATAGAGAACAGACAAATAAAATGTGGCTGTCAACTGGTCTCAGGCAGTGGAAACTTTCAGTTCACAAGCAAGAAACAAGTTCAGGCTCAATTCTTGCCGAAACGGAACGCAAAATAAATTTAAGTAACGGTTTCTGGGTTTTAGTAGTAAAACGAACATAACGTGAAGTAAATGTAAAAAAGATTGAACTGAGGAGGAAGGCAGGGGTGTAGAAATAAATGAGGAAGCTTCTTTAACCGGATAAATACTGCTCATGGCAACTCCGTTAATAGTTGCAAACTGCAACTTCGAAGTCAGTTCGACGAAGTAAACGGAATCGCTTCAGGAGCGTATCTATAAATGTAACACGACGCAAATGTAATTTACAATCTTTTCCCGACCGATATTCATCTTTTCTAGTCATCAGCTTTCAATGATATGCAAACACGCAACACTTTCAGAAAATTAATTTTTCCAATGTGCAACGAGAATCAGATTTGAAATATCAAAAACTTTAAAATCTGTATTTAAATTTAAAAGCTTTAAATGTATTATTATTAAAATAGCTATTATTATAATTGTCCAGACCCTGAAATAGGATACGCAAAAAACGTTCTAACTATTATTATAACATTTTAAACTAAAATGAAGAAAATTAGCGAAATTAAAGTTCCCTTTTTACCTTTTAGTATGTAAATTCGTTGCATATTTACCGGTGCAAGATTGTTAAATACTTAATTAACACACCGATCTTTATACAAATCCTATAAACGAGATAAATTTGAAAATCAGAAAACTGGTTTTATAAAAAGTAGACTTTCAGTTTTCTTGTTCAGATAATTAAAATGAAGATAATTAAAGAAACAAAAAACTGAGAGAAAATTTGTAAAAGCGTAAAATAATTAATTTAATGTGCAAGTCAAATTGCGATTTAAATTTCCAAGATGGGAAAAACTATTTTTGCTGTTAGCAAGTTTGCAACTTAGATAACGATGCATGATAATTGAAAATAAAATGTGCTTTGAGTGCGAAAAAGAAATCAAGAACACTCTCAAAAGCCTTGACTAGATGTGTTAAATCGGTTGTTACATTATTCAAGGTAAAAATTTGATATTTCTCACCTCATCGATACTATTTACTGAGATCAGGCTAAGTAAAGTTCAAGAAGCATCACGATTGCTCTTTCAAATACAGTAATTCACTCGCCCTTTCACTTTCGTGGATGTTCTCCAACGCGATAACGGTGCACGCTTTCTCAGGCAATCACCGAAATCACTCCAGTCATTATGAATGATAGCGTGATTTTCTGTTTCTGTTCTTTTTCCTTGTGTAAAGATCACTTCTTCTATTTCTACAATATCAACGATTGAAATTAACCAGATTTTAAAACCTCGAGAATTTTCGAAAGATTTCAAAAAGATTTCAAGAGTTTTGAAGAGATTTAAAAAGATTTTAAAGGATTGGAAAGTATTTTAAGAGGCTTCAAAAAATGAAAAATATTTCAAAAAATTTTAAAATTATTTCAAGAGACTTAAAAAATATTTCAAAAATATTTAAAGAAATTAGAAAATATTTCGAAAGATTTCCAAAGATTTCAAACGACTCGAAGGAATTACTAAAGATTTTAAGATTTTGGATAAAATTTTAAAGTATAATCCGTTTTTTCAACAAAAAGATCCCGTAAAATTCCCTCAAGTTTCTGAAAATAATTTGAAATCCATTCTTTAAAATCCATGAATCTTATAAAATTTCTTCAAAATAAAAAAAATAATTAATCCACTGCCAATCTTCAACATTTTATTCTAGTTCATTATTATTCATTAATCATTATTCAATAGATCTTTAATTTAAAATAAATTAAAAATATAAAAATAAATTTAATTTATATTTATTATTAAGTTTTAAATTTATTATAATATATAAATTTTAGTTTAAAAATATATTAAATTAATCATAATTTAATTAAATTAAATTTTTAAAATATTTTGTAAAGAATATAATTGCCTTTAATTTAAAAAATTGTTGATTTTTTCACCGACCTTACATAAAAATAGGTGTTACATGTAATAGAGCTCAATATATTATTATGGAAAGTGTAATAGAAACCTGCAGTGCACCCTCTGGTCTACGATATAACACGAGATGATCATAAAATATGTTTGCAGCTATCGAGTCTATCTGAACCTAGCTGTGGGAATAACTTCTTCGCGGTTGTATAAAGATTCACTAGAAATTTAAATGTCTCTTCACAATCTGTTGAACATCAATTTAACTTTGCAGAGTGGTTCTGTAAAGGCATATTCTTTACACATTTTATCACCAACGACGGAGCAAATTAAGAACAGGGGCTGCTAATAATTACGTATTAAAAATATCCCTGATTAGAAAATATTAGTTACTTCCTCCTATGTTTTCTCGCATTATCCTCCACTAATAAGATCATTTATTCTTATCCCAAACAATTTCCTATGTAAAGAAGGGTCTGACACGAGACTGGACTGGACTATGAAAGTAGAACGAACGAAAATTCGTTTTAGACATATCCAATAAATCTTGTTCATTCTTTGCCAAAGAAAGAGTCGTAATAATGTAACCATGGTGTATAATCTATCCGGCGAAGGTGATATATGGTCCTTTTCCTTATCTGAGGGATCAGTGATCAGTTGAGTGGTACTGATGACCTTTCTGTCACAATACTAAAAGCGAGAACACCAGAAAAGAGTTCGAATGACGAATGTCAGAAACACGTGGAAGTGGAACCCTTCGTCGTTTTTTTACGATCAAACGAGGTTGCGAAATGGATTTCTATTATCATTATTGTCCTGGCCTTCGAGATATTTCTTTCAAGGTCTCTCAAATGCTGAAGAAAACGTTATTGATATGTAAATTTGATCGTAATTTACATTTGAAAACTTTAAATTTCTTCAATCAGTGAAAGTAGGTTTCGAATTTGGTTTCGATGAGTTAATAAAGAAACTATGAAGCTACATCATTGGGACCAGTTCAAAGAAAATTGATTGAGTCGAAACAATGTTTTTATTTATAGCTTCCTTGACAGTAATTAAAATACGGACTCAGCTTTTTGCTTATTTTTAAAGTTGATCTGAAATGTAATATTGCTTTGTTTATTCGTGGTCACTCAATTAGAAACATTTCATTGGCAATCTAAAACATCGATACTGCAATTGGCACTTTTCCATGCCCCCAAAATACAATAAGCTCTGCCTACGCCAGATTGCCAGTTATTAAGCTTTATAAAAGTTTACAAAGGACAAAATATTTGACTAAAAGAAGTTACCAATAGTTGGGAATAGATTTTGTGATCAAATCCTCTATAAATAGCTTTAAATCAATATAAAAGAAACCCTGCTTCCTTCTTCCGTGAAGTATATCTTTGAATTTTGATGGACAAGGTGCAATATAAAAGATATAAAACTTCGAAGAGCATCTACGATTTAGGAATATGAAATGATGACTTCTGACCTGGAGATGGAAAAATAAGTCCTTCAGGATGTCAAGGAATCCGTGTTCCGGCATAGACTCTCAAGTTGTTTAAATAGATTTAATTTTTTTTTATGTCGTGTCATTCTAAAAGAAGAGATTAATCAAGAAGCCGACGTGGAATCCGCCTCAAAGAATCTCATAGCGAGTATTCTTTTGCCCTGTTTTACCCTAACGGTATTTAGAGCTGTGTTCAATTCTACAGCTACTTCTTTTCTTTTGTCCATGTATCTTTTTAAGTTACTCATAATTGCGCACACCGGTCACGTCAATGTAAATGACGCTAGAGACATTCACATGCGTGAGCTGAGCAAGTAAATGAGTGACCTAACTGCAGCTGATTCTGCACTTTAGAAAAAAAACTCCTTAATTAACAAATTAGACTGTGATTTTCAGATGAGATATCAATAGACTCAGAAGTTAGAAAGCTTGGAAGTAAAGTTCTCAGTTCTCACGTTATTCTTTGTTATTGCAGTCAATTCATTTAAAAAAAAAAAAAAAAAAAAAAAAAAATAGAATATGTAAGAAGCGATATTGAAATTATTTTTCAAAATATTCTTTCTTCCTTATAAGTTTCAATTAGTTTTTATATTTATTTTCCAGTTCCATTTGCAATTACAACGTTTTCAAGTAAATTGCTAGCTGTCAATAACTTTTATTCTTTATGAACTTTCCACATTGAATCCTTTTCAATTTGATGGGATCCGGGAATGTGAAACTTCAACCCAGTTGCATTTTAAGTAGAAAGCTTTCAATTTCTTTGTGCTTCAGTTTAAACTTTTAGAATATCTCATCTCTTTTAAATTTGATTATTTATTTGTTTTGAAATTTCTAAATTCATATTTTTGCCCTCTTGATTGCCTGCCAACTTTGAAAATTTGTACTATTTTCAAACTAAAAAGAGCTTCAACACCCTTAAATTATTCTCATTGTAATTTTTTTCCTCTCATCCATATACAAGCATTACTGATTTGCTCTAATGAATCGAAAATGTATCAAAACAAGCTGAAGGATCAGCAGCTTGTAACAGACCAATGTTGTATTCTAATGTGTCTTGTTAGACGTAATTAGAGGAATGATTAACATACGCTCTGTTTCACGAACAAGTTTGCTACTGGAGGTGCTAAATAACATTTGCATTCGCAAATGGAGTCCTAAGAGTACTTGGAATTAGTCTTGAAATGAAGAAAACTTGTCTAAGGAAGGATCAATTTTCGGTTTAGGCCACTTACCGGTACGAAGCCGACTTGATTTACTGTTGAAATTACCTGCCTGGGAGTCAATAACATCGAGGGAAGATGCCAAGAACCGTCTTGATCTCGACAGTAGAAAGCGTGAAGAAGCCAAGAGTTCCAAACTTCCGATAACAATGCCAGCCTGCTCGTGGCGAATAGAAAAACATGTTAAACAGGAAATGGATCAAGTCAAGCAATCTTTGAAAGTCATTCTTCGAAGATAAATCCTTCAAACTATCAAGAGCTTATCCAAATCATTTTGCCAAGTCAGCTTCAATGAAATTCATTATTTCTGTAAGCAGAACAAGACTCAGAATTATTTTTGAATAAATAAAGAGAATTCAAATGATTAAATCAGGAAAAATGAATAAATGAAGGGTGGAACGCCAAAATTGACAAAGTACAAAAAATTGACTTTCAATTTAATCGCCACTTATCCCCGAAGAAATGCGTGGTTTGAAGATAAAACGAGTTTTAAGATAAAATTGACTGCTCCGAAGTCTGTAATTCTGTTGTTGGAGGTATTTTTAATACGTGGTCTGATTTAAAATAATTAAAGGTGCCTTTATACAGCAACATGTAATATAATAATCGCTATAAATAAGAGACAAGAGTGTAGGCGAAGTACAAAGCGTGGGAGAAAATATTGCAGTACAGACTTATTTCTCTTGAACGAAGTAGGTACAATCTTTTTGCCAGGGATTCGGTGTGAAACGTAAGTAGTGATTCGAGAAGTGAGGTCGTTCGACGAGACTAAAAGGCAAGACAGAAGGGCACCATGATAATAAGAAGAAACGAGATGGAAACGAATCAAACCTTGGGGCAAGGCTTTGTTCGTTCACACGTACACGGAGATCATTTTTGTTCCCTTCAGATTCCGATCAATTTAATTCTTATCCAGAGAGAGAAAAATCGGATTTACAACACATAAATTGTCTCTCAGCGAGACAAAGTAATTTTTTTAAGACTTGAAGACAAATAGAATTCTTATTTGCAGTTGGAGAATTAAAAAAAATATATATAAAACAATGTGACTCAGTCTTTAGAATTTATGCAGAAGAGTTCTCCGATGCAAAAAAAGAACTTTTATTCTTTATAATCTTCTGATCATGAAATATTGACACGTTTAAATAGCGAGACTAGTTAGTTACACATACGTTACTTTCTGCACTGCAATCTCAATAACCATTTCCATTTATCACGCTTGGCGTAACAGAACAATTTATAATCATACAGGAAATATGCTGTTCTATAATACAATGTTGCAACCACTATTGAATCATTTAAATCTATTTTTCTTTTATAATGTTGAATAATGGTAATATTGAGAACTTGCATAAGTTAACGAGTCGTTCCAAAAAGTATAGTGAATATAAATGACTTGATTGCATCAAATTGTCACTATCAGATATATAGATGTCTTATTCACTCGGGGAAATGAAATTTTATTCGCTATTGAATTTTAATTTGATTTCAATAATGAAATAAGAACTCCTTATCTCTAATAAGAAACCATCGGTTTTAAATCATGATTTAAATAATCACATCTGCAAATAACTTTTGAAAGAATTTACAAATGGAATTCAAAAGATTGTAAGCGATTTCCAAAGATTTCAAGAAGATTTGTAAAGTATTCAAAGATTTTGAAGGATATTAAAATACTTCGAGAGATTTAAATGATTCTTACGAGAAAAGATTCTCGTTAATTTCCCCATCTCCAGTACAATAAGCAACTTTTTTTATTCTAACTTTTTCGATTCTTAGGTCATTGGCTGGAGGACTGTATTGCTATGTAATTGCAAATGGGAGGCCATGCTTTGTCGTAAATGAGACACGCGACAAAGCACCGATGGAATGCTAAGCAGCTTTGTCCAGATAGCACCTTACACAATTACACATTGCCAAGAAATACTGTTAAGCATCTTTGTTTTAGGCTTTATTGTACGAGCCAGGATTCAGTTTCAACCTGTAAATCTAATTTTGTTTTTAAAATCGTCCAGGACCATTTCAATACCTGCAAAACGCAACAGAAAATGTAAATTTATTAATGAATCGATGAGCATAGAAAAA
>JAUEJJ010000013.1:17358404-17382184 GCA_032164275.1 Synergus coniferae | reverse complement strand
TTGCAAATAATAGAATAGACAATTATTATTTCACGTAAAAAATAACGAATCTCATTTTCAAAGCATAATATTTATATCTTTTACTACTATTTTTTAACGACACTGAACTTTATCCAAACAAACCAACAGGCCAATCACTGAATGTTTACCATAGAAGTGGGGAGAGTGGGCGTGATCTACTTCATGCCCCTTACTTACGCCGAGCCACCCACACAGGTTTGTGTACGATGCTCCATCCCTATATGGAGTATGGGTCATGGGAGAATTATGCCATTCTGATTTCTGATGCCGTTTATGCAACCCACGTTTTCCTCGTTGTCTGAATTTAGTTTATTTTACGAATAAAATGTTAGTTTTTGTTAGATTTAAGAATACATTTTCGAAAAACTTGTGACAGTGAAGTGCTGTGTGAATAAGTTGAGACGCAAACATGCCGATTGATGTAAAATGCAAAGGCATCTTTTATAGTTCACTTACTCCAAAATGAAACAAGGAAACTCTTACCCCTGTTGTACAATGTTATAAGGTATTTTAATTGTAATGTAGAATAATCGAAAATATTAATTGCAGTTATTTTATTATATCAACGGAACTGCTCCAGTGGCAGAAATTTGTAATTAATTGTCGCTTTAAATTTGAGGTTAATTTATTCAACACTTTTCGGACACTAAATTCATGAAGTTCATGAATTAGATAGGGTTAAATTAAGTGTAAACTTAAATTACGGTCACTGAATTTGTTTAGAAGCCTTGCAATATCCTTTCTTCATTTGTTTTTCCTTCTATCAGGATTGAACTTCATTTTTGTGAGTGAAAAATTCGGAATAACTGAGAACTGTTTGAAGTATTTTTTTTAGTATTTTATTTTTGAAGTATTTATAAGAATAACTGTTTGCATATATTTTCTTTATTGATTCCTTTCAATTTGATTACCGTATCGCTTACTTATTATATAAAGTAAAATAATTAGATTCACGCGGTTTGCGTTTCTTTTTATGTTTGACTCCGTTTTGCAATGGCAATTGTTTAAAAGTATTCGGAATTAAATTATTTGAAATTGTATCGTTTAAAGTTACTACATCAAAAACATTGTTCTAGCTAGAAGCAGATTTCATTAAGAAATGGCAGAGGTTGCTAAGCCAAAGGACAATCTGATGAAGATGCTGCTGACAACAACTACTCCTCCAGCAGGAAGTTCGGCTTTGCTTAGTCCTACAGGAGATACATTGGATGATAACCCAAATAGATTTACAACATATTTGCATCAGCTGGCTGGCTGTCACGAACTCGAAGTCGATGTCATCGTCAGGGATCATTGTTATGCTCGACCTTGGAATTGGAAACCTGAAAATATCTATGTCAAACCCATCAAGAAGATTTTCTTCGGGAAAAATTCTTTATCGTAAGTTATTCTTGTTTATATTGTTTACCTTAGTAGTTAAGGGTGTTGAATTTAAGTAAAAACTCAATTCAATATTAAACTTATTAATCTTTTCACTGTGTACCGTTACTCACTTTTTAAATAGAATTGTGTGTTTAGAGCGAAAAAATCTCTAATTTGAATACATTTTGCATATAATGAAACGCTTGAACGAAGTATTCGGTAATCTGTAATATCTAGGGTCATTTTAACAATGGTGAAGTGCTTTTGCGTTATCTTAAACAAAAAAGAGTTGCTCTCTGAAGTTGAGCGATAAAAATAATAAATGAGATTCGGTAAAGAGAAAAAACTGCTCATTAAAGAATGTTAAAGAAAAAGGATACAAAATATTATAATTGTGAATCATTGAGCTGAAAAACTTATAATTCCTCTGAATAATCTTTAATTTTCACACTAGGGACAAGTTAAAACCTGAAGAGAACGTTGACGTCGAGAATAATAACGACGATCCGTCTCCACCTTACGATTTAGGAAGAATTCGTCACCTTATGGACGAGCTTCAAAGGCTAGCGAATTTTGTAAGACCTGATGAAGACAGCGAATGGGAAGAAAAGATAGATAAGACCTATTGGACTCCAGTCCAAGTTCGCATATTTTCGAAAGTGGTCAGGATTTTGACTGCGGAGAGGCTAGCAAGGCTTGCAAAAACGGGTCACGTGATGGAACCAGTATATCGAAGAGCGTCGGTCGACACAGCAGCCAAACGGTTCAGGGAAACTTTGGCTTCCATTGGTTGGGATATGAGAATTACCCAGTGGATCCATAGTTTGATGTTCGATTATCTTCCTCAAGAGTACCTAGTCATTTACCTTGATATCCTCCAAACCTTAAGACTGAAAATTCCACAGCTTATTGATAAAATGATAGCTGTTCAGACAAATATCAACGGAAAGGGTGGACCAGTGACTTGGGAGACCCTGGGATCTTTATTAAAACGACCTTGGGACCCGGTCACTCAGACTTTAAATTCCAATAGACCTGTAAGTGTCTATCTTGACTTTTCTTTAATTTCTATTTAAAAATTTTAATAATTTAGAAGATAAATGCTTTAAACTTTAAAAACTTCTTTCAGAAAAAGTTACCAGGGAACCCGATTTTGGTGATAGCGCCTGCGGGAATGGGAACCAGCGCCTCTCCTCGTCAGCATAAGTGGGTTTCACAACTTGGAGCATTAGGTATGGTTGTGACCGTCTATGTGCCTTTAGGATTGACATCAACGAAAATGACGATGATGGCTTGCATCGATCAATTGGTGCAAGCGACAAGAACAAAGATACAAGAAGTTAGATCTGATTGTCCTGGAAGGCCGATAATTCTCTTGGGTCATAACACTGGAGCTGCTTTAGCTTGTCAGGTACCTACTTCTACATCAGAATTATATCAAATCTTTTTATCCTGACGCCTGAAATAATATCCAAAAATTATTAACAGGTAGCACAAATGGAGCATGTGACAGCAGTTATTTGCCTCGGTTTTCCCTTTAATACCGTGGAGGGTAAAAGAGGATCTCCGGACGATACTCTCATGGATATTCGATGTCCCGTAATGTTCGTGATTGGACAAAACTCAACACTTGTAAGGCCCGACGACTTGGAAGATCTTCGCGAGAAAATGCTTGTCGAAACAAGCCTCGTAGTTGTGGGAACTGCAGACGACAATTTGCGAATTTCTACCACCAAAAAAATTTCAGAAGGCATCACTCAGAGCATGGTGGACCGATGTATCTTAGACGAGATTGGAGATTTCGTCGGTAGCATTCTTCTGCAGCCTCATCCCTTACCCTTGAGACCAGTCACGTTACCGTATCTGGATGCTCGAAATAAGAAGGATTTTCGAAAAAGGAGAAATTCGACTAGTAGTTCTGTGGAAAGCGAGCCAAATTCTCCAAATGTGAAGAAATCGAGACCAGGTACTCCAGTTTTGAGCGCTCCTTTAAGTGTACAAAGTGTACCCTCAACTTCTGTGTCACGTGCAGGAACTATGCCGACGAATATCGTCGTGAGTGGATCAAATGTGAATCTGACGCCGGGACTGAAGAGGAAACCGCGAGTAGTTAGTAATCAGAGAGCGAACTTTCCGGAAACTGTTATCTCCCCTAGGCTCATGGCTAAAGTAAGAATAAATGCTAATCTCGTTGCTAAAAAGTTGAGAATATTGAAAGATGAGAAGTACTTCACTTAGGTGTTTAAAAAAATGTATTATTGAAGAGAAGTGTAGAAAGTCATCGGCACTGCAAATTCTCAACTTTCTGACAACGATCTGTAAAGAGATCTTTTCTATTATTTTAATATATATGAACTTTTTTATAGCAGAGTGTAAATAGCGGAAACGGTGGGATAACGTTGAATATAGGGTCTTTGGCAAGCTTGGCTCCTGTAGGTCCAATACGATTCAGTCCTACGAGTGTGAGTCAAAGTTCCCCAGGAACGACGAAAGCTGGTGTAGCAAAATCTTCTCTTGCTTTGCAGAAAGGTACAAGAATGATCCAAGTGGAGAGTCAAAATTTGGGGAAGATTAAGTCTATTCCAATAGCAGGTAACAAATTAAGAAACTTTAAAAAAGGCACAATCGTTGAACTATAAGCCTGTATATAAAAACAAATATCAAATTAATATTAATATCAAATCAATAAAAAGTTTCTAGATAAATACAAAATTTTAAAGTCGAGGATTCTCCAAAAGGAAAATTTCTAAAGTTTAATAGTTTTTTAATTAAAAAAGTGTTTTGCAATTAACACACCCAGTCAATCTTTGAAGACCTTATAAATTTATAAAAATCTGCACATCCTTCTATAATTTTTATTAATTTTACTCTTACAATTTAGGAGGAAGCCAGATTAAAACGAATACTTCATCAAATCAAGGTAAATATATTTCGTTATTCTGTGAAACTGAAACCGAAACTTTGAAAAGAAATAATAATCCAAACAATATTCTTTATTTACAGCGACCCACATGAAATCTCCTGCCAGTACAAGTGGAACTTTAACAGCTCTTCTTCAAAGTGGCAAAAATCCACTCAGTGCAATAGGAAGAGGAATTACATCTAGTGTTCTATTAACCCCCAGCGTTACCGTTACACCTACATCACCCGCCACACCAATGCAACCTTCAAAAGGTAGAAAATTTATATCTAATCCCTTATTACATAAACGATGATTAGCAAGTTGTACTAGCTTTTGGAAAGTAGACTTTTTTTTTGTATTTCATAGAATTTTTTGCAAAATCGTTGCACGGCACGGTAAAATATAAAAGAACGTAGGCCTTCTTTTTTAAAAAATACTTTATAAGTTTGTAAATTTTTAAAATGTCTTTTAATATTTTAAGTGATTCATATCAATAATTTTTTATATTTTTTGTGAGCTTCGATTTTGTTTCTCAAAGAAACGTAAAACGTTATATAAAAAGTATGTATAAATGGTTGATATCTAATACATATCATTTTTTAAATTAAACATTTACTTTCATAAAGTAAGCTCTGAACTGGTGTTCAATATTTCTGTATTAATATTTTATTATTTTCATTTTTTTTAGTAATTAATAATCAAAATAATTAGATTAGAATAACACTGAGAAAGAAACAGTAATTCAGTTTGTGTATTAATTTTACTTTCCACAGAAATATTACTTTACATCTATTCACTGACTTATTTTGAATTTTTCAGTTGAGTATTTAATGTGACTTTCAATTTAAAAATGTAATGCTTTTTTTTTGTAGAAATACATTACAATTTTGACACAGTTTGATCTCTAATTGGCTATTTCTCAGTATTTACTATGGATTTAACAATAATGTATTATATGTGTACAGATATTCACAAATATTTTTGACGACAATCACTATTGTGAGCTTAGAAAAAGAAATTGCGTCTTTTGGCAAATGGCAGATCTGTAAATTGGTCTTATGCTTTATGTTAAATAAAACTTTTTCTTGTACTTTAGATTTTTTTCAATTCCTTTCCCAAATCCTGTTAAAAACAATTGATTAATTTAACGAAAAATACAACAAGATATTCAATCCTTTTTGCATTTACTGCTTTATAAAGGATTTTTCTTTGGATTGCAATTTTCAAAAAAAAAATTAAAAGAATGTACATTTTATCAACAGAAAAAAGTAAAACGAGGTTCTTCTGACAGTGGCTTTATTCTTTTTTGCATACTTTCTCTCTCTCTCTCTCTCTCTCTCGAAATACAATCTCATGTTCGATGTTTTGGATGAAAGGTCACAGTGGTTTTTAGAATAATTTTGAAAATGTTTATCAAGTCCTAAGAAGAAAATGAACCTTTGTCTCTAAAATACGAGCCTTAAAGGACATTTTCCTAAAAAAAAAATTAAAGATTACTAAACGAGGATACATATAAATTAGATTTAAAAAAAGCCACTGTGGCTTTGAAATCGAAAGTTCGAAAATTTTCTTTTTTTGAACCCTTTTTGAGTCAGATGTCTATATTTTATAGTGGCGGACAACTCGGGACCAGCAAACATGAATGATCATCTACCAACAACTACCACAACTGTAAAAGACATGTCCTCTCTTCAATCAGTACATCATCAATTAGTTTCTCATCACACGAACCAGTCTAGCAAAATCTACTCTTCAAACTGCAACAACCTAGTTACGCTGGAAAATTCTCGTAACCCACGAAACTCATCCAGTCATTCTCAAAATTCGGTGACTCTCTTACCGTTTTCCAGCAAGACGAAGTCTTCCGAAAAGTCAGTGAAGATAATCCCGAAGATAACCGTCAACAACTTGCTAAGAGCTCAACGACCAAAGCCACAATATCAAACTAAAAATTTCTTAAACGACGATCTGGGAAATATTTTGGACATCCCAATAATATTTGCCAAAGATGGTGAAAGTATAAACTCAATTGAAAAAACGCCTCCTTTGCCACAAGGTCCAATCACGTGTGTTAATGATAAACCTCCGCCTCAAAGGAATCCAAAATTGGGACCTACGAAAGTCGTTTTGATCAGCAATAAACAAGACAAATCGCAACCTCCTGGGAAATTTATTAATCCACAGAGGCAGGCAATTTTGCGTCCAAGTCTTCCAAATCAGAATATAAACCGTGTTCTTCTACATCCAAGATCTCAAAATCCAGTCATAACAAGTCGACCTAATCTTCCAATGCAAAATTCTATTCGAGGAACTCAGCCTACGGTTAAATACACAAAGATTATTTTGGCCAAGCGAAATTCTTTGCCAAGCACTAGTCACAAAGATAAAGGCGAACCGGTAATTGTAACGAAAAATAGTCAGAAAGTTTCTGTTCCGAGAATCTTCAGTACAGAGAAAAATGAGCATCGATACGCTCAAGTCTCTGTGCCAAAAATCTTGAACAGCTACGAGGAGGAACTGCTAGAAATCGAAGAGGCTATTAAAAAAAATATTATTGAGAGAAAAGTTGTTGACTTATCGAACGCTGATTTAATTCCTACAAAGAAGGAAAGCAGCAATGAAAATGGAATTAAAAAGGAAGAGAGTCAAGAGGAATTTTATTATTCGGAACCGTATCTGATAGAGAAAGAGTGAAAAGTATTATTCCTTGTTTCAACTTTTTTTTAGAGATTTTGGAATGATAAAATGTGTAGGCAATCATATTACAAAAATATAATCTCTAACTTATTCTTTACTCAATTTAAAAAAAGCTGTGGCAGAAAAAATGAAATTGTAGCAGGACTACTGTAAAAAAAGCCGTATACATAAGACTGAAGTTAATAGTATATATAATCTAATTTTGCTCTGGTGTTATCTTTTGTTTTCAAGAGTAAAGTTATGAATTGAAAAATTTATTTTTTCGTGGAAAATTAAGCTAGGTATTTTTTACCATAGACAAAAGTGACATGTACAAATAAGTCATAGCACTGTGTTCAATTTATTTAGTTGGAATTTTTTATTTACATTGCATTTAAATTAGAGAAGCGTAGAACGAGAGAAGCTAATGAGGCAGTTGGTCAAAAAGTTACTATGTATTTAAAAAGCTTTAACAATTTTTGAAATTCTGTAAATATTGTAATGATGCAATTCTTTGCGACAACAGACAAAAAGCTTTCTTCGTTATTTCAAACGCATTTTACTTTTTGAAATACGAAATTCATTTTAAATTAGTTTTTAGGAACTATTTACAATTTAGAAAATTTTATAATTCTTCCACAGATATTTTTTCAAGCTTTAAGTCTTAGCCTTTATAAAACTTTGACTGTATATTTCAAAGTTGTCACGAAAGTATATAATTCAATCCAAACCGTTATTATTAGAGACTGAATTTATATTTATTAGAAATCAGTTGATGTAACGTAAATAAATTATTTTTACCGAACAACGTTATAACTATTGTGAAAAAAAGGTAAACCTGTAGATACAAAATTGTATATTTTCAGTAGAATATAACTATCAATATATCAGGCTCAATATCAAATGTCTACGTTATTATTTTAATCGTGGAATGGAGCAATTTTCTGAAGACCACTTCTTAGTATTCAGATGTAAATGTAAAAAATGTACTGACTTGTTATTCTTTCGTTTTGCAAATGCTCAACTGCGAACAATATGGATACCTACATATATAATAGGTATTTATTTAATTACTGGCTTGTAATAATGCAATTTACGTGTCAGTCTCAATGTACAAGGAATAAAAATAACTTATTATTTAAATCTTCACTTTTGAATTGCGCAATATTTATAAGGGAAAAAGAAAATTCTGTGAAACCTACGAATAATCTATCCATGAGACTTAGCTTCAAAATACACTTCAAGAATGAATGAAATATTATCAACTATCTTTCTGAATAGCACAAAAGACTTGATCTTTCAATAGAATACGACAGTTGGCGTCCCTTCCTGTATTTAATAATATATACTCCACTAGGTGGTCTTCCTTGGTGAAGAGTGATAAATGCGAGAGCTGTGCATATGAACTCATAAAGAATTGAGGAAATAATAGTTGTCCCCTGTAGAAAGCGAATACAATTTAAGCTATAATTACACCAATTTCCATTAAATATTAAACATCCCCACAACGAGCAGCTCAGAAAGTCAAGAGACTCTTCTTGGTAATAATTAGAGAAACGACAACTGTCTCTCAACATTGTATTTCGCATGTTCAATTATTAATAGGTAGTATCTGAGAAGAAGAAAACTGATCCCTATTGACTTGCACATATTTAATTATTAAAGGCAAATAGTGATTAATAATTTACTTCAAGGAACTCCTTTGAAGAAAGGGAGGAAGGTAGACTGTCTCTTGTTAGTCAAATAGAAATTGTATTCAGGGAATAATTAATTAGTGTAGCTTGCGGAAGTAAAAGCAACCAGTCTTGAGTTTCAATTCGTTGGACTTAGTAGGTACAATGAATTTTCAGAGTGTGAATAAGTTTTTACTTATTGTAAATTGTCTCTCTGCAAACTTTTTTCCTGTGACTTGCGAGGCTTCGGAATTTTCACTTGGATGGAAAATCTATGGTATTATTTTGTGGATAATTGAACTCAGCTATATAATTCTCTGTACTTTTGGACTCTTTATCGTTCCTAAGATGAAGGCTGTGGAAGGTGGAGCAGCACAAGTTCTAGTGACAGTGGAAATTTTAGTGATCCCTGCATATATAAATTTTAGAAGGAAATTTTTGAAAAAATTGATCAAATTGATGAATAAAGTTCTTGAAAACTCCGATGAATCCAAGGTATTTTAAGAGATTTCTATAAATTTCAAACGATTTCGAGATTTTTAAACATTTAAATGGTTTTAAAAAGTTTGTAAGGAGTTTCGTTGGATTTTAAGGGAATTAAGAAATGTTTCAGCATATTTCAAAGAATTTGAAATTAATCAAATTGATGGAGAAAATAATGACTTTTTTAGATGGAGGTCATTATTAGGAAAATCATGGATCAATTTGACAAGCCTTTGAAAATTTATGGAGTAAGTTCAATATGTTTGGTAGGTTTTTGGGCTGCACTTGGTCTAGTACAGAATTTAGATAAGGATCAATTTTCTTACGGAGATTATCAAGTGCCAATGTACTGGCCAGGAGAACCTTTTACACAAAGTAGTTATTCCTGTGGTGTGCTACTGGCAGTAATTGGGATCATGACGATGGCTACTAAAAAAATGAGTATGGACATTTATATAATGCACATAATTACATTATTGACTGCTCAGTACTACTACATAAGCACTGAACTGGAAAATATTTTACAACAAAGCGAACGAATTGATCTGTATCATAAACACCAAGCATCAATGAAAAGAGATTTGCGGAGACTGATTCGACAGCACATTATTGTGATACGGTAAGCTATTTGGAAATGGGACTAATTATCATTTTATTTTGGTATTCGCAATCTTTTCAGTGCAGGCCAGATGGTAAAGGATCAACTTTCTCTTAACGTTGCTGTAACTTATTTGAGTTGCACGCTTCGGTATTGTTTCTTGGCGTACATGTTCGTTGGAGTAAGTGTAAAAAATTATAATAAAGTCCTTCTTTATATATGATTAATTAATTTTTTGTTTCTCTCTCATTAAGTTTCTATCAACCAACTTCGAAAAATTTTTGGTAATATTGTACACTATTGGTGTTTTCGTTCAAGTTTTCATGCTATGTGCCGGCGCTCAAGGATTATTAGACGCTGTAAGAATTCTAGATTCCTTAGTTAAAAAAATTTAATTTAATGAATACTCGATGAAATATAAAAAAAAATTTAATCTGTATTTTGATACAGAGCAAGACTGTAACTGAATGTGCATTTTACAAACAATGGTACAATATCCCTTTGGGATTTCAACGTCTTTATGCAATAATGATGATTTCTTCGAAACTTGAGTGCAAACTCTCTGCATTTGGGGTCGCAGATTTAACTCTGCCAACCTTCGTTCTGGTAAACATATTAATTTTAAAATCAACACAGAAAAAAAGGTCTAGCTTTTGTTACATTTTAAGTCCGTTTTTAGACTCAACGCTACATTTTAAGCCCATCTTTAGTCTTAAAATAAGACTAAAAAGGGACTAAATTTAGCGTTAAGCCTAAAAACTGACTTAAACTGTAACAAAAACTAACCTTTTTTTTCTGTGAAAGCTACAGATTATAAAAACTTTTATACTTTTTTTTTAACAGATATTGAAACATTCTTATTCTATATTCTTACTCTTGCTAAATGTCAACCTATGAACCTGACCTCAGACTTAAGATAAATCTAAGAAGGAAGTATAGGGAGTGGATGTTGTCAAAGCAGTCCTGTAAATTTATTCCTACATGCTCAGCTTCCACTCTTCAATACTCTGATTAAAAAATATTTTTCGATGTAAAAAGTTAATAAAGAAGCGCTCTAAATATGTTTGTCTAAGCATAAGATTAATTTTTATTCCACAGCCATGCCAATTCTCAGATAATGAGTATAAAATTTTATTTGATTAAACAGTAAGTATTGCAATTTACTTGCCATCAATCATTATTCAATAAAACATCTCCATCCTTTGATGTAATAATTGTGTACACTTTTTTACTGAGTTCTGGACCAATTTTTCGAACTGTCGTCACAGGTCCTGCTGTCCTTCTGATCTGTTTTGAAAATAACATAAAATAAAATGTTAAAACCGTGTAATTTATTCATATATTTCATATAAGATTATATGAAATCTTTTTATCCTAACGTATTAAATAATATCCAAATATGATTAACAGGTAGCACAAATAGAGCATGTGACGTCAGTTACATCCTTGATTTTCCCTTCAAATTCGTCACTTGTTAATTGAAAAATATTTATCAGGGGAAAAGAAAATTCTGTGAAACTTACGAACAATTCATCTAAGAGACTTTCCTTCGAAATACACTTCAAGAATCAATGAAATATTATCAACTGTTTTGCTGAACATCAGGAAAGACTCATTCTCTTAATAGAATACGACAGTTGTGTCCCCTCCTGTATTTAATAATTTATACTCCACTAGGTGGTCTTCCTTGGTGAAGAGTGATAAATGCGAGAGCTGTGCATATGAACTCATAAAGAATTGAGGAAATAATAGTTGTCCCCTGTAGAAAGCGAATACAATTTAAGCTATAATTACACCAATTTCCATTAAATATTAAACATCCCCACAACGAGGAGCTCAGAAAGTCAAGAGACTCTTCTCGGTAATAATTAGAGAAACGACAACTGTCTCTCAACGTTGTATTTCGCATATTCAATTATTAATAAGTAGTATCTGAGAAGAAGAAAACTGATCCCTATTGACTTGCATATATTCAATTATTAAAGACAAATAGCGATTAATAATTTACTTCATGGAACTCCTTTGACGAAAGGGAGGAAGGTAGACTGTCTTTTGTTAGTCGAATAGAAATTGTATTCAGGAAATAATTAATTAGCAAACCTTGCATTAGAAAACTCAGTTATGCCATATTCAACCAGTCTTGAGTTTCAATTCGTTAGACTTACATTAGTAGGTACAATGAATTTTCAGAGTGTCAATAAGTTGTTACTAACTGTAAATTTTCTCTCTGCAAACTTTTTCCCTGTAAATTCCGAAGTTATGGAAATACCTTTTAGATGGAAAATGTATGGTATTATTTTCTGGATAATATTTCTCAGCTACATCAGTCTCAGTATTTTTGGACTCTTTATCGTTCCTAAGATGAAGTCTCTGGAATGTGGAAGTGTACAAGCTCTAGTAACAGTGGAAGTATTAATGATTTCTGTATATGTAAATTGTAGAAGGAAATTTTTGAAAAAATTGATCAAACTGATTAATAAAGTTCTCGAAAACTCGGATGAGTCCAAGGTATTTTCAGATTTCTATAAATTTCAAAGGATTGCGAGATCTTTAAATATTTGAAAGACTCTAAAAAAAATTGTAAAGAGTTTCGTGGGATTTTAGAGGACTAGAAAAATATTTCAAAGGATTTAAGAAGACTAATTCATTTCGAGCAATTTTTTTTAGATGCAGGATATTATTAGGAAAACCATGGATCGATTTATCAAGCCCATGATAATTTATGGAGTAATTTCAATATGTACGGTAGCTGTTTGGGCTGGGGTTGTTCTGATAGAGAATGTGGACAAGGATCAATTTACCTACGGCGATTATCAAGCACCAATGTACTGGCCAGGAGAACCTTTTACACGGAGTAGTTATTCCTGTGGTGTGCTACTGGCAGTAATGGGGTGCATCACGATAGTGACTAAAAAAATGAGCATAGACATTTATACGGTTCACATAATTACATTAATGACTTCTCAGTTCTGCTATATAAGCACTGAACTGAAAAATATTTTAAGAGAAAGTGAACGAATTGATCAGGATCACAAATACCAAGCATCAATAAAAAGAGATTGGCGAAGACTGATTCGACAGCAGATTATGGTGATACGGTAAGCTCTTTGGAAATTTGATTAATTTTAATTTTATTTTCGTATTTTCAATGTTTTCAGTGCAGGCCAGATGGTACAGAGTCAACTTTCTCTTAACGTTGCTGTAACTTATTTGAGTTGCACGCTTCGGTATTGTTTCTTGGCGTACATGTTCGTTGGAGTAAGTATACAAATTTTGTAAAAAATTCTCCTTCATGTATGACTGATTAATTTTTCGTTTCTCTCTTTTTAAGTTTCTATCATCCAACTACGAAAAATTTTTGGTAATAACATACATAACTGGTTCTTTTATTCAACTTTTTATGCTATGTTCCAGCTCTCAAGGATTATTAGATGCTGTAAGAATTCAAAGAATATTTTTAATTTAATGTATACTCAATGAAATATAAAAAAATTTAATTTGTATTCTGATAGAGCAAGACTGTGACTGAACGTACGTTTTACAAACAATGGTACAATATTCCTTTGCGATTTCAACGTCTTTATGCAATAATGATGATTTCTTCGAAACTTGAGTGCAAACTCTCTGCATTTGGAGTCGCAGATTTAACTATGCCAACCTTCGTGCTGGTAAATAAATCAATTTTCAAATCCAGGTTATGTATTATAAATATTTTCATATCTTTTAAATAGATATTGAAACAGAGTCCAAATCCAGGTTATGTATTATAAATATTTTCATATCTTTTAAATAGATATTGAAACAGTCCTATTCTGCTTTTTTATTCTTGCTAAATGTCAACGTATGAACCCGATCTCAGACTCAGAATATTCTAAGAAGCAAGTATAAGGAGTGGATACTATCAAAACAATCCCATTCAATTTTTTCCTACATGCTCAGCTTGCACTCTTCAATACTCTGGTTTAAAAAATACTTTTTGATGTAAAAAACTTAATAAAGAAGTACTAGAAATCTTTTCGTCTGCAATTTAAGATTGTCTTTTATTCCACAGCCATGCAAAAGCTCGCATAATGAGCACACAAATTCATTTGACTAAACAGTAAGTGTTTTAATTTACTTGTCATCAGTCATTATTCAATAGAATATCTCCATCCTCGGATGTAAACATAGTGTACACTTTTTTACTAAGTTCTGGACCTATTTTTCGAACTGTCGTTACAGGTCCTGCTGCCCTTCTGATCTGTTTTGATATAACATAAAGTAGAATGTTGAAATCTTATAAAACATTCATAATATATATGAAATACACATTTCTAAGTTTTGGTACTTACGGGTACGTCTTTCAACAACATTTCTCCTTCGGCTGGCGTGCATTTCATGTAAGCCTAGAAGCAAAAGTCAATGAATTTTACCTCTTCTAAAAAACGGAAATGTCAATTTTTATTTTGTTATTCTTTTTAATCGGCAATGCCTTTAAAAGCACAAAATAAAATTTTATTCTTACTTCTATTAACTGCAAGGGACTTCCATATACTTGACATATTGCCTCGGCAGTTTCCAAGCTACTCAAATTAAATTGGCAAAGTTGTTGCTGCCACAGTCTCTTCAATCCATTGCCATCCTTATCGACCTTCACAGTATCTCTATTATCTCCTACAGCATACCAACTGACTTTTTCTTCCATATTTCTTCTCTTCTCCGCTTTAAGTGGAATCTCAGCAATACCTTTAGTATATTGATAAACTACCAAAGCCAATTCCTCTGCAGACTGCACAATTCGGTTAGAACAGTTGTTTAAGATTTGAATTTCGGTTAAACCTATTTCCAAATCCTTTCTCGATATTTTCGGCGATGCTCCATAAAGTTTATCACTCTTGCTGTATCCTTTTTTCGATTTCTGATTCCCCAGAATTTCGTCTCTCACTGCTTTGTCTTTTTGATTTTTGTGATATGAAAAGTAGTCGATTATTCCATAGATTATTAGAGTCATTTGCTTCTGAGGAAATAAATCACAAATACTCTTTACAGATGTGCAGAAAGTGCCGTTCGCTATTTTTTCTACTGCCTCATCCCAATTCCAAATAATGATCATTTGATTCTCATCATGCAAGTTCCTTTGTGTAAAAATTTCACCTTTTTCATCCATACAATTTTCCTCAGTTTGTCTTTTCCACGAGATGCTTTGCGGAATTAATTGCGATCCTATGTTAAAGGAAATCTCATACTCTTGCAATGTTTTAATAATGTCTGCGAAGTAGGGTCGATTTTGAATATCTTCATTGATGATGATTTTCATAGATTTGATGCATTCCTCGGGCTTCAGTTTTTTGTAATTTTTATTAGTCAGAGCCTTTAAAGCCTTGTCCTTAGCCTGTTGATCCTTTTTCTGTTGTCTTTCAGCTTTTAGTCTCTCTTTTTGAAGTAATTTCGCATTATTTAATCGTTCCTTTTCCGGATCGACTGCCTTCTTTTCTAGAGATTTCGTTTTCTTCTTTTTGGCTGAACTTTCAGCTCTTTTTAAGATCGCATATTTCTGAAGTAAATTATCAATTTCAGAGGTCTGCGAGTCCCTCGAAAAAGAGCTTCCTGATGTTTCGAATCTAGAGTCCGGATCATCGACATCGTAAATAGGAGAAGCGTTGGTATAACAAGAACTGAAAACTGTTTCAACATCGTTTTCCTTCTTTCTTTTCTCAGATTTTTCATTTCCCTTTTGATAATGAAAATTTACTTCAGGATACTCAAAACTGGAGTCACTTAGAGCGTCGATTTCACGGGAGCCTATAACATTAAATTCTGCTGTTTCTACGAACGAAATCGAGTCTCCAGAATTATTTAAAATATCAATTTTACTAACATTCTTAGTATTAACTTCTGTAGTTTCAACGAATGAAATTGATTCGCCAGAATCACTTAGAGCATCAATTTCGCGCACTTGATTTACATTAATTTCGGCAGTTTTTACTAGAGGAAGAGACTCTTCAGAATCACTCAAATCACTTAGCACGATTATACTATCTGAATGTTTATTCTCCATTGTAGCAGAATAGTTAAATTAAAGAAATAATAAATTAAATTAGTTTTTACTTTTATGATGTACTTCACGAACTTTTAATTTGCCGACAAAAACGGTAATCCTGCTGGATCATTGTTTGTAAACAGAGATGCAAATGTTGTAAACAAACGAACATATCTTTTGTGACTGAAGAGATTTATTTCTTATCTCAAAGGCTGGAGAGCAGACATCAAAACAGTTTGATTAACATTTTCACTTTTTTATACCACTTTAAAATGTTTCCAGGCTAAAAAAAATGTTTTGAAGAAAAGCAAGAAAAGCAAGAAAAGCTTACTAATTTTAGGCTATGTCTCTGTTCACGGTTGTCCCTGTTGTCACATGTGATTTGGTATAAGGGTATGGTATAAGTATATTAGCACCTTAATTTGTGGTGATGCATGCAGATGCATGCAATTGTTTCAATTATTAATCGAAACTTCACTTTTTATAAAGCAGATAGAGCAGATATGAGAGAAAAGCAACTAAAACATTTCACTAATAATTGAAAATATACATTAAATTCAACAGATATTTGAGTATTTTTTGGTATTTTTTACACTCTGTTGTCTGTTCAGGTCTGTTCATCTGTCAACCTTAGAATTGTGTACGATACTTTAACGCTAAAGCGCGAAAATTTGAATTCCTAGAACCTTTCAAAAAATGAAAGTTTTCTTCAAAACTATAGTTGATTGTACGGTAATCAGCAGTGCTTGAAGTTTATTTAGAAATTATAGAGTATAGAGTTTAAACTTTTTTTCTTTTTCTCAATTTTAAAAGTGTGGTGTGGAGGGTGTGGAGTCAAAGTGTAGTTAAATTATTAATGAATGAGACTTAATGAGACTGGGATTATGAACAGATCCTAAGCAAAGGCGGGCGTTTATCGGCATCCTCATCATTTCCGTAGATAACCGAACTGAAGCCGAACCGAACGGAAATAATGACGTCAGGATTTCAGGAATGGACGATTATTTGTGACAATTCGTTTGACGCAAATTTTGGCGATTGTGTGTGATTTGTGGGCGAAATTTACGAAAATATTATTGTGAGTTAAGTGCGAGTGGGATCTGTATTCCACGAATCGTATTCGTTTTGATTTCATGAAGGTGAGTGAAAATTGGTGCTTATTGTAACACAATCTCATTAACACTCCCACAAGAATGGTAGTCACTTTTCACTGTCCGTCAATTCTTTAAAGATATCTTCCTCATTTCATTGCACTCTCTTATTGACCTATTTTTTTTAATGAAAAAGGATGCAGTCGAAACTCTTTTCGATTCTGTATAAATAGAGTTCTAGATAAGCCTTCAGTCGATGACTCATATCAAGAAAATGAATATCTGGAGCCTTTGGTTTGAGACATTTTTCAAAAATTTTCAGATATTAAAGATTTTTTAAGTTTAGCTGGATAAATTTACATCCTCTACATCTTCATACTTAGAAGAACATGTTTCGATTTAATGTAGGTGTGGAAACAGAATACCAAAATTTAATTATCGAAATTTTGGATGTATTATATATTGCCATAGTGTTCGGAAATGACGAAAGAATTTTTAGTCTTACTTACTCATTAAATGATTCATCGGCTTATAGTGTTGGTTGTTAGTCACAGCAAAAAAAAAGATGTAATTTTTAACTTTCAGAATACTGTTCTTTAACGCACAGAACAATGTCAGACCAATTTGGGCCAATAACCCTGAAATGGGACCCCAAGAATTTGGAAATTCGCACAATGTCTGTGGAAAAGACTTTAGAACCTTTGGTTCTGCAAGTAACTACATTGGTGAATACTAAGGGTCCAAGTAAAAAGAAAAAAGGAAAATCGAAAAGAGCTAGTGCTCTGGTTGGAACAGTGGAGAAAGCCACTGCAAATTTTATTGAAAAAGGAGAACAGATTGCCTATGAAAATCCTGATATTACAGCGGAAATGCTCAGCGCAGTCGAGGAAGTCAGAAAGTCCGGTGGTTTAATGAGTATTGCTGCTCGGTAGGTTTTCTCTTTTTTTTTTTTTAATAAGCACTTCGTTAAAGTTTTACTTAAAATTAAAACAACTAAACACAATTCCTCTTTTCAACAGAGAATTTTCAGATGACCCATGTTCTTCCCTAAAACGCGGAAATATGGTTCGAGCAGCTAGGAATTTACTTTCGTCAGTAACACGTTTGTTAATTCTAGCAGATATGGTTGACGTCCACTTGCTCTTAAAGTCGCTTCACGTAGTCGAAGAAGATTTGAAAAAACTGCAAAATGCATCATCTCAGGGAGAACTGCTTGAAAATATTAAACAGTTTGGTAGAAATGCAACGGAGCTGATGAATCAGGCAGCAAAACGACAACAGGAATTAAAAGATCCGCAGCTTCGAGATGATCTAGCAGCTGCCAGGGCTGTGCTTAAAAAACATTCTACAATGCTTCTCACAGCTTCTAAAGTTTATGTTCGACATCCAGAACTCGCTGCTGCTAAAGCAAATCGAGATTACGTTATGAAACAAGTTTGCGAGGCCGTTAATACTATCAATGACGTAGCTCAAGGTAAAACTTCTAATGGTCAACATCCTTACGACGGACCTGGGGAATTGGCAGCTGCTTTGGACGAGTTTGACGAGAGGATGGTGATGTCTCCACTCACGTATAATGAAGTTCGCACTCGTCCAAGTCTTGAAGAAAGATTGGAAAGTATTATCAGTGGAGCTGCTCTCATGGCAGACTCTTCTTGTACCCGCGACGAACGCAGGGAACGCATTGTTGCTGAATGCAATGCCGTGAGACAGGCTCTTCAGGATCTGTTGAGCGAATATATGAACAATGTGAGTATGTTTAGAGTCTTTTCTGTTTTATAGCAATTACAAGGTTTCATCTGGTTTTATAGAGATTTTAAATATCTCTTGCATATTTAATTTTTGTTTAAAGATTTTAAATTCTTTGGCGTTTTTAATCTTCGTTTGATGTATTTTTATCATATTTATACTGTATGGATTTAATTTTTTTATGTTGACAACTTTTAGGTGTGAATCTAAGGTAGGCAATTTACAACGAATTCATTTACGTATTTTTAGAGTGTTAATGTTATAATTTATATTCATTGTTTCTTTTTGTTATCGAGGGCAGTTGCTGATTGCTCGCGATAGTAAAAGGGTAAATATTAAAACGACCCTCAGTGTGCCCTGAAGTTTGATTTTAAATGTTTTGTTTGTAGTGCATAAAAAACTACCACTACCTTTTTATCCCTTTTTGTGAATCGCTTTTATGTACATATAAAGAAATTACTTCAATTTCGTTTTTGAATTAGAAAACTCAATCTACAGTATTATCAGAGTATTGTCTTGTAATTTAATAGTTACGTAATCATTGTACTTTGGCACTAACTCTCTTTTAGGTATCTCTGTGAATATTGAAAATAATTTAAACTTATTGAATTTTTTTTTCAGTCACTTAACCTGCACCTCGAAATATTCTAATGACATGTGTTATTCTCGACTAGTTCCCTTTTTTGCTTATGCTTCACCTAACTTTTTACATATTATTTTAATTATCTAAATTATATTTTGTAAATAAACAAATGATTGTTTTACGGGTGTTGGAGCAGAGTTTTGATCTCAAAATTCGATCTCTTCATTTTACTTAACAACTATTATAATTACATATTTTTTTTTAGCTCTTTAGTGATATTAATTTTTTAAGCAGAATTATAGCTACAAAGCGAAAAGATATCTAGATCTAATACTTCTTGAGTAAAATGAAGAGACAGAATGTTGAGGACAGAAATTGAACCAATACTTAATTATTAATCACTGCTAAAAATTTAAAAGAGAAGAGTGGAAAAAGCCTTGTTAGAAATTTCAAATGAAGGTGAGTAGTTAGTAATTCATTTTACATGTGACTAATGAGGATTTTTTTAACAGATGGGCGTGAAAGAACAATCAGAAGGCTTGGAGCGTGCAATAGATCAAATGTGCAGGAAAACTCGCGATCTCAGAAGGCAATTGCGCAAAGCTGTTGTCGATCATGTTTCCGACAGTTTCCTTGAAACCAGCGTACCATTGCTTGTTTTGATAGAAGCTGCTCGCAATGGTCGGGATAAGGAAGTGGAGGAATATGCACTGGTCTTCACGGAACATGCTAATAAATTAGTTGAAGTAAGGAAATTAAACATCAATTAGAATCTTAAAATTAAAAATCTAAAGTTTAAAAGTCTAACATTTAAAATTATTTACAGGTTGCGAACCTAGTTTGTAGTATGTCTGGCAACGAGGACGGCGTGAAAATGGTTCGTTACGCAGCAGCCCAAATTGAGAACCTGTGCCCTCAAGTAATAAATGCTGCTCGTGTCCTGGCTGCTCGACCCCGTTCCAAAGTCGCCCTTGACAACATGGAAGTCTTCCGTCAAGCTTGGGAAAATCAAGTCCGTGTTCTAACAGAGGCCGTCGACGATATCACTACGATCGACGATTTCCTCGCCGTCTCAGAAAATCACATTCTCGAAGATGTCAACAAGTGTGTCTTGGCTCTTCAGGAAGGCGACGCAGATACTTTGGATAGAACAGCTGGAGCGATTCGAGGACGCTCAGCTCGAGTTTGCAACGTTGTTCAAGCGGAAATGGACAACTATGAACCCTGTATTTACACGAAGAGAGTTCTTGAGGCAGTTAAGGTTCTGAGGGAACAAGTCATGCCAAAGTTTGCACAAAGGGTTGAGATTGCTGTCGATGCTTTGGGCAGTAATCCAGCAAAGGACGTGGATGAAAATGATTTTATTGATGCTTCTCGATTGGTTTACGATGGAGTGCGAGAGATTAGAAGAGCCGTTCTGATGAATCGGGTAAGTTAATTACCGTAGAAATACTTTAGTATTGTATTATTTTAAATAATTATTAATACGGAAAATTATTTGTTAAATAGGCTGACGAGGATTTGGATCCAGAGGATGTGGAACTGGACGAACATTACACTCTCGAAACTCGAAGCAAGTCCAGTGCCCAAACTGGAGAGCATGGAGTAGACGAATATCCAGAGATCAGCGGCATTACGACTGCTCGCGAAGCCATGCGGAAGATGCCAGAGGAAGACAAGCAAAAGATTTTGCAACAAGTAGAGTTCTTCAGGAGCGAGAAGTTGAAGTTCGACAGAGAAGTTGCCAAATGGGACGACGCAGGAAACGATATTATCGTTCTGGCAAAGCACATGTGTATGATCATGATGGAGATGACAGATTTCACTCGTGGTCGTGGGCCATTGAAGACCACAATGGATGTTATCAATGCAGCAAAAAAAATTTCTGAGGCTGGTACGAAACTAGACAAGTTGACGAGACAGATTGCTGATCAGTGCCCTGAGAGTTCCACGAAGAAGGATCTCCTCGCCTATTTGCAACGTATCGCCTTGTATTGTCATCAGATGAATATCACGAGCAAAGTTAAGGCTGATGTCCAAAATATCAGTGGAGAACTTATCGTATCTGGATTGGATAGTGCCACCTCTTTGATTCAAGCAGCTAAGAATTTAATGAATGCTGTCGTCCTGACTGTGAAGTCTTCTTATGTAGCATCCACAAAGTACCCGAGACAATCGACTGTTACGGTAAGTTTTTTTATTATTTGTTTTTGAAATAATTTAATATTTGAAAGGATGGTGAGTTTGGAAAAACGTAAGCTTAGTTTTTTCAATTATACTGAAGCCGAAAAAGTTTTTTTCCTTCCATTTGTTTATTTACTTATTTTTTTATCATGAAGGGTTAATTTGAACGAATGATTTAAATAGTAAAATAGTTGACTTAAAAAATGTTTGTAGACGGTTGAGGATAAAGGAAGTGAAACAAAATGGGGGCAGTCCGTTCTGATCTTCTTACCCGTATCCCACAGCCTATCTATTCTCTACTCCGTTTCATCGGTATTTCTATGCTGGCAAAAATACTAAAGCTGTATTATTTATTGAGAGTAGTGATTTACCTAGTCGTGGCCAACTTTTTATTTTACTTTCGATACAAACGTAATTTTTGATTTGCTTCTTCCCTTTAGTTTTTCACCTTTAATCAGCAAAAGTATTTTCCTTTTATGCTCGCGAAATGTAGTTCTTTTAGTAACAAATCCTAATTTTATCAAGAATAATTGGTTTAGTGCTTTCATTACTTTAGGAGTAAATAAGTTATGATTATAATATTGCAAGATTGCACTCTTTCACGAAGATTTTCGATCATCTGTTTAGATTTTGAAACAAAAAAATTTGAAGTTAAAAATATTGCTTATTTAAGGGCGTTGGATTTAAGTTGTAATTTGAAAATCTGTTGAAAATTCTATCTCTTCATTTTACTCAATAAATATTATAACTGAATATATTTTCGCTCTATAGACATACTCTCTTTCAAAGTAAAAGTGTGACTATGGAGCCAAAGAAATGTTTAAATGTAATACGTTTAATATTATTTAAGTAAAATGAAGAAATTGAATTGTGAGGCTAGAACTTGAATTTAACGCTAGGCTAGGCATTTGATCGGAAGACTGAATGACTAGTTTCACAAAGCTAGTGGTGCTTAAACATAAATGTGACATAAGCAAAGAAATTGAGTTCGTAATTAATTTTTACAGTTGCATCTACACATGTTTCTCATTTTAAATGTAGTTAAGATACTTCGAGTTTGTGTCATATTTATGAGTAGTAATCATAATTCAGCTACGTATTTTGCTAATAAAATTCCTTTTCTTGCCATAAACGAACCGTATTGGACTTTACAGTATGTAAGTATCGTAAATTGTATGAAGAACTTATATTTCTTTATAATTTTTTAAAATCAAATTTTCCAGCTATTTTAATTTGTTCCAATTATTTTAAAATTGTACCATCATCATTCTAGATATTTTTATTATTAATCCCAAATTTTATTGAATACCCACAATAGAATTCTCTCCCATTGCAGTCGCCAATTGTCGTTTGGAAAATGAAGGCACCCGAGAAGAAGCCATTGGTTCGACCTGAACGACCAGAGGAAGTGAGAGCGAAAGTCCGTAAGGGTTCGCAAAAGAAGGTCCAGAACCCAATCCACGCACTCTCCGAATTCCAAAGTCCGACAGAAAGTGTTTAAAAATCAACCAGTTAGTGATTTGCTGAAAGTTTGCACTACCAAGTATCGGAATGCATGGTAACAAATCGTTTTAAATTGTAAACTAAATATCTAAGACGTCTTTTTTATTTAAAGGCGTTTTCCAAATGTTAGTATGAGAATACTAATACTTTAGAATTTAGATTTAACGCAGGTATTGAGAGGATAAAGAGAGAACGAGTTAATGAAGTACCGTTTCAATATCTTATCATTCCTCTATTTTAATTCGAAGGAACGTTTTAATGCCAAAACATTTCAAGAGCTACCTTCTCTTTACCATTGATAAATCAGAGGAAAGCGTTCTTGCTCTTCCAGCATATTTTTCGTGCGAGCAGTAAAATAAATTTGAAAAATCACAGTAAATGTGAGCCTTCACGAGTCGTTAAAAGTATTTACCAATCACGAAGCTTGATTTCTATTTCTTTGCGATTTTTCAAGTTTTGTAACTCGTGAAGACTCACCATTTGTACAGAATAGTATTTAAATATTTGTGAACTAAATGTTTATGAACGTGAGTATTTATGAACATTCTGAGAAAAGTTTTGAGACGTCTGATGATAAAGACGGGAAGGGATATGAATGTTCGATGCCCTAATGTTTAATTATTTAAGCTTTTCTTTTATAAATCAGCAATTAAATATTGAAGGACTGTGTATATTTGAAATTGGTTTGAAATAGTGGCAGAATACTGTTACATATGTACTTATTCTGTACTTATTTCGAATTTAATAATTGATATCCGGTCTCTGGAATTCCATGGAGATCCGAAATTTAAAGGTGCATTTATACCTCTGTCCGCCCGACCGGTGCGGGCAGACATTGTCCTCAGGCTATTCACACGATCAATTTTCCGAGGATTTTGACTGCGGAAAATGGCGCGGAATTTTAAATATTGTTCAATTTTAAAATAAAATAAACCA
>JAUEJJ010000013.1:17339698-17356570 GCA_032164275.1 Synergus coniferae | reverse complement strand
GAGATTGCAGAATTCTTGATGGAAAATTTATATATAATATACCATCATTGCTTCCGCATTTCATTGCAAGTCAAAACTTTAATTATTTCTGCTACATTTAAATTATTTTGCGAACTTTGCTTGATTCTTAGAAATCAAGTGTACATGAATTTGAATGGTGCGTTTGCATCAATTGCGATATACACTATAAGCGATATAACTTTGCAGCACCCCCGTGAAGTTAGCACACCAACTGTAAAATATTCAAAAAAATTTTAATGTAATCGTTTGGTGGTGTTTGGTGGTCAACTTTGACCAAACGATTTTGAATCAATTGATGTTAACCAAATTCAAAATAGAGCAATTTTTGTGTGCTTTGGTTGTTTTATTTCAAAGTTCCACATTTTTTTAAAATTTCGACCACCAAACGTTAAGAGGTGATTACCAAACACCACCAAACGATCTCATAAAGAATTTTAAAAAAAAACTAAAATGGGTGGTAACGGAAGTTGGTGCACCAACTTTGAAAATTCAATTACTTGCTTAGTTTTCACCACCAAACGTTGAGAGGTGACTACCAAACACCAACAAACGACCACCAAACGATACCAAAAAGAATTTTTGGGAAATATTAAAATGTGCTGTGCTACCGTGAAGATGGCACCTCAATTTTGAAACATCAATAACTTTTTCAATTTAGACCACCAAACCTTCAAAGTTGATCACCAAACACCACCAAACGACCACCAAACGATTATATTAAAATTTTTTTGGATATTTTACAGTTGGTGTGCTAATTTCATGGCAGTCTGCAGCTAGTATAAATAAAGTCAACTGTATACTACGTTGTCGTGTATTCAAATGGGATAATAAAGTTTACATAACATACCGTTTCTATGAAAAAGCAATCGTTTCTTTAAAAAGTTTATTTTTAAGTTCTTTTATTCTTATAGTGTAGAGTCAAAAAATTTAATTTTAGGAAATCGCGGAATTCCTAAAAATATTTTAGTAAATAAAAAACACCTCATTTTCTGTCACATACATATGTATTACATTTTTATTCTACATGATAAATGCTATATGTGTAAAGAAATAAAGAGTCGAAGGGGAAAGAATACAAATGCTAAATTGTATGATATAAACTGTAAAGTATGATTGAGTAAGCAATGGAGAGCAGGGCAAGCCAAGATACCAAATTCACATTTCTGTTGAAGAGTAGCCTTGTCTTTAATTTTTAATTCCGCTAATATTTGGTCTAATTCGAGCTCATAGAAATAGCGAAATGTAAATACATGACTGGCAATACCATTAAATATAAAAAAAAAAACCTTATTCGGCCTTTCTTGAAAAACTTTATTCAAACTCTAATTTGAAAGTAAATTTTCAAAAAATAAAAAAATTTGACGTTTTGCAATATGGAAATTCTAGAAAAGTGGATTAAAAAAAGCTATCATTTATCGTTTACTCAAGGTGAAGGTAGCAAGACTATCGTTTGTGACGTTTTAGATTTATATAATGAAGCATCAGAGTGCAGATTCATTGCCGAAACTAAAATCTTATAATAATTTATCACCGATACCCGAAAGTATGTCTAATTAATAGTAACAATTTATATTATTGTAAATTAAAAATCATGAATATAGTCAGAAGTATCATACATTTTTCACACAAAACTGTTTACAATTAATGTTCCAACGTGAAAGATGTTGGAGATGTTAGTATTTTATATTTTTTTTAGTCATCTGCACCTCCTTAAATTTACAAGGGGGATGTAGAAAACGATTTTATATTACAGATTCGAGGCATGCTCTTCTACCCAAGCGAAAGAAAGCGAAAACAGAGAATTTGAGACACGTTGGACGATCACAAAGATCTTATAACATGAATAAATTTCACCCGCTGCAAGTATGTAGTCTAACGCTTCCATAATTTTTTTTTGTTCTCTTTGATCACAATACTTCTTACATACTCACTGTAGATTATGATTTAAACACATTTCGTGTCTAAACAATCGCAATGTCTACTGCGCAATGGAGAATGTAGGTTTTCGATTTCTTTAAACATAAAATATAATTTACAGTAATAATATGTACCTACAATAATATACAAGTGATGGAGAAGAACAGTCGATCTTTTTACAATCAATTAGTACTTGACACTGATTGTGTTTCTATCATCACCTACATCTTGAATCGCAAAGCTTTCTTTTTTCTTTTTCATTTTTTGCGAGAACAAAGCAACTGAACGACAATGGAAGACTACATAAGTGACCAAGTACCTTATAAGCGTCCACAGGGGTAATGAAAGTATCAAAAATGCGCGTCTCTTAAATAAAATATTGTACAAAAAAAAGCCCGGCGATAATAAGAATCAAAGCAATCCGTTGCGATTCAAGAGTTTCAAAGTACACACTCATTTATTCTATTTTACGATCTGACAATAGTGTTTTAAGAACCTATGACCTATGAAAATTTTTTTCAGTAATATTTTTATAGAAACTATTCTACAAAGTAAGTAAGCGATGAAGTGACCCGCCTGATACCAAAGAGTCACCGAGAGAGTCCCTCACAGCCTAAGTTAGACTTTCGTATGAGATTTTTTACGTCTATTTAAAACAATAGGCAAACCAGGACCCAGAATCCACATTCGAGCTGGCATCGGAACCGATAACGATTTATTAGACTAAGAATCTATCGAATTAAATAAAGTATCTAAATCTCGTATATGTATTTCAAATTGTGATGTATGTTTAATTAGAAGATTGTTTAAATAGAATCTTGATTCTTAAAAAGCTTGATTTCTTAAAAGCTCTGAACTAGTTTTTGAACGGAATAGTTATTACGAAAGGCGCTTCGAAGCCCAAAATATGTAACCTGCTGATAGTTTTTAAACATAAAAAATACACAGTTCTTCTTTGATGTATAGAATCAATATAGAAATCTAATTAGAAAGATAGTGCCGCATAGATTAAATTCGTTGCAAACATATATCTTAAATATTATACCTAATTGAAGAAACTCGATAAATAAATAGTTTAGAGTGTACAATTTTGGAAAATACTGCAGGAGACATACTTTGTATTTAAAATTTGCATCCTTTCAAATTCATTAACTGTCCTACTTTCCTTTATACAAAAATGCGTGTTATTTTTTCAAAATAATACGCAAATTGATGCTTCGAGGATCGTATACAGCCGGGTGTTATCGCTTTACTTTAACTATAGTCTGCACTCTCCTGTCTATTTGTACGTATAATTGTTGGCTTGCAATACCTAATAGGATTCAGTTAAAATAAACGCTTAACTGTGTGCTTGAGGGATTCCGGGCGCTTCGGCAGCCCACATTCGGTTGCTGTAAATGAGACATTGAGGGCCTCCTCTACGACGACTTTGCATTCACTTCAGGTGGCGTAATCACTGTTGAAACTGACGGTCTAAATGATGGAACAAATTCCGCCGCGTCAGGATTTAATGTACTCTGAAACAAATATAATAAATTTTAGCACCAAAACAATCTTTATTTTAGGAATTAGTTGAATTATTATTTCTCTAAGAGTTTCGAAACATGAAGAGTTGAAAGCGTTTCGCAAAATGGTAGGGAAAATAATCTAGCATATAATCTTGAAATTACCCGTTTAGCAACTTCATCATGGACTCGCAGGCTGCTTAGTTGTTGACATAATTCGGCGCCGTTGTTTTCGACAGTGTTGGTAGCCGTCGACCATGCTGAGGAGGTTTGATTTCTTTGATGTTGCCTTTCTTCTTCCAACATTGCTTCTAAACACTCCTCCATTAGTTCCTCTTCTTCTAATTGCTGGAGAACCTACAAGAATTTAAGAATCTCAGTATAACTTTTCAGTTTATCATGCAAAATTCGATTGTTTGCAGAATTGAGTCTTGTAATATACCTGTTTATCGAACTCTTCTTCATTTTCCATCCACAAGTATTCCGCAAAGTCTCCATCGCCTCCTGCTTGAACATCGCCTTCTCCTTCGACTGCATCTAGATATGAAATTCCGTTGTCGTGGCGATAATATCCGTTACCGGATCCAGTACTTGGAATCTTCATGATCATAACAGCTTCGATTTATCGCTGCAACAAATTTCATATAGCGTCACTATTTTTGAAGTGTTTCTTTATTTATAAAGAGAAATTAATAATAATTGGGTGTGCCTATCAGGTAGCACTCTTGATGAAAATAAGTGTAATATGAGAGCAAATAAAATTTGTAAAAAAGGATTATTAAAATTGCAGGGACGTAATTCATTAAAAAGAGCTAACAAAAAGTCAAGTCAGTCTTAAATATTCTTCAAGCCTTACATATTTTTACATATTTTTCACCTTTCTGTTTTTTGTGTCTCGTTTACTAACGTTTCATGATCTAAATTACTTCAAGTATTCTTCTTGAATAAAAAAAAATTTTGAAGTGTGCTCTCTCGTAAATATAGACATAACTAGAATATATAAAACATTTTGAAATATGTCTATTTCTCAATAAAGTATTTGTCTCCAGTTTGTCTCAAGTTCAAACGAAAATGATAAGAACATCAATCAATCAGCAGAAAAGACTTTTTTAAAGGTGTTATTTCGTACTTTATGTAAAAAATTCTAACTTAGTTTAAAAATGTACTGAAAAAGAGAAACAAAGACAATATGAGGTTTCTTTTATTTACTTAACTCTTTTTAAGAAAAGTTTCGGTTATCATCTTGTGACATCTAATCAAATAAAGCTCTTAACATAAAACAAAATAATAAGAGGATAAAGTGTTCTTTCTTTGTACACAATGTACAATAAATATTTTGAATTAATCGTTGCTTAATTGAAAAATGGCAATTCCACCGATTTTACAGAAGGAAGAGTTTTAAAAAAATATTACCGTGAAATTACAAAAACGACGCAAAAACACAATAAACAACAGATACGACAGATTATAAATACATGAAAATACTCAGGCGCATGAAAATCCAACTTAAACACTGTTTACTCCTTTGCACATCCCCACTCGTTCTAATTAAACCCCACTTCCAAATCAAAGAAATCAGCAATATGCTTGATCTAATTATGGACTGAATCCACATACAAGTTCCAAAAGACAAAAAATATTTTTCCCTATATAAATATCTTTCTCAAAGAAGAAAACCCCTTTTTTTTAAGCAAATTTTTAACTCACTTATATAAATTTAATATCCAATTTTCACATATGTAATTGTAAAATGATTCTGGTAGTTTCTCTCCCGACAGAATTCTCAGAAGAAAGCAGAACGGCGCAAAATAAATTACTTGAAGCGCAATTTGCTAAATATTTGCCTGAGGAAAGAAAAAACACATTTTTCACAGAAAACCCTTTAAATACCTTTCACACAGCACCTCCGTAGACAATAAAATAATTAAATTGGTGACCACACGATGTCAGAAACCTTCTTTCGCGAAAAGAGGGGCGACCAATTATTTGTATGCGTCGTTCGTGGCGACCTAGAAGCTGAATCGAATCAGCGAACCAACTATTAAACGTAAAACACGTAAAACACAACGGCAGACAAGGCGAGACTGAAGGCTTCAAAAGGTTGCTGACCAAATACAGCCTTGAAACTCTCGAATTGCCTTGAAATGATGAACGAAATGCTTGAAACGTTGCTGTTCTGCACACATACGCGATTCACTTTATCTCACTCAGGGTCTCTAACTAGGCAGAAATACGGGTTTACTTTGAATTTTGAGCCAAAATTACGAAAACTACTTGAGAATTTTGCTCTCCTGAGACTACCAATTCATAGTAACCGAAGAAAGTAGCACGAAACCGCTTGACAGATCGGGGCGACCATTTTTTTCTCTGTCTCGCTTTCAGTTACCGAGGACAACATTTTTGTTAATCGAATTCACACCACACTACAAAACTTCTTTTATCACACAGCTTCCTTGTGATCACACATACCTTATTGCAACTCCTGGTGTGAGGATTCGCAGATATTTGTTGATAATTGTTGTGATACGCAGTTGTAATCAGTAAAATACGTGTCGGACAAAACACTAATTTATGTATTACTTGGTATGTATTACACTAGACATCAGCGACGACGTTGCCATCTGCACTTGTTGGCTTGGCAGGCGTGGGGAACTCCAGTCAACTCCAGCAGAGATTAGTTAGAAAAATTTTCTCTTCTTAGAACTCACTTTTTAAGTTTATTCTTGTTTCCACCTCTCATCAATTAATTTATTCATGAATTTAGTTAAAAAAATAATCGGTAAGCGTGTATAACAAGTAGAATCAAAAAATTTAACGCAAGTTCAATTTTCCGTTAAGATACTTAGTTTTAGTGTGCTCCAATTAAAGTATTTTAAGTCATTAACGATCCCAATTTTACAAAATTTTAATTCAATTTTATTTTGTACTTCAGCGAAATCCCAAATTCAAATAACATAATTATTTGAGTCTTAAATATTATATTTATTATCTACTTTATACAATTTATTAAAATTTCCCGCCGTTCTAATAGCGCCCCTCGTGGAAATAAATGTAACTAAATTTCCGGTCATTGTCAAATCAAATCAGAATCTATTTTACATTTATTATTTACAAAACGAACCGTAAGCCTTAAAAAGGATATTATTACATTTAGTAATTTTAAAAGTAAGTTTTATTAATACTAAATTAAAAATTGAAACAATAGTAAACTTTGGAGATTGAAATGACCTTCGAAAATTCGTAGTTCTCTTGACCAGTGTTGTGCGGTCGTTGATTGGAGGAATATTCGACGTTCGAGTGTTGACGTTTCATCAAAACAAAGCACTTGGTTTGGTAGCATTTTATCGGGGAGATTCGTGGCAAGTGCGCCTTCTCTGAGTGCTCAGTATTTTAGTGAGTGTTTTCGTGAAAAAGAGGACCTGGTTTATTAATTGGAGATTTGAGGTTACAACCAACAAGAATGTCGTCAACGGCGAAGTCAACAGAGGAGCTTCTCGGAGGTGAGTAAACGAACTTTTTACATGGGCAGCTGTCACTCTGACATCGCAGCCATTTCCTATTCGTAAACAAATGCTGAGCGAGGAGGCTTTTTGCGTCGTAGATGCTCTTTTAGTAATTGACACGGTTTCACTTTATCGAATCTTTCTTTCTGTATTTGTCATTTTTTTTCTCGAGTCAGGTTATTATGGCGTTTCTGAAATTTTAAAACATTTTATGACTAAGTTTTTTAGCCTTTGGCGCCTTCGCGTCTTTGCCGGCGTCGCTTCGTTCAAATCCTGTTGTATTCCATATTTTAGTCTACATAGTTCAAGTTTTTAGTGGGGGTTTGACCAATATTTTTTTCTGGAAATTGACGATTTTAAAATGTAAATTAATTGTAATTTTGATAGCCATGTATGACTGTGATATCTTTAATTTGAGAGTTTTCAGTAAAGTTAGAAGTTTGAAAATAAAAAATCAAGTCCATTAAAAAAATTGAATTCGAGCATTCTTTGAAATTGAGATTTTAAAACAATTGATAATCTAGCTGTTAATGCAATAAAAATAATGAATTAAGCCTTTCTTTTTAAGAAACAAAAGCATATTGATTTACAAAAAATTCCGTATAACTGAAAATCCAGAAGAGTCTTTAAATAGAATCACGCATTCCTAGAAAGTTAAAGACCTTCCGGCATGTCGTACGTTTAGATTATTAAATCACCTTACAAAATAAGATTTTCTAAATAAAATAACAAAATATATCGTAAATTTCTTTTCCGCACCTGGAAGCGTTTTCCTATTGATTTTTTTTCTTTTACTTCTCTCCCAATGACGTAAAATTAACGACAATCTGTACATCAATCAAGTGCTGTAATCTAATATAGTGGGAGTCTCCAGAGTTTAATAAAGATCCCTATATCGACCTAACATTACGCACAAGGGGTCCAAAAATAGAGAGAAAATTGCTTCAGTTTTATTAGTTCATGTTGCTTGTCCACTATCACATTTCGGAATAGCGTAATTTGGAAATCCTCAGTATTGTAAAAAAGTCAAATTCCAGTTTTGTTTTATGATAATTCGAATTTATCATATTTATTAGCTATTAATAATGACATTCTGAGTTTGAGGGAGTGCAATTAGAGATTAATTTATGCATCGAGAAACTAAGATAGTAAACATTAAATGGAAAAAAACAAAGATGTTTTGAAATTGAAAAAGATTGGAAATCAGTTTCAAATAAACATTTTTATTCGGCTCTATTTGTATTTGAAGTGATTCTTCGTTCTTAATTTTCTCTCAATTTAGAAGTTGTTGTCCAGTCTTCATTCTCAGTTTCTCATTGGTCTCAATAAGACGAAGTGTCCGGAAAAAAATCAAGCAATCAGTTTCAATCAGATAATTCGCATACTAGAGAAATTTGAAGTGCTCGAATGTGCTTGATCATAATTATATAATAGGAAATTAGCCGAGGAAGCGTTCGTGACTTACTACAGTACTACTATGCCTTTCTGGTTACACGATACATTGCATTACACATACATTGTGTATGTATTAGCTTGATACGAAACTTTACCGAGCATTAGACTTAATTTACTTCATTACTTAGATTCCTTATATATTGCAAGCAAGTATATGAAAACGGAAATATTTACCATGACTATATTCAGTTATTTTTCTTGACGTCGCCTCACGCGTAGAAAACGTCGTATTTTAAAATGAAAATAAGGCGCAGATCCATATGTAAACATAGGATAATTTTTTATTTTAGATTGGAAACCTTGTCAACATTTTTAAAATTCAAATTTTTTAAATTTCACGCATTATACTTTCTTTTTTAACTGAGTAAACTAAATAAACACGACACGACCTCAGACAAAAATGAGTTGATTCATCGGTTTTAAACGGTTTCTTTCTTTGTTCCAAATTCTTTGAGTTATTTTTAAACGAGAATCGACGGAGTTGAGTATTGAACACAAAATAATTGCTTTTTACTTTAATATGAGAAACGCGTACTAAAGAAGGAACTGAGATTCCATTTTCTAAACCCGATTTATAATAGTGGGCGAATATGAGTGGGCGTATCTTATATATATGTATAGTAGATTTTATTAGCTTAACGGACGTATGTGTGTAACGGATTTATAAATGTTTGTGCTAAAACTTCCAAACTAGGAGTAATTTGAAAATTTTTAGTTATTCCAAACCTAATCCATTTCTCCATTATTAAATTTTTCGTTTCACCTAAAGAGTATCAAAATTATAAATTTTTTTCGCTTGGTTTGGAATGTTTGTAATATGAAATATGGATACAATTCTGGTATAGCATACATAGTTTTGTGCTGTAGTAGAAGAGGAATATTGTGGTTAGCGTGCGGCTTTGTGGTGCTGCAACTCTGCGCATTAAGGATTATCTTTATGCTTTTGTATCTAGAATAGTTCATTTGCATGTAGTTGAAGTTCGGAACATTCAAATAAATAAATTTTTCTATTGAATGCACTTTAAACTAGAAACAGTATTAAAATATTGATTCATTTGCATTGAAAATATATGAAAGAAACTTGTAGAGCCTATTTTTATTTTTAGTTAGAACATTATTTTTGGATAAAATAAAATTGAAAAAAAATTTTCGTTCATTTGAATGTTTCGAACTTCTGGTACAAGCACTTGCTTATTAGCAGCAAATTAGTGAATAGACAATATTGACTTCAACTTTTAAATTCCAAAGCCGCAATGTACTTTAAATAATTATGATGAATTTATCACCCAGGTCATTTTCCCTTACCACCTTTTTCAGATGATTATTAGGTTCGTAAATATTATGGATCATGATTATAATTTGTGCTGTAGACTTAGAATCTCGACATAATAAATTACTTAGAGACCTAATAGTAGAGCCAAGTTGATGGCATACTTTTCTCTAATATATATATATATATATATATATAGGTATACGTAATTTGCTATTTTTTCTTCTATGCACTTTTAAAGAATAATGAGGAGTCATAAAAGACGTTTTTAATGTGTGGTAGAAGCCTATTTTTCTTTAATTTAATGAAGTATGTATTCAAAATATTTTTAATTGTAATGTTCAATGATTTGATTGGATTACATTTTCTTGATGACAAGTATTGTTTTCCGCGAATTTTGTAGTATAATCTCAAAACCTTTGTCTCGAATTATAAACATGTTTGTCTCCTATGTGCGAAGTATCAAAATTTAAGTTGGCATATAAATCTTTTTCATTGAATATAATATATTTTCAAGTTTCGAGTAAAAGATGTAAATGGTAAATAAGAGGCAAAAATCAGGTCCAATTCTATCCGACGGTTAATGTTGTAAATAATATACGCGTACTTTTAAAGTGCATTAAAAATATTAGCCTGCAAGATATTTCTGGAAACTGTTCTTACAACACTTTGATAAAAGTGTAGTTAGCATATTTAAATACATTCTTGCGTGTAAAAGTGCATCGATAAACTTAATTTTCATGTCCAGAGGTCGGAGACCTCGTCAAAGAAATATCGCAATTTTTTTTATTTCTCCTATTTTAATGAAACTAATTTGGAAGAGTTGCTTTATCAAATTATACTATACGTTATGAACATTTTTACATTCTCATCATTTCTAATTTGTTTTTATATAGTTTTCAATGCGGATTCATAACGTTTTCAAATAGAATGTGTAATAATATTAATAATAATAATAATAATGTGTATTCGTGTCGGTTGATTAGCACTAAAAGGAAATGCATTCATGGTTACTCTCAGCTAATGACTACAATCAGCCATCTTGTAACTTCCAGTTTATGCTTGCCTTTATATTTCTATGAATACTCTCAAAAGAGTTAAAAAATAATAGGTTCTATTAAAGAAGAGCTGAAATTACTAAATTGTTTTTACAAATTCATGTTTTGAATATGTACTACTGATTGAAATGCAATATGCAAAAAAATAATATTGAATTTTTCTCTTTTGGAAGCATCTTAGCATTAACCTATTGAAGATAGTCACCATGACAGATTTTTGTATAGACTGTCTCAGATTTTGGCCTTCTTAATATAGAACCTCAATTGAGTCATATTTCACTTGGAGGATTAAAAATCCTCTTCACAGTGTGTGTTTCTGAGAGTTAAATATAAAGAAACTTGAAAGTAAGAATTAAATAGAAACACGCCATTCTATTTTTGTCAGGAGAACTTGACAGGATGCATACAAGCAGCTTCCTTCTGGTTTACGTGACCATCGTCAGGTTCAATTCCACTCGATCACTTACGATTCACGAATGAACACTTATGACCATGAATTACACCAATGATTTAATATCTTTGATTACACGCAAACATTGAACTGTTTGCATGATTTTCAAGAAATTAAAAACTCACAAGTTGAGATACATATAACATTTTTTACCATTTTCCAATTACTTTCTTATCTAACTAGCTTGCAATGTAAAATGCAAGTTTCCACTTTGAAATTCAAGTGTTGCAAATGATTTTAAATTGTTAATTGACGTTCTTGTTTCATGCTTGACATGTTTCAATGTTAAAGCTGAAATTCATTGCTCTATGTGATAAACTTTCTTCTGAATCAGCCTTGTGTCTTCATTAATGCACTAATCTATCACACAGACGGTCATAAATTGGAGTGACAGACTGATAAAGGGTTCATTCGTGCGTGCATCTACATATATTTAAATAAAAGGCCCGACAAATTCTAATTCAATTTGTAAGACCATTACAGTGTCAGAATTTAGCATAATATATTAAAACGATGCAAAATAAAAAACGGATATAACACAATCAGAAAACAGTCAACTGATTAAAGTCTTTTTTTGGCCAAAAATATGGATAACGTAAACAAGTGATAATTTTATTGCTGACAAGTTTTTAAAAATAACATTCAGGATGTTTTTACTCATGAATATCAATCGAATCACGAATTTTTCTTAGTGCCTATTTAAAGTCAAGTTTACAGTTCTCATGTCAAAAATTATATCCCAAGTGTATTTTTACTCAAATTTTGAATGTGTATTACACGTGTGGCCATAATCGCACGTGTAAATATTCAGATTTACTTTCAGAGACTTTGACTTGGATTTATATTTCACGAAAATATTTGTTTAAATATTATTAGTTAACATTATTGTCATCGAATCATGTAATATATACCTTGAATGTTAATTGAGGTCTTGATTTTTTATCATTCTGAGCTTTCGCTGGGTGGTTTCTTCTCTGATAAGGCGACGTAATTCACGAATGTTAATTCTTACGCCATCCCTTGATATGAGATAATCACAGTCCTGAATTTCGACAATAACATTTTTAATTTCAATATTAGTTATATTCGTGGACATTCTATTAAAATGATTACATGTAGAAGATAAACGAAAATTTTGTCGATGAAAGATGAATTATTTACAGTAAGAAATAGAGGTTATTAACCCCACTTCTATATAAAGTCAAAATAAAAATAAATGAACTTAATGGAACTTGAAAATCAAATGTTTCAAGTGTTCAATCAATTTTTTTGAAATTCTTTTGAATAAATTGTCCCCTTTCTGGGATATTAATAAATATATTATCCTATAAAATATAATTTTCTACTTACATAATTTTTTCATATATCTATATCTATAAAATATAATTCTCACGTATTATGTAGAACTTTCAAAAATATAATTTATTATTGAGGTCAATTGAGTTGGATTATCTTGAAGTATGTAGTTACTGCAGTGAAGACAGAACAGTGAAGTAAGACATTGATGTTCGAAGGACCTTAAAAACATTAAAAAATTGGATAAAGCTTAGAAAACTGATTTTACTCAATTAATATAACGTTTTAATAAAAACATTACCGTGGCGAAACTCTGCATTGAATATGTGTAAATTTTTCCAGCAGTAAATTGACATGGGTCACAGCTTTTTTTCATTATCATCAGCAAAAGCTTCCTTGAACGTAACGGAAACTCATACCAATTTCCGTTGTATCTGAAATTTTTTTAAGCTCTTCATCTACGTTTTAAATGCACAATAATATAAAATTACATGAATTATTACTTACATACAATCGGAAATGTTATTTCCCTGATTTATCAATTGCTGACAGGGTAGGGATAAACAAAAAAGGTGAACTATTTGATTCACTGCAGAAGTACCAAATCTCACTGCTTGATCCGGATTATCTAAGTGGGTAACTGCCTAGATAGATATAATACATTTTTTATTATTCATCTAACAAGAAATATAATTTTAATCATCGAACTTACCTGAACTCCTACCACACTAATGCTTAACATATTAATGGCAATTGTTACAAAAAATGCCGTTGAACAACATTCGTGGATATCTTTAACGAAGCTAATAAAAAAGCATAAAATACATAAAACTCAGTCTTTGCAATAATATTACCCAGAATTAAAATTAATTAAAAATAAAGATTCAAAATAAAGATTAAAAAACGTATTGTTCTTCATATGTTGTACCAACATTATTATTTTCATATGTTCATTCGCGCAGAAGCTGATGTCCTCAAAAATTTGCTGCGTAAGTGTAATTTCACTTTTGGAACCATAATTTTGATTTTTCATGATGTTGTTGAGTCTAGCTCTGTAAGCAGAAACTTGTTATTTTTCCTTTTTAAAACATAATATCTGTGACTCAATTTATTAATGAAAAATTATTAAAATTAATTTAATACTGTTTTTGTACCCTATGGCAGCGAGTACTCCAGAAGCATGTTGCACAGTCGTCATAAGAATTAAATCTCCAATCAGTATAAATAAGATGTAAAAGAAAGTAGTGTAGTAATTATGAACGTATAGCAAATAATAGTATTTATCTTTGTCAATATAAAATTCAGCAACGAAAAGCGGAATTTTGGGCCTTGTTTCATTCAGCGGCGCTATCACATTTAGCAGTTGTGGTACAAGTGGCATGACCAGAAAAACTGCCAAAGCTACGCATAGAAACGCTGAAAAAATTGTATAAAATGTTGTTTGAGTGTACTTAATGATTTATATAAACATTTTAAACTTCTAATTAATCTATTTTTTTTTCACTAAAAAGCAGAACAAAAAAAGAGTGTCATCAATTTGTCAATTCTGTGCAATATTCACTTCCAAAAGTTCTTCGAAATTTATTTCCATCATCAGCGAATTTCCTTATAATTTCAATTTCTGGTTTTGACGACCAAGTCTTCCAGTCTCTTTCGATTGAGTCCAACAGAACTTTGAACTAAAACAGATAAAAATGTACAGATAAAAATGTCCGGGATTGTCAAATATGCATCAAATGAAGAGACTCGACATTTTTTGGTTTTAAAATAGCATCAGGTTTCAAAACATTTTTCACCTTTCCATTGTTAATAATACTATTTATATACATGATGAATCCCACGATAGATACAAGTATAGGTGGGATGCACTCTATAGTTGTGTCTATGTCGCCCCATGATTGTTGGATTCCTATCAGCTGTAAAGTTGAGATAAACTGGTATGCAATTATTTTAAAAAGAGAAGTTTATTATGGCAATAATCACCATTGGAATGAGCATGCTTACGCCACTAAGCATGATAAAACTCCTTAGCAGTCCTTGCACCAGTTTATTTTGATACGGCCATTGTCCCATAGCAGATAAAATTCTTCGATCCGCTTTATAGTACTGAGTGTGCATTGTCTGGTGGTTCGGTCGGTACTATTGAGGAGGACGATATTAGAAATTTTACCTGAGGGCAATTAAAAGTATACCTAAGACACTGGTAATTAATTCAACTGATAATAGCTGTCGCGTGAGTCTTTTCCGAGATATTTCTCAGATGCATGATAAAATATGCACAAGATGTGTGTAGTTAATTGTGTGACGCTTACAGCTGTCAGAAACAAAGGTGAATATGAAAATAAGGAACTGAGTAGTTAGGAAAGGGAAATATCACTTCCAGTTCCAGAGTTCCAGACTTACGTGGAAGGCAAAGAGCATTAGTCTTATGCCAATAATCATAAGGAAAAGAATGGGTATTATACAATTTGATATTTTACAGTTTGATATTACATACAATTCCATACTGTACAATTTAATATTGTACAATTTGATATTCTACAAGTTTGAAAAGACTGCTGATTGAATAATTTAGAAGAAGGTCTAAGTTTTAAGAACGTATACCTGTCTAAACAATAATATAGATTTTTTGTCTGTTTCTTCCAAAGAAAGGTGATACTGAAATATGATACAAGCCTTAAAAATAACAAAATTCCTGCAGGAGTTTATTTTGATTCTATCTTTTCTATTGCTCGCTGTAAGCTGAATTTGTTTTTTTTTTTTTTCTACATTAGTTGATTGACCTCAGACGAACATTCAATCTGACATTCTTAGACCTTTTTTGTATCAAGCATTTGCACTTTAAAGGAGATGGTTTGAAACATCTGACTCATAGTCCTCACCGACTAAAAACACACATTCAAAGGAATAAAAGACTACACGTGGAAGGGTATGCAATATGCATTGAAGGGAAAGTGAACTTGCGTGTGAAAAGTCACGTAGTCCTCTTTAATTATATGTTTTTCAGTCTTGCAATTTTAAAAACATATTTACATGATTTTTTATGCTTAAAAACTCTTGCATCGGTAATCTTGAACTCTTGAATCATATACATTGAATTTTAAATTTATATAAATTAAATAACATAATTTTTGTATTCCCTTTTTGTGAGATAAAATGTACGTTGACTTGAAGGGACATGAAAATTTATGAATTATTCTTTAAATTTCAAACTTTGATATGCAATGCATGTCAATTGAATTAATACATGCAGAAAAATAGTAATAATCAATTAAATTTACGTATTAAAATATTTGCTACATTCTTCTAGTGACAACTTAAAGAAAAAATTAAACAAAAACAGTCAATTATTGTAGCGTGACACAGCCATGACGTGTCTTGATTCTGAGTCAATTAATTGTGTAATAGGAAAATTGCATTCCTTATTGTAAAAATACACAGTTGATATAAAAAAAACGCGACCTCACAAGAAATTATCCCGGTGATATGATGGAAGTTTACTGTACTCGGTTTGTTCCGTCGGAACAATTTACATTTATTAAAAATATAAGGTTCAATAATTTAGAAGGACATTTAGAAACATCTGCGTCAACTCGTAAAAATTATACTAAGTACCAAGGTGCTTACTAGAAACAGAAATTCTCAAATCTCTTGGTTTATGCTTTTAATGCAGTAAGCTGCCTAAACTGTCCGAAGACACAATCCGATTTTATGATGACTTCTTGTAATCAGATGTACTTGCAAGGTCCTAAAACTTCTTTACCTTATTTCTACCTTTTTTTATTACACTCATCTTGCACCATGACCAAGGGCCTGTTAGTTGTTAACTTGTTACCAGATTGTTACCCATGAATCTCAACTTCGGGGGTTTTTTCTTAGATTCGTCAATTTCGCCAACGATCGGAAATGAACACCTGTAGACACAAAGGCCTAGGTATACTCCTTACGACTTACGCAGGTGCGTAGGCGTCGGTTTAGAAACCATGGTGAACAATTTAAGATTCTTTTTTTTTAATGCTCTGCATTAAATTTCTCACAATCGTAAGAGTCAATTTTTGTATTTTTTTTTTATGTTTAACAATACTTGTGCAAATTCAGCGGCAAAATGGTTCATTTCAACGATACGATTTTCGATCTCTGAATAAATCTTTAAAAGAAAGTAATTATTACTCAGAATTAATGAAGACAGGCTTAGAAATCACAAATATTGTATTAAAATTTTGCCGCTGTATTTGTAAAAGTATTATTAAGCACGAAACTAATATTATAAATGCGGTTTCAATTTAAAAAAAAATGTTTTTAATTATTATTATTAAAAACAATTAGAAGAATTCATTTACTGAGAATTTGTTTATAAAAATGTTTATCAAAACTGTAAATGTAAACTTATGTTAAT
>JAUEJJ010000013.1:17321027-17335182 GCA_032164275.1 Synergus coniferae | reverse complement strand
AATTTAACTAAGAAGTGTTCATCTAGTTGAGAAAAAGAAAAGTTTTCTTAGAAATATTATATGGAACGATACTAGAAATTGACAAGGGTGCTTTTAGAAAGAATGCGGAATCTTAGCATAAAATATACGGATGAGTAATAATGCCAACTCGGCAAAAACTTTTTCCGGATTTCTCCTTTTCTCCACGAGTACAATGACGTTTAGAAATAAGGCCTTTATTATTAGGATCACTGCTACGTTAATTGACTAGTTATAAAAAAAACAAGATCGAGTCATCGTTTTTAGATCACTAATCGGTGTTATAGCTCAGTGTCACTTGGAAAGTCGAGCATCAACTTTATCTATAACTGAACGTAAATGTTGATAGACTAAGCGCACGTGGAGCTCTGCACGTGTAATTATAATTGACATACTAGGATACTTTTACTCAACTTGAAACGTCATTTCAATCCCAAAATGTAAGATACATGCAATATGAGAAAGACATTTTTTTTAAACTAGGAAAACTTTTGTCAGACTTTTTAGAGAAGTTTAAGAGCTTTATTTACTCATTTAGGAATACGGTTCATAATTTACAACTACGTAGCGTGTGTGACGTTTAGAGAACGCGTAGTATTGTCTGACCAATCAGAAGCACTTTGAGGGTCACGCCATGTGCTGGTCGATCATCCATTCTCAATTTAGATAGTCTCATTTCTTAGTTGGAGAAGTAGCAAAAACTAAGAGTGCACTTCAAAATGAAATGTCATGTATTTTTAGATGTCCCAAACTTGTTGACACTTTTTTAATATGCATTGTTTTTTAAATTGTCACTTTTTTCTCCATTGCGTTGTTATTTTTCAATTCTAAAATTATTATTCTTTTCTCACTCTTTAACATTATTCTCAAGCATTATACTAAATTAAAACAATTACTGTTGAAAAAATTTGTTTGGGTAGATAAGAATGATTGTAAAGTCACTGATTTACATATCATAACATTTCAATATCTTCATTTCGATATCTTTAGACTAAGAATGTTATCAAACGAGAGTTCAATAGTCTTTGCGATATGGTTCTTTAAAAAAAAGCACGCGTGCCAAAATTCGCGAATGTTGTTTTTCTTCTGACTATGTTGGTTCAAGTTTATATTCTTCGATTGAAATGTGCGTCGATATTGTTGCAAAAATAGTCCAGGCATATATCTACGTACATCGTCGGTTAATTAATTTACGTGGCATTAATATGAGCGAGTGCTCGTTAACTTGAATTAGAAAATAGAAAAAGGGATCAAACTCGTTAAGAAAGAGATAAAATTAATATAGCCAATAAGATAATTCTTCTTTTTAATTTCTACGTAAATTCTTATCTTGAAGCGAAAAAAGCTTGCGATCTAGGATCAGAAAAGCTTTTATGAAAAATCGTTCATGAAAGGTAGAATTTTCAATGAATAAACTTCAGAAGAATGTAAATAAAAAATTACGACAGTGCTTACGTATAGCGAACTGCACAAGGTTCTCGATGAGAATAATAATTAAAACTCAGTAACAAGAAGTCTATTGACACAAGTTTTTCGCCAATAAGGAATTTATAACTATTATAAGAAAAAATACTAATGAGTAGAAATTATTTAAGTTGCGGTAGCTTCAATTTTTGAACTCGAAATCTAGAATTTTAAAAGATTTAAAATATATTTTCAATAGTTTATTCATATACTTAATTTGGAATTTTGAAAGGAATATTTACAAAAAATGTTTATGGACCAGAATTTTTGATGTACATACATATGCTCTTCGTACGATTGACAGTCCCCTCTTTATTACAGGATCACCTTGATAATGTTTTTCTTATTCTTAGTCACGCACGATAAGAACTTTGCCGTTCTTTGTTTATCGTTATCTTGTTTGTTGTTGTAAATTGTACGAGCAATTGGAAAAGAAAGTCTAATTTTAATTTTATCATTTTCTGATTATATTCTTTTCCATATTGTTGTTAGTAAAGAGTATTTTTATCGAAGAAGAAATTAATCTATAAGATCAATATTGTTTCAGTGATTTAAGGAAATAATGGGTTCCGAAAATTTTGTTTTACATACTTATAATTATAAGATGCAAGTGTTAATCTTAAAATTGTATCTCTTTATTTTACATAAATATTATAATTAGATTTACTTTCGTTCTATAGACATTCTCTTTTACAAAGCGAAAAAGTATCTTCTGGTGATAATATTTATTAATTTATTAAGTAAACTAAAGAAGTCGAATTTTTGAGGTCAGAACTTGGATCCAACACCTTTAAATAATATTTTATAAGGAATAAATTATATAAAAACAATTTAACCTTCGAGCAAAACATTGCCAATTTGATATCATGTTTGCAGCCATTTACATGATTAATTATTAATGAGTAATCATCCTGATAAAAAAATTACCAAGTCGTATTTATCTAACAAGTAGTGAATATTAGGTACATTCACAGGCTACGTGATTAAATTAACTTCACTTGGATTAAAGAAGATTAAAGAAGATTGGTTCTCTTTTTTCTAGCGATTGGAATGTGTCAATGATTTTTGACAAGAGACTCCTTTATTGTAGATGCACATAATTATACCGAAATATTCTACAATTATTGCAAAATGATGATAAGAATATCAGTTGTCTCGTTTCAGCTGTCTTTTGCATTTTTTTTTATAAGAAAATATTCATGAGATTTAAATAACTTTTTTCCATTGAATATTGATTTAGAAAATGATTTTAATCAAAATCAAATGATTAGAGTGTTATTAAAAGTGAAACGAGAATTTTATCAATTTTCCACTCTCGTCAGGAATTCTTATCAATTAAAAATTTAAACTGACCTCTTTAAGTTTATAATCAGATCTTGATTCTCTAGATAAAAGTATGACCTCTTTAAAAGTGAAAATTACGTCTTAAAAATAAGAATTTATATTGATAAAATAGCTATTCCTGTTAGATTTTAATCACGTTGTGTAATTAACGTCATTTCATTACAAAACTCTTGACTTTCCAAAAGGAAACTTGCCGGATAAATCGTTTCCTTTTAAGCGAAATAATTAAATGGTAGTTTCCTATGACCTAGCATATTGTCCATTTATGGTTGTATTTTATTTGCTTAAAGGATGGCGAATTGTTGGAGAAAAATAACGAGTGGATTTACGAATGGAGTTCCAGACCAGATCAAATGCCACCGAAGTAAGCGAAATTTAATTACAATTTAGACTATATATTATCTGATATTATAGTCAGAGACTGTTATAGTTAAATATTTTAAATACATTTTTTTTTTTTTTACAAAGAATTTTTATTTACTACGTCGTTTAAAGAATTAGTCACATTTACTATTTTTATTAGATACTCACGTTGAAAGACCCGTGCAAATATCATTAGAAATGAATTGTCATTGTCTTTATATGCAAAATGACTTAATGTCACTAGTGTGACATTGCAAGTTAGCAGGGCTTACAATCTAACGGGTTATCAATAAACTCACTCGTAATGATAAGAATATGTAAGACCAGTGTAAAACATTGGTAAATCGATTTTCTTATTATTTTTTTTTCTTGCCCTTATACAGAGACTGGAAATTCAAACATCCCCTGAGCATCACAAAAAGGAAAATGTACAGCATTAGAACAGCAAAAGTTGGAAAACAAGGACTCTTTTCAAAAGAAGTTTTGTACACAGTTTTTCTGACAAACTTCTTGTCTCTGCTTATTGGAACTGGACTTGGGTATGTTTTTCAAGTCTCTTTTTTTTCTTTTGAAAATATCACGGTTATTTGAAAGAAAGTTTTTTTATTATCCGCGAGTTCTTGAACAAAAAATATTTTGCTTGCAGAGTTTGGCTGACTAGGCGAGGACTTTTGATGGCCCGCGTAACCATCGACTGAACTTCTATCGAATAACTGCAATACGAATTGTGATCAAAGCGAAAAAATTGATCGCAAAAAGCTGGCTACGGGACGCAAGAAAGACTGAAATTGGAAGGCTAAAAAAGCACACAATTCTCATTATTCGATAATTTTTCTTACCTCCTACTTTGCAGTCAATGTACTTCTGAAAATAGTGGGCACGTTTTCAAAAAGAACGCACATAATTAATAATTAAGAAAGAAAAATGTCTCTTTAAAAAAAGGAAAAAAAAAAGGAAAAAAATGTGGATCTACGTAGACTGTATTTGATAACGAGAATTTGTCCATTTTATACAATTTCTAATAATGCGTTTCTATCTGCGATAATCTTTAGAATAGCTTGGATAGTATTTATCTCTAACTTACTGGATAGAGAGGAAGTAAGCGAATTGAGAGGAAATGAAGGGAGAGAAAGAGAAGATGTGATTAAAAAACAACAAAGGGAATAAAGGGTTAGGGCAAATTACTGATGTTACTGATAAGCGAACATATTGTGCTCTGCAGGACAATTTGAATTCGCTTTTTACTTTATTTTTTCGCCAATTAATCGTTAGCTTTTAACGATGAAAGATATCTACAAGCATAATCTTCGCGTAACCGAAATATTATCTTATTACCCTTTTTCTGTATGATCAATTGAAACTTTGAAACAGTCGCACTAATCAAGCAAATGCTTTTCTATCCATTTAAATATTGCCTACAAATTTTGGATAGATCGCAATTAATTAATCAAAGGCAAAAAAACATTTTTATATTCCATTAAGTTTATTTACAAGGATCAGTCACGATATTAGCGAAATCACATGAAAAAATATATTTCCTAGTTTACTTTGTTTCAGTTTTAGAGTATGACTGGTTCAAAGTTAAAAAGTAGTTCTTTATTATGACAAGAAACATAGTTATTACTGTTTTACACGATACCAATGTCAATGCATATTCTTCGTTAGATTAGAAACAAGTAATAAAATGATGGAGGACTAATATAATATAAAGTTTCTTCGCTGAATTGTTAAATATTTTCTCTTTCATCACAATACGGTTACTGGCACAGACAAAAGGTACAAATAAAAGTTTTTGTTAAGTGCTTATGTACTTGTTAAAGCGCTTAGTGAATTATTTTTTTTAATTATGAAACAATCACTTTTCTGCTCTCGTAAATAAGTATCGGTTATTGTATCGATGATCAATTTGCCTGCATAAATTTATGTCGGAGAGAATTTATTAAAATGAAAGTTTATCGAAGGATTTTAGAAAAAGTAAGATATTATTATAGGAAGTATTATTTAAAAAAACAGAAATTCGCTCTTAAAATTCATGTTTACTCGGGGATAGGTTCTCCGTTAAGTTGTATGAAAATAATTGCATATCTCATTTTCCAGTGCCGCATTTTGACAAAATGCGAATTTCTGTTAAAAAAAAACATGCAATTTAGTTTATTCAATGCTCTTACCCTTTAACATTGAAGATGTTTATGCATTAAATTTGTAATGGCATCGTTTATAATTATATCCTTATTATTTTTAGTTCTTCCGTTAGTAATGTACGGTGTTAAGGTATTCATATCGAATCTTTCACGAGGTACTGATGACTCCTTTATTATTATCTCTGGATATGACAAAGAATATGTTTCCACAGGTTTGTAATTATTATTAAATAAAGCATTTTTTAAATTTACTCCCGGATTTTTTACTTTATGTTTAAATCTACAACTTTACATAGTCGTTTAAAAAAATGGAATAAAACGTTCATAAACAATTTATATTTTCATTAAAAAGGTTTTAAAATGTAAAACATTGGATTATTTTGAAATTGGCGCAATATGTCGATAAAGTAGTTTACTTAATTATCTATTTTAAATGGCTCCAGTCAAAAAAGCGGAAGTTATGGTTTGGTTATGGGAATAGGCACTCTAGCTCACTCTAGCTGCTTGCGTGGTTAAAGGGACTTTTTTTTTGGATTTCAAACCCTTCAAGATTCGTAAATGATTTGGATTATTTAAATAAACTTCCAGGAACTTGTAAGTACGAAGCAATTTTTGATATTTTCTGCAATTAATCTGGCCCTCTGAAGATGGAATTTTTTATAATTTGATAGAAAAACTTAATATATCTACCGGCCGGTTATTTTGTATACGTGGTCAGGAAATTGTAATAAACTTCAATTTTATTACATTTTTTATAGTGTAGTAATGTTTTTTGGTATCGGGAATATTTAAACAATTTTCGGAATGCTCTTTTTTGTTTCTTTTATTATCTACAGTGTTTGCGTTTTGCATTTATTGCTTGTTTAAGTTTTCTAACCTCAGCGTATCCTAAATACAATAATATTGATAATATTGTTGCGCCTACACCTACTTATACGTCACAAATCAAGCAAATGTTTAACTTAAAATTATTGAAGGCATAACAAATAGTTAAGACAAAAAACGTGGAAGAAGCAATTTTTGGAGACCAAGATTTTTAATAGAAATTACCGTTGCTCCGAATGTTATATAGCAAGAATTTTGTCGCTAGACAAATATATATATTTTTTCAATAGATTAATTGAAGCAAATCTCTTTCAGATTTTTGTACCATAATGGGAGGTCTTTTGAAAGTGAAAGGACTTGGCATGTCCGCTCAAAAACAGGAAACACTTTTGAAGTTAACAATTCTTTCCCTCGCTGCAGTTTTGTGTAATTATATTTTTTATATTTTCTAGCAAGCTAGACATTTTTTTCAAAATTTCAATGAACTTATTTCACACTGCAACTTAATTTTTAGCATTTGCCACACGTTTATTCTCCGTATTGAGATTCGAGAGCGTCATCCATGAGTTTGATCCATACTTCAACTATAGAACAACCAAATTCTTAGTTGAAGAAGGCTTTTATAGCTTTTATAACTGGTTTGATGACCGTGTTTGGTATCCACTTGGCAGGATTATTGGCGGTAATTTTCTTCAAAATATAATTTGATTTCAAAATACCTGCCAAGTTTATATTCTGAGCTTTTTAAATCTTTATAAAATATTTTTAGGAACCATATATCCTGGGTTGATGGTAACGTCAGGAGCCTTATATCATGTAGCGTGGATGCTGAATATAACGATAGACATAAGAAATGTTTGCGTCTTCCTCGCTCCTCTATTTTCAAGTTTGACCACAATTGTGACATACTTACTCACGAAGGAATTGCGGGTATGACTCATTCTTAAGATATTACAAATCTTAATCTTTGATTTGGTTTTAATAAATAAAAATTGTTTCCAGGATTCTGCTTCAGGATTGTTAGCAGCATCGATGATCGCTATTGTTCCAGGATATATATCCCGTTCAGTCGCAGGTTCCTATGATAATGAGGGTATTGCGATATTCTGCATGCTTTTTACTTACTACATGTGGATTAAAGCTGTGAAAACGGGAGCTATATTTTGGTCCACATGTGCGGCTCTTGCATACTTTTATATGGTTTCCTCTTGGGGAGGATACGTCTTTTTAATTAATCTTATACCCCTCCACGTATTGACTTTGATGGTAACTGGCAGATTTACACACAGAATTTATGTCGCATACAGTGTTTTATACTGCCTGGGAACAATTCTGTCGATGCAAATTCCGTTCGTCGGTTTCCAACCTGTTCAAAGTTCAGAACATATGCTGGTAATTTGAATAAGAATAACTTAGTTCATTTATGAACAATTATTTTCCTAATTGCTGATGTTCGCTAACGTTTGCTTTACAGGCGATTGGAGTTTTTGGTTTGTGCCAAATACATGCGTTGGTTGATTATTTACGGAGTAAACTCAATGAAACTGACTTTGAAATACTCTTCCGTGGACTTATTGTCTCTACAGTATCTGTTTCTCTTGTACTTGGAGCTGTTTTGACATTTACTGGTGAGAGCAGTTTATTTTATCAAAAGAGTATTTTATTCTTGAAGTGACTTATGTTTTCATGATATTACTTATCTTTAATAGGTAAAATATCGCCCTGGACCGGAAGATTCTATTCTCTTCTGGATCCTTCCTACGCGAAGAACCACATTCCAATCATCGCTTCTGTTTCTGAACATCAGCCAACTTCCTGGAGTTCTTTCTACTTTGACCTTCAAATTCTGGTCTTCCTATTTCCAGCGGGCTTATACTTCTGCTTTTCTAAACTGACGGACTCGAACATTTTTCTCATTCTCTATGGCGCAACTAGTCTCTATTTTGCGGTTAGTTATTGATAATCATTGATTTTTAAATATAATTTTTTAATTTATTGTCTATTTTTTGTTATTGATGTATAAATTAATTTACAGGGAGTCATGGTGCGTTTGATGTTGGTGCTAGCACCAGTGATGTGCATTCTTGGAGGAATTGGTGCTTCGGCGTTACTTCTTACGTATATGAAACAAGTAGAAAGTGGAAAAGTCACTGATAAGAAGTCTAAGAAATTTGAGAACAATTATGTTCTGAGATGTGAAGTAAGAGGAATTAACTATTTTAAATTTTATGTTAAAACTTATTTTGTCTTAAAAAGACCCACAATCACTTATCTAATTTGCATTCCAGATTGCAACATTCTTTGTAATAGTGATGAGCGTTCTATTCTGTTCTTACACTCTCCACTGCACATGGGTCACGGTTGAAGCTTACAGTTCTCCAAGTATAGTTTTGTCTGCTCGATCTCCGGATGGCGGTAGAATGATCTTTGACGATTTCAGAGAAGCTTACTACTGGCTTCGCATGAACACACCAGAGGTAATTTTCAATTCATTTATACAAATTTCCTATTTACTAGAGTGATAAAGAATACTTCGGCAACAAAATACTCACTTAGATATGAAAAATAGTCTTTAGAGAAGCCTAAATATTTTTTTAAATATAAAAATAAACAGGGGGAATAATCAACATCTAATTATAAAATTAAATCCCTATTTAAATTTATTTTAGGATGCAAAAGTCATGTCGTGGTGGGATTATGGATATCAGATAACAGCAATGGCAAATCGGACAATTTTAGTGGATAACAATACTTGGAATAACACCCACATATCAAGGGTTGGACAAGCGATGGCGAGTTCAGAAGAAAAAGCTTATGAAATTATGAGAGAGTTGGATGTGAATTATGTGCTAGTTATCTTCGGAGGGTTAACAGGATATTCTTCAGATGGTGTGTACATGAAATCCTTTTTGTTGAATGCTGAATTCTAACATAAAATATTTTTATTTCAGATCTAAACAAGTTCCTGTGGATGGTGCGAATCGCTGGTAGTACCGAAAGAGGAAAGTCCATAAGTGAGTGGGATTATTACAATCCTGCTGGAGAGTTCCGAGTTGATAAAGAAGGAACGCCCACTTTGCTTAACAGTCTTATGTATAAAATGTGTTACTACCGATTCGGTCAAGTCTACACAGAAGGAGGTGATTTCATTGTTTTATTTCAATGAATTATCTGTAATTTCGTAAGTTCTAATAATCATTAATACATTTTTAGGCAAACCGTCTGGATACGACAGAGTCAGAAACATGGAAATCGGAAACAAAGACTTCGAATTAGAAACACTGGAGGAAGCATACACGACTGAACATTGGCTAGTTCGTATTTACAAAGTGAAAGATCTGAAGAACCGAGGCATTTGAAGTTAGTTTTCCTCCTAATTTTGCTCTCATCAGTATTCCGCCGTCTTTCAAAAATCGCAGTAATTGCAAGAAAATCAAGCTTGACTCAGTTTTAGACGCACAAAGAAAAGTGGTAGACTCAATTACTTGGAAATTTTGAAGATACGCTTCACTTAAAACCTGATTAGTGCTAATTCTCATGGAATTTTTATAATTTTTTTTATTGACTTTTTGAATAATATTCCGATTATAAGATCGGAATCCACAGCATTTTAATGCGCGTTTATAATTCGTGCAAGGCAATGTGATGAGATGATGGACAGATTATAAGTATACACTATACATTGTTTTTTAAAAACAGAAAGTAACGAATCTTCTATTTTCCCTGAATGATTGACACACGAATGTTGATTAGAATGTGAGTAAAATACGTCCTAGAAATTAAATTTTTCCTTACCAATCAATGAACGGAAGAATTATTCCACCGACTGATGTAAACAACCAATAAATAAAACAAAAGGATGGGACTTGAATAATAGTCAATTTTTTTTTATGTAGTATGTACACTTTTTAAATCGATTCATTACACGTTTACATAAAAAATGTCCTTTTACAAAATGTAACCGTTTCTATTGTTTCTCTTCTGTCTCTTTGACGACACACAATTCGGTGAAATCTCATTGAATTTTTTACCAACGTAGCACTAGCCTTCAATTTTTACATCATTTAATCTCAAAATATAGAAACGTGTTACTGTTTACAGTGTTTTCGATGGTACTAAGTAGTCTAGAAATGAAAGTTCTTAAAGTACAGGACCGATTGTTGGAAACATTCGTTTATACTTAAATTCTCGAGTTGCATTATTATATTCGACGTTACCTATACATACATACTTACATCTGATTATTGAAGTTAAATGAATTTTTTTATTTATTTAAAAAAAATGAGAACGACTCTGGTGCTGACATAAAAAATATGAGTATTTATGTGGTATATTAACAATATACAGGCTTTAGGTACAAATACGCAGATATTAACTTAGATTTAGTCCCATTCTCCGATGTACATAGCGCGAGGAGTCGGAGGTATCACGCCACGCGTTGGAATGGGTAATCGACCATAAATATGATTGTAGGGAGAGTCAATTCGCTCGTCTGCATCTAAAAAAAATTGATAAATTAATCATGGTCATGAAAATCATGTTTTTTCGTCAGGAAATTTAAGATCACAAATTTAGGAACCTATTGCATTTAGTATATTATAATAGCTTCCAAGTTGGAATTTCATTCAATTTGAATGCTTTTAAACTTTAAATTCTTTAAATTTTAGTTTTTAAAATTTCGGAATTTTTATTTTAGTTTTAACAAATTAAAATATTTAATTCATATATTTTCAATTAAAATATATGTAGTTTAAATTGGAGACATTAAAAATTAAAGTTATTGAATTTATGAGCACAATTGCTTTTATTAAATTACAATTTATAAATTGTAATTTATAAACTAAGGTTTTTGATTCTTGTGACTCTGATTGTGAATTTGGTACTAATTTAAATTGACAAATAGGTTCCTTGTGATTTCTGATACCCTGGATTTGATAAAAGAAAGGCATACGTACGTACCGAGACCGCTTTCGAAACTTCTGGCATGGTACATGATTGGTGCCTTTTTCTGGTACTTTTCCGGAAGTGGGACATGATGTCCATATATTTGGGCAGCATGAGCATGCACGTATCCAGTCGTGATATAAGTTGGTGCTGGTTGTGGTCTGACATGTCCATAAGGAGAAGGTGGCACTATTTGTTTAGTGTGACCATTCTTTGCCATTTTTACAAAGTTTGGAACTCGTGCCCTCAGACCGCAATAGTAGGGATCATCTGACAATAAAATGAGAGATTTAAAAAATAATATTACCTACAATAATAATCACCTACTATATAGAAAAGTCATTTAAATATAAAGATGAATTTATAATAAAGGTTTCTCGTTTAAATCAGTCTAGAGTTTGATAATCCAGAATTAGAACGCTGCCAGCTGAACTTGAAAGTCGAGCATTTTAATTAATTCTTAACAGAAAAAATTCCATTGTGAAAGGAAATATTTTTAGGTAAACAATATTTTTCATACTTTTCATAAGAATGATCTGAAGCAAGATGGTTTTGCGGATTTTTAAAATCGTTTGTTGTTATCTTACAGGAAAACATTCCGTTTTCAGAGTTCTACGACTCACTGGCACCTGGAGCTCTAAACGAAGACGGAGAGTAAGAAATTTGGAAATTAAAATTGAAATGATGAAACGTAATTTACAGGTGAATTATAAAATACGCAACTTTTTTTGTAGATTATTTTCTTTTTTTCTTTTGGATGATTAGCATGTTTGTAAATAATAAATATAACATTCACACAGAAACGTGAAATCCCAATTAAGATTATATGGTCACTGTTACAAAACTGATGGTTGCAAGGACTATTAAGTATTTAACATCCTCCAGGTTGTGAAATAATTTAGCATACCTCTCATAGTAAAACTTTTTGCTTTTCAAGCAAAAACGTTATGAATCTTTTTTTATTTTCTTACAAAATCATTATGAAAATAATTAACACTAACCGTATTTTTTACTATCGTCTTTTTTACTCTTCTTCTCCCCATTAGATATGACTGGAGGCCTTGATGAATTTCTGTAATCGTCCTCAAGGTCGTCGTAGTCAGGCTGTAAGATCAAATAATTTGCATTAAATAATATTTGAATATCTTTTTAAATGTTTATTTCAATTCTTTGTCATACCTTGGGGATGTCATGGCCATAAAGGTTTTCTCTTGGAGGGAGCTTAGGGGGTTTTTCTGTTCGTCGCTGCTGATAGCCCGATTGTACATAAATTTGTTCTCGGGAATCTCTACTTGTTTGCAAACTGTCACTTGGTCCTGAGGATGATGAAACTCCCGCTACACTGTAGGGATCTTCATCTGGAATTGGAATTCTAGGTCGGTTTTTAATGTCTACGGGCCTCTGTATCTGCATGACTGAAAAGGAACAATATTAAATTAACATTGTAATTTATAAATTCATTATGGAATACTCAAAATTACTAAACAAACCTGGTGGTAGTTTTGACTTTAGCATATCCAGTCCAACAACATTGACGATGAGGATCCACACTGGAGACTGTAGAACATCATTTTCTGAACGAACAAAAACTATGGCGCTGAGACACTGTGTTTCCAGTCTTCGCCTGTCTGGATATGCTCTTCTCGTTTCCCGGGACAAATTGGTTTGAAACTTATTCATATCAAACAACTATAAATAAAAAAAAGTTTTATTTTCTTTCTATTAGTGGTGCCGAAGCTTTTTTCTTTGTATTAAAAAGAAAATGGGCAGTGAGAAAGCGAGATTTATAGGACTATAAAATGTACTCGTCTGAATCGAGGTCATTACTAATGAAGGTAAAAGTAAATACTTAAAAAGTTGTTTTTAAAAAGTAGGTGAATTTGTATACCTTTCCCGGCTTTTCATGTTCTAAAGCACCTTGTGGGTTCCGAAGAATTTCTGAACCAATCGCATTATCTTCTGGATTTGTGGCTTTTATGTAGACGTTGCTTTTGCACAACTTCTTTATGAGGATATTGCCTTGCTCGTCCATTTTTATTTTAACTCCTTGATTTATGTGTCTTTTTGCCTCGTCCGTTTTCGGATCCCGCATTGGATTATCAAATCCGCAAAGTCCTATCCTGAAAGTGACAAGCAAAAATTATGTAATGCGGGATATTTAAAGGATTTTAAATCCGGCTGTATTTTATGTACTTTCCCATATGAATAGGCAATATGCCGCCCACAAAGTGTTTTTTATTTATCTTCTAGTGCAATAAACTTTTATTTACTTTGCCAAGAATTATTTCTCCAGAAAAATACTTTACAATAAACTAACTCGGGGACGAGAAGAAAGACAAAGAAATTCTTCATTTCTGATAGTGTATAACTTGATTTTCTGGAAATCATTTTTTATTTCAGTAAGAAGAAATTCTTTTATGCGGAACTGATACATTCGTGACTAGGATCGTCTTCAACGAACAATTAGAAATCAAGGAAATCAGGCCATACGTAAAAAAGTGCACCAGTCATGCTGTCAGATCAACTTTCAGTTATTGAGTGCTCTCTAGGTGATAAAAGAATCATTCTTGGTTCTTTGAGTTATTTCCCATCAATAATGTTCACTTTATAAATAAACATTCTTATTTACTTCCAAAAAAACTTACAGCTGACACTAAGATTTTAAAGAAAGTTTATGATTCCAAATTTAATTCTCGAATTTTATCAGAACAGTAATCTTTTATAGTCTAAAATGATATTTCAGCTTCAAAAAAAGGTGAAACTTTAGAGTTTATGTTTTTTCCCCATTCTTTGAATAGACTTGTTTACTTGTCACCGATTCAACGAAAGCAAATCGTAATCGTTCATTGACTTTCGAGACAACTAGTTCTGAAAAGAAATGGCATTCTTCCAATGACATATTTTACTTAGGTATGTTTATTGAAGGAATTGTCGATTTCATTGGAATTTGCAACGGAAAGCATGATTTGCATTTATGCAGTTTCTCATGAACTTATAGTTCGATAGGATCTAATATCTCAGTCCCGGAAGTTGTATCGATCAGTGTGACTGTTCAG
>JAUEJJ010000013.1:17288847-17307431 GCA_032164275.1 Synergus coniferae | reverse complement strand
AATGAAATAGCACTAATAAAAAAATTACTGTATAAAATAAAAGAATAAACGTTTAAAATGACGAAACATTTGTTAAAAAGTCTTCGGTAGTTATCTCCAAAAAAATTTCGAAAGAAGCGCTTAAAATATAGGTACTTGATCTAGGAATGAAATAGGTATGTGTATTTGAATAATTCATGGCCTCATCTAAATAGAAAAGTATTATACAAGATATGATTGTACACCAAAACAGAAATGTATTCAAAATGAATGAATCATTTTATTGACTTTGTTTATTCATCGGAGTTCACTTTCTCCAGCAGAATAAACGATTCCAATGATCAGTCTTAATGATTGCATGATTTTCATAGAGCATAATAAGGAACTCAAAAAGGCGATCGAAAAAGTGGAGCACCCATTGATAATAAAGTAAGAATTTGCTTCTTCCGCTCTCATTTTCCTAATAGAGAAAGTTACTTAGGCCAAGGAATGCAACAACTAGCGGAACCGAGCATAAACCTATTATAAATGACATAAAAAACGTTGGCAGTAGTGTCTATAAAAGAGCGGCAAGTCTGCCAATACATAAAATCCAAGTACGCATTAAACTCATTATGAATTGTTCGAACATTCATCATTTCTCCTTACTGTTTTTACTCCTGGATTTATCACTAAAATTCACTATACTTTTAAATTTAGATCCTTTTAATTGGTAACTTTTACTAGAAATGATTTCATTCATTATTTATGCGAGAAAGAGTGAAAAAATTATTTATAGAAGAGTAAATTTATTTCATTATCTCCCTAGTTGAAACTTGATTACATTTTATCACTTTTATAAGAAAATAATCTCTGAGGCATTCATATTAAGCGTCACGAGGTGATTTACTTTCAATTAAGCTACATGAAATAGAATTTTACGATAGAAAAATTGCAAGGACGTGTACTTTTTTTTCTGAAAATAAAAGAGTAAGCATTTTTGAGGCAATCAACATGACTTCCAGTTATTGGATTTTTCTTATCAAACTCTAAAAATATTTTCCTACATAATGGAAGTTGTTAATTATTCCACCTTTTACTCTCAAAAGATATAATCAATCAGCATTTACGGTCCCTTGAATGGACAACAAAAATTGGGCGAATTTCCCAATATGTCAAGCCTATACTTTCAGTTAATTATACATTCGAACTGGTAACATTTATTTTCAGTGTAAGTTTGAAATAAAAATATTTCTGGAAAAACTGGATACCCTGCATGCTGCGATAAACTTGCCACGACTTGTATGATGAATGAGTGTAGGATACTTGTTTACCTTTCACGACAAGGTAAAATTTTTGTAGTACATGTATTTTCCAGTTCACACTATGGTAAATGTAATTAAGTTTAGGAATATGCAATTATGTAATGCCTGTAGGTCATTGAATTTTGCCCTTTTATAAATTACTCAACTTCTATTTTTGTCATAAAAAAACTGAACATATTTTCCTCCTTCAAGACACATTCATTAATATTCATAATTTGGCAAAACAACTCAAATTAAACTGCAATAAGAGTGAAATTACAAAACAAGTAATTGATTTAGCATTTAGGCTTCTACTAAGCGCAAAAACAAAAATGGCCTTTTAAGAAAGTATATTTTACTCTCAAAACACAAGGCATTAGAAATAATTTGCCATTATTTGCTTTCGTAATCAATGTTCCATTCAGTGCACCACATTTCAAAAATAATTACTATACCTACTTATTACAAAGTATGTGTAAAATAGTTTTCATAACACTCAATAACTTAGATCCTGCACTTGAGTAAATATCGCTGCATCCTTTTCAAAATAATAACTTAATAACAGAGTTGACATCAAAACATAAATTTCATAAATTTCACGACTTTTACACCTTTGGCTTAAATAATTTCTTTCCATAGAAATCCTGGTATTCAAGTGAAGGTGCTGGATTGTTTATAGTAGCGTTCTGGTAGCGGTTAAGGTGAGACAGTATACAGCCGTCCAACTATTTTGTTGTGCATATAAAATGTTGTAATGATCCTCGTAAAATAACGGAGGCAATACAATAAAATGTTTCCTTTCAAAGACAAAATGTCTTCGCGCTTGTGCCAATGTTGCTAAATATAGAATTTAAGGTTTCAGATAAAATAGAAAATAATGTCACGGTACTAAATAACGCACTGGAATTCCTTTTAAGATAGAGAGCGAGAGAGAGAAAGAGAGACACGTGTGTTGAGAGAGACTAAAACTTGGCCTTTTTCGCCACTCTCTTCTGACACCAGTGTTAGACTTCTGATTTCTATTTTTTGTCCGACTTTAAATGCCACCGAGAATAATTGACTTGCAAAGTTTATATAAATCGCATGCATCGCTTTTTGCCTCCCATTACATTTTTTTATAGCGATAATCGAGTGCATTAGACGAATGATGCGTTTGGAATGACATCAGTGTTGATGTAAATTTATTTGCGCAACACGCATAAAGAATGTTTTCGTGAGAGTTAATATCATGATTAAAATTTTAAAAACTTTTCTCTCAACTTTGCTCTCCAGTAAAAGTATTTTTTAAATTTTTTGCATAGCCACGTCAATTGAAACTTACAGGTGATTAAAGCAGTGAAAGAATACGTAATTGTCATATAATAATGCAACTTGATGAATATTTTATGTGCGGCTGTATCGACATGAATCACGTGCAACGTGTTTACATATGTCGTAAATTACGATGAAAAAAATTACTTTCAGGATATATATTAAAAAGTTTTACATCATTCATCTAACGGAATGGATGTTTCGTGAGAACACTCATTTTTTTAATGCACGTATTCATATTTTTCAAAATGTTTCATATTTGAATCATGCTGAAAAGGATTACACTTTAATTCACTTTTTAATGAGAAAAATAATGAATGGTGCCAATTATAGATAACGAGTTAGTCATTAACTTATAGAATCAAGATATTTAATAGTATCTATAGCAGTAAGTATTCTTTTTACTTAGTATATTTTATTTTATATTTTATCTTTTATGCTTATGTAAATTACTTCAGTATTCTAACAAAACAATAATTTCACTTTAATTTAACATTTTATTTATTTCTAACGAAAGACTTCAGAGGTAAAAATGTTTAAAATATTTCAAGAAGTTATCGAAAAAATATTGAGAAACTAGACTATGTACTTTATTAAGCAAAAGTGATACTGCGATTAAGATAGTGAAATGAATAATGCAACCTACAAGCACTATCTCTGCTCTAATTTACACATTTTTCTAATTATAATTGCTTGTTAATTATAAATCTAATATGCGAGCAATTTGTCAATGGAAATAACTAGGACTCGAGGATATACCCCTTTTTGCTTCTAGCTTTTTATTTAAGGATAAAGTACGACTCGTAGACTTTGATTCATCGATCGATCGATCGACCGGTCTATCTTCTTCGCCAACTTTCTCAGAATGGTTTCGGAATCGGAACACAAACAGCTGAGCGCTCAACAGCGCGAGAAACACACGTAAAGGTGTATCTCGTGATGTCATGCACTAAGGATTTCACAATCAAAGAAGAAGGGATGCGTGCATTAAAAAGTGAGTCGTTCTATTAAAAGAAATTATGAAAACAAAGAGTTCTATTCAGCCTTTCTTTGCCTTATTATTATGATCATCTTCTAAATACGCCACTATTATTATCCATCGCATTTACCAGAATTCATTACTCCTGATCCACATAAACTTTTAATAACACGCAGAATTTAAACCATTTTGAAATGCATGCATGCATTAAATTTCGAATAAAATTAGGGAACCTTGCTTATGGAAAGTGGATGCGTTTACTACATTTTCATAACACAAGCCAACAGGTTTGAAACAACAATTTATGCACGATTTTCAAGAGATTTACTAGAATTTTAAAGAATTTCGTAAGTTTTTCATGAAATTTTAAGGGACAAGCAACCAACCCCAGCGCTATTATTTTGCTTTCCTCCTTACCTACAATCGTGTATTTTTGATTGAAATAAAATTGTTTTGATCTAACCAAACAGTTTTCTGTGTATAGTTTGTTTGGTGACTGAAGTTACTGACCAGTCTGTGTCAGAGGTACGAAAAATCAGACTCGAACCGGTATACTTGCGAAATCATTAATCGTGCAAGCGTGCCCCACGGCGCAGAGTGTCGTATCGCACACCATAGTCCACTGGGAGTCTGGAGCACGTTTGGTATCGGTAGACCGGACAGCAGATTTACGTCGATATTAAAATAATATAAAGAAACGAGGCGTGGCCGACAAACAAGCGAAAACGTTAGACAATACGCGAGCGTTTTGTCGAGAGTCTCCATTGCCGCCTTATCGTACACAGTAAATATGCGCGTATGTACAAATCATTTTTTCCGTTCGGAGGCCCCATTGTTCTCCGCTACGGTTTCCTATTAGAACCCGTCTTTACATTCGTCGCAATACCACTATCCAGTCGCGCATACAAACCAGCGCCAAACAAAAGAGAGAAAAAATAGGTAAAATTAGAATAGATGTAAAGGGAAAAGGATGTGAATTAATTTAGTTTTGTACAAAATAAGAATACAAACATGGCTTTCCAAATGACTTCATTTTCAGGCATCCAAACTCGAAAAGGTTCAAGCCAGGAGGGATTTATGCTCGAATTTATGCTTTGTCAACAAGTAGCCATATATCCATTAGGTAGGGAACGAATTTCTCAATGTAAAGCAAACAAAATGGAATAATAGTTCAATCATGAAATAGGTCAAACGAGCATAAAAGCAATTGACCCGATTTTCTTCTAAGGACGTTCGATATTCGTTTCTGAGCCTTGTAACAATCTCTTTTCCTCTCTCGATGACTCTCTCTTTCTCTCTCATCGTTAATTCATCGCGAGCCGTAATCCCACGCTACAATTGCTAGGATATGAAGCAACCACGTTAGTAGGTATATATATATATATATATATATATGTATATATACATATCTATCCAGCAATATCTATCCTAGAAAAGAAGTCCGATTTGATTGGTGCCGCCGAAGACTGAAAAAGTGGCGCAAGTGCCACCTTCGTGAGTAATCACGCATGTATGCCAAGAGTGCAAAATCGAGTGCATTATCGACGCAGAACATAAGGGCAAACACCATAGAGTCACTGCATGTGGTGTTTTATATCTACTCTATATGTATTGAGAGACTGAGAGAAAGAGAAACACGTATCGCTTAACGACTCGAACTTGTAAGATACATATGTCAGTTCACGCGAAATTTAGTATCGCGTGTGTCTTATCACCTATCTGTTCTATACAGTGTCTAAGATATTATAACGGTGGACTTTCCTTGCAAACATTTTGTCTCTCATTCTCTCTTCGAGAGAAAGACTCACTTGTATTGGGAATCTACGGAATCTACAAATAAGGAATTAGAAATGATCAAAGAAAACTTTCGTTTAGTGATGCAGAAAATTTTAACGAGATGTATTGAAATTTTCTCTAATAGAGGATGATAGTTATGTTGAATAAAACAGGGTTAGAAGGTCAAGTGAAAGAAGAATATCAAGAGAAACATAAGTAATTAGAATTGATTGAATTTGAACTTAGGACTGATTCTGGCGATGCAATGTAATTTTATAGGGTTTTCCAGGAATATAATTCTATATTTATTTTCCCGAATATAAATACTGGTCTTTAGTTAAGTTAATGAAAGACCACAAATAAGTGTACGAAATATCGAAGCGTACGGTGCATTAAGCTCCACGCATTGAACTCGCCAACTTACAGGCATTGAAGTTATACCAAACTCATCAATAAAATCCTCTGACCAACAAATTTCCCTGACTTTTACACGATTTTCAGTTTTTCTCTAATTGGCAGCCACGCTCTAATGTCGATCCAAAAATTGTCCTATTTAGAAAATGAGAAATAACTATTCAGGTTAAAAAATACAAAAGAAACAATGAGATAATGCGAAGGTAAATAAATCGTTAAATAAACATTAAAATTGTTGAAGGGACTCTCAGACGTAATATGTAGAAGCTTCAATGACAAATGAGATATTCAAGGTAACATGAAACGAGCTACTTCTGATACGCAATGCACCATGTGCTTTATAGGCAACCGCGTGTTATGCGGACGTGCCATCTTCTTCGAGTATAAAAAGTACCGCTAGTCGTCGAACCGCAGACAAGACACACACGCGTATTGAGTAATCATTCCTCATGGCCGTGTAAGCTGCTCAAGTATAAAATACATAGCGGTATGCACATATGTGCGGTCAGTGATACGCGCTTATCTAGCCAGAGTCATCCATTTAATCGGTTCGATAATCAAATAGTATACGGTATTAAAGTAAAACCGTTGTTGCTTGTTTCTTAAGAAACATCAATTGATGCTCATCATTCCATCACTCATTCAATTATTTATGATGTTTTTGACAAGGAAGAACCTATAAAATACATTTGAGCGTAAGGAATTTCGGGACAGTCTTCGATTCCTTCGACATAGAAAATCAGTAGGTCATCCTCGGTAATTAATTACTCGTCGTCTACGACCTGACCTCCAGAAAGCGCGCTGCCTTATAACAGTTAAGTTTCTTAATTTCGTATAGAGGTATTCGGGACAAGTTTTTTTTTGGAAGAAGACGAAGTGGTTTTTAATTAACAAGGATTTCATACTTAATGGCAGAGGTGCTATTATAGTAAAAGTATATGTTTGACCTTTAACAGAGTTTTTATATGTAAGGTATCTTAAAAAGGGATTTATTTAGCTTTCTTATAATCTGTGGTCATTACTAAATCGAAAGTCTAATATAAAAAAAAACTAGGGAAAGGCTTCTGACAATTACCAAAGACTAAATCATAAAACCATAATTTAAAATTTGGCGTAAACAGGATTGAATATTATTAGATTGATTAAAATTGAATTAAAATATGTGCTGGAACCGGCACACCCGCGGATGAAAAACCAGTAGGTTTTTGTCGAGAAAAAGTAAATATCGTGTATACCAACAAGCAGGATTGAAAGCGTACTTTCGAAATGATTGTAGATATTAAGAAAATCGATACGCATGTATGCACGTGCGTACAAAGTCTTTGCAACGCACTTAGCCACTAACCAAAGTAGATCTCCCAGTCTAATAAGAAGCATTGTCGATAATGTCTGGGCGTTTAGAAGTTCCCATTATATGCTTGCTCGCTTGCCTGCTGCAAGATATCTAACCAAGATTCGTCAACAGTCGAGCTATACTTTCACTCGTTTGGAAAAAAATGTCTCAATTTACTGAAAATCGACAAAGTAACTTTAACAAGTTGTTGCTGTCTATCTTGACTACGATTTAGAATCAATGTACCCATAATTGCATGGAATTGCACTTGCTCTAACACTATTACAGGTGGTTTTTGAATTTATAATGAACTGGTTCTGTGCAAGAATAAAGCGATACGTCACTTTAAATTAGATAGTAAATACTAATCAGGTTGCTGCATTATATATTTTATCAATTCTGTGATAAAAGTCGTGGTAACTTTTACCTTCGGAGAATAGGAATTTTCTAGAATTTTTACAAAGAAAAGCGATGAAATCAAAAGGCATGAAAGCAATAATAACTCGCATCTCATCTTTTGATTTCCACTCTTAGAAATGCGGAATATCTCGAGTCGTTGAGAGGCATTTTTCCTGTAATGGGATTTCTTTCAATGGGAGAAATACGAAAAAATACAAATGCGCGATTAGGCGATGGTGGAAGAGAGATCGACTGAGATGGAACTAGGAAAAAGAGGAAGAGGAAGGAAGGAAGATGCTCGCTCTTACGAATTCCAAGCATACAGATGTTCGATAAAAAGACATATGTACACTCTTGTGTGTTCCTCCCCGTATATGTAAATATTATGCAGCTATGTAGAAAGAACATTTTTGCACGCATAAGCCAAGTACATGACGCGTAAGGTACACCTTCGAGTCACAAACTGTAATGTACATTGAACCCGCTTTGAGTTCAAGTTCGTAAGTTCATTCGTCCCAAGACTCTTTTTTTTTCTCAAAATTTGACTGTTTTCTTCGCCCTGCATGAATTATTCATCGATGCGTCAGACATTTATAAAATATACGAGGATAAATAGTTGAGAGCCAAAGTGATGCATAAGATATGCTCTAATTAAAGAATGCATGACTAAATTAATAAGAAACAGTTTTCTCTCTCTGTGATTTTAATTAACTTAACATTTCTGTGAGGTTTGTTTCCCAGGGGATTTTCGAACAAAAGAAATGATGCCTGTCCAATCCCGCTCTCTTTCTCCAGGCGTGGCGTTTTTCTATCGTTTAGTCGACTGATATTGAATTCGACGAACTTTCACTGTGGACTTGCTGGAGCGAATTAGCTTAGGTGTGGTCACGATGCTATAAAAGCGTATTATACTCTCTACGTGCCGCATAAGAAGGAAAAGCGGTAAATAACATTTTCCATGGGTTTTATCATTTGCATTTTGCCAAGCTGAAACGAATAATGCCGCGGATCAATCGATCCCCGATATGGCGCAAGTGATACTTTTCACTTCAAAAAATCCTATAATAGACCATTAATCCGTCAAGCATTTGAGCGTAAACTCTGAATGAAGTCAGAAAAGCCGCGGGCAAGTCAATAGAGAATTTAATTTCTCGTGGGTGGTTCTTTGATTCATTTTATGGCTGTTATTGTGTTATAAGAATTGCTCACTTTGCGTAGGAAGTGGGTGAATTTCATCCGTTTTATTATCCTGAATCCACTTCCTTTTATGGTACTTTCTTACACATTCTATAGCTTTATTTTTTTGACATTGGCCTTCATGAATTATACGATTTGGAACCTAATTGTGAGTTAATTTTCCGAGCCTTATATCCGCTTAATTATTTGTAGAGTGCGCATCTGGAAAGGCATAAAAATAATCTTTATTTCTCGCTTAATTGGACAGCTACTGACGGCAGTAGTCTATAAAAATTTCATAAGCTTGCGGTTGTTCGGGGCTAGTGGAACAAGACGAATTGACTTGTTTGAAAATTACCACTTACGTCACTTTTTTTGAGCGATGTCTCAATAAATCGTCACAGGTGAGGCACTGTGCGAACGATGGATTGCACGAGAGATTGATCTTTCCTTCGAAATTCGCGGTTAATGGAATCAGTTGTTGGAAAATCATCGGAGATCACAAAGCGAGGAGAACTTGCGCGAATGATATTCCCACGTTCATTGCAATCCCAATTAAGAGTATATATGAAGTAATATTACTTTTAATGACAAGCATGATATTGTTTCTGAAAAGTCATCATTACAAAGTCCTTGCTGTATAAAAATGACCTGTTAAACCAAAAGAAATGATTCATAACTGCAATTTCACACTGAATAAATTGCATCAGACTTCAAACAAAGTTGATTGAATCCGTGCGGTCTGACTGGTAACGTGCATTTACTACTGCGGAAGATACCGTTTCATTAGCAATTTTGAAGGTAATCATTCACTTTATCTCGATTTCAAGCACGCCCGAGCCACCTTCTATCATGTCCAAAAAAAAAGTTTCAAAGGAGCGATATGCATTCTCTGTTATGTATTTCAATATTTCACAATTCGCGCAGACGGCAAACTTTGTAGCGTAAGTAAGAGTGACAGCGGTTATACTTCTAGCACTGTTATTACGTTACATAAACATCAACGTATTTTACATACGATAGTGGTAATTACTCGCTTTACAATAAAAGAATAATATGAAATACTGCCATAAAACGACTGACAGGTCATTTTCCACGCTAAACCTGGAGAAAAAGGCAGAGGAGATAATTTCACTCTCGCTGGCAGTCATATGAGAAGTTTCTCGGGAATGTTCGCGAGTAATTGATTATTTCAAAGTTTGGATCATTACAAACACCTAAATTAAATAACCTTCAACATTTGAAAGATCTAAATTTGAAAGATAGGCTAATTAATTTTCCAAAGTATCCTTCAATCGACATCTAAATTATAGATCGCTTTCAATACTTCGAAGGATTTGCAGATCTAAGTTTGAAGGCTACGTCAATTAATCATATTAAAGTAACCTGTGTTGAAAAATTTCAGATTAAACTCTAAACTTTAAGTCAATCAGGCACTGACCAATCATGGTCAGTGCCATGATTGGCAAGTCAAGTCAGTGTCAAGATGACGGACGGTCTAGGCAAATCCAGATCTGGGCCAGACCTGACAATAGGCTATCATGGAATTTTTTCACACGGAATAATCGTTGCTTGCTTCTAAAGTGCATTAGAATCGAATCAAGACGCTATCGGCAACAAATGTAATTGATATGAAGTGTAGAACTGAATCCATAATTTATTCGCTTTCCAATTATGACTCGAAGCGCATGCCTGACCGCTAATTGAAACAAGGGATTGCGCCTCTGTGCGAAAAAGTTGTACATCCAATTACGGAATAAGCAATATAGTCTACATATACATTTGCACGTAAGGCATTTTCGTTCCTCATCACATTGCATAATTAGGGATTCAGAGTGGTGGCGAAGTATTTTTCTACGCTTTTCCAATCCTCACTTTTGCCTATATATTGCAATTCAAATATTCGTTGGTATTAATCAGGGAGCTCAATATATCTAGTCAATAAATTCTTATAATGTTCCATATTTTTCATTTTTATTGTGAAAAATATAAACTCAGACAGGCGAGGCTGTTATATTAATCATCATCCCTCTAAGTAGGTAAAGACATTTGTGGCAAGACAACGCGAGGAAGTGATGAAATTATTTACTATATTGAAAGACTTTGATAAAATATTATTTACATGTTCTATATGTGATCTTGATTTATTTTAAAATCGCCTTGAACTTAAGTGATGAGGAAGGAGCGTATTATGATAAATATAACGGTATACAATAAGCGTAATTGTTTAGCATAAATATCTTGGATTCGAATCCTTAAAACCATTGCCATAAATTAGTTTTGTGTGCATTAGTATGCTGACCAAAGTCCGATAACGGTTTTGCGGCATTTTTCTTACCTTATACATTTACTAGTTGGCCTCACATTGTCGACGAGTAAATTTTTTTTCACACCTGGCGGACGTCACCGAACCATTAAGTTTGCGTAATAATCAGATAAGTGAGAAGTGCTTACCAGTGATCTGAAACAGAAAATTTCTTCTGGTTAACAAATTTGCAATGAAATATGGAGAAAGTAAATTAATATGAAATTTTAAAATATTTTTATTCCACAATCTGATTTCTATCTTAGAAAAGAAACAACGTATTTCAAATAAATCTCAAATCGTGAAAATATTGACAAATTTCCACATTGGAATTTGGATTTCCACATTCTCTGAAATATAATTTCAACACTTTTTCCCCGGATTCCTAAATCTTGACTCACATGAAAAAAAGATGGTATAAATCGAGTTTTAAGGTATTTTTGACCCAAGAATCATGTAAAACTTTCTTCGTATTCGCACCACGTAAACGTGGCTTAGAATGTATTCTACACAAGAACTTCACGTTCCTGATATATATAATGTACTATAAGTCCTTATAAACCTTAAAAAAGTTATAAATCTTCCTGTAGGAGGCAGGGGGACAATTCGTCAGTCCTTTTCGTGTTCGCGCTTTCTGCGTCCATTGGAAAAAAAGACGTAGACGAAAGTATGCTAATTTTTCCGGTTGAGAGAGAGGCGAAGAATAAAGAAAAAGGATTCGGGGAAAAAAGGATCGGGGCAAAGTGCGGTGCTGACAAAGGAGAATCGCTCGGGAGAAAAGATGAACTTTTTTTTGGCACTCTGCCGAAACAAGTGCTTCTTCCATCTAAAGAACAAGTCTTTTAAAATTCGATTCTTTCCTGAAACCTTTCAACCCTGCTTTATTGTCCAACCCAGTAGCTTTTTCAAACATCATTACTCACTTACTTTTTCATTCTTCTTTTCTACACTAATTTTCCCACCATCTTCTACCAATACCGCTTTTCAAACTACTTTTCCACACTACGTTTCCAACCCACTTTTCCATCCTATTTTCTAAACTTCTTTTGCCATATATGAAACCATGTATATTTTTTATCATATGTAAAAGACTATTTTTAAAAGAATATTTAAATCCTAAAGACCCTAAAACTTTGGAGAAGCAGTCGCCAATTAATATCTATCTGAATTTTATGCTTCCCCCCAATCAGATTTATTTTCAGGACATTAAAACATTTCTGAGTGTCGAAAAAGTGGCGAGAACACAATGTTGGAATGTAGCTCCACATAAGAGAAACGCAGGCATGCATCTATCTCGTTTGTCAGGCAGCATTTACAAGATAGCCATATCTGTAATGGGGCCTCAGCTATAAATTTTGCAACTTTGTCCAATTAAATAGCTCATGGGTCATAAACGCTGAGAAATAGGCAGAAGAGGGCGAAAAACAAGGAGCAGAGAAAAAATCGCTAAGATTAAAGACTCTTCGTAAAGGACCTAAGGACTGCTCTACGACCTTGCTTGGAAAACAAACGATGGGTGTTCAGAGAGGTCTTAATAGGCGAGCAAAAAGGATTTGAGAGCTTAACAAACCTCCTTTTCGAGGATGAGTCCTGTGGAGATGGAGTTCTATTTGGATTCTCCTGTCGTTAGCATAATTAAAGAATGGAGAAATGGTTCCTCAGGATCTTTTTTAAGATTTCGGTACACAAAGAAAAATATCAAAGAACTCCTCCTCTCTTCACTCGAAAGACAAGAATGATAAATTGCACATTAGACTCATTCAATATTCTTCAAGGACCTGAGAATCGCAAAAGAATTGGCAGAAATATTTTTCTTAATAGCATTAAAGGTCATGTTAAATAGTTTTTTTGAATTGTTTATTCAGTTGAAATGATGCTATTGTCAAGTTACATTGACAAATGTAAAATTCGATCCAGTTGTAACAAAGAACATGTTTTTGGTTTACAAAGGCATTAATTTTCTCCGCATGGTAAATTAAGGATGATATGCACAAGATTTCAACATTTGAATTCCATTATTTTCATTTTTCTTGAGTCATGAAACTCCTACATTAACGAAATGACACGAATTTCCATGATGGACTAAGAAAGTTTGCAGGTAGGATAATCGAATAATGAGGAGATTAATGACGATGAGTCATGGCAGAAAATAAGGAGATGTACTGATGCAGATATATCAAAAGGCTTCCGTTCTTTCGCGATAAATCACTCCTCCACTGTATTTGGCATGATGCCAGAGATTCTTTCTCCAAGTACATAAACCATTTCTAAGATCTGCAAGACAAAATGCGAACCATCATTTACAAATTACAGCAAGAAATAATTAATTAGAATTTAAATGATCTTTATCACTTTCCCTAAAATACTCTCCTGGAATTGGTAATTCGGGAATTTTTATGAAAAATAAAAAAAGATGATTGCCCATTCATGTTTCTTCTTTTTATACTTTGGCCCGCCCTTGAGGAACATCTTTTCGCACTTTTTATAGTCAGTCGGAATGGCGTCAAAGTGTAAATAAGCAACCCTCCCAATGACGGTGGAGAAAGCTTTTGAGATCCTTTTGCTTCAGTTTTATTATTATTTTTAGTCATTAGGCCTCTACTTTTTTCTTCACGTCTTAGGATTCCTCTCTACCCTTTTGCTCCCCAACAAGGATATGGCTCAAAATAAACTCAAACGTTTTTTCCTGCGAGGTCGATGGCCCAGGTGAATCTTCAATTCAGAGTCTACTTTTTGCTTCAGGATTCAGAAACCCTTTTATATTTTGGGAAGGAATTTCTTTATCGTCATTTACATTTTAGGATTCAATAAGTTATCTTGTTTACTTTAGACTCTAATAAAATCTTACACTATAATCTTTACTGGACTTTTAATTGAAAGCGAAAACTGAAGTTTACTTTCTCGTTAAACTCACGCATAATTACAAAATATGAGAGAAAAATCGAGAAGAATGCAGAATATCAGGATTCTTAAATATCTGTTGCTCATGCCATAAGTAAATATATATTCCAAAAAGTTGCGATGCAATTTCTGACAAATAAAATTTAATCTTCTTTCAATTAAAGACGTAGATGCAGGCTTTCGTTCAGATAGACATTTTTTGAAAGGGAAATCTGCTTGAAAATATTTTCTTCTTTCTGTTATATTTGTATCTTAAAGTATTAATGTCGGCATTCTAGGACGGCGAGTCTACTAACAATCCTTGTTTACGACAATTTTAAAGAAGATACAGACACAAGAGGGCTTCTGAACCAGTTTAGTCTCGTTAATTAACTCATGAAATGCGAGCAAGGCTGAAGAGAGTCGTTCGTGTCTGTTTGGATACTCCTCAATAAAGGCTCCGTCAGTCGAATAACCCTTGCACGATCGGACATTGCATGTGGTTAGCATAATTGCACCATAAACATGCAAAACTGGCTTCATCGTTTTCGTTTGGTACATGATGTCATCAAAAAAACAGCGTTTCGCTTTCAGCAAGTCCCATCCTCCAATCGAATTTCTGCTGTTTTTAGATCATTCACGTTGCACTTTATTTTTTATAGCGACTCGTGTTGTGCATCGATATTACTCAGTGATACGGCTGCATTTTTCGTCGATTGCAAAATGCATGATACTGAATTATATTTCTGCAAAAACCTCTTTAAATCCTGTTTTTTCAATCCTTTTACAATATACTCAGAAAAATGTTTCTTTGGATCAAATAACAACATTTTTTTGATGAAATTTGTTTGATTTAAAACAAAGTGTTTGCAGGACTGCTGCTATACATTCCGTGAAAAACGAGAGTATTTTGCATGCAAATGAAGATAAGTAGGTCTCTGATTTTCCGAGATAAATATTTGCTTCAGAGGTATATTCGAGCAAAGTCTTTTACGTTAAAGACCTACATGCACTGGTATCCTGCCTTTCTAAAGGAGAGGTTGATCTGAAGTGTCAGTAAAACATTGCTCGAGTGTCTATGCAAACACGCTGCATGAATGAATTAAAGAAATTATGGTCTGTGTCATTTGTGCGAATAAGACAAGCATAATTCAGTAACTAAAAATCGTAGATTTTGATTACGTGATTCGTTACTTAGTCATTTCTTACTGTACACTACACACTCTCATCAAAAGTATTTATATTGACTGGCCTAGTTATTTGGTAAATACGAGTTGCATGTTTTCTCAGTTGAGAAAGGCGATTTCTCGATTATATAAATTTACATTAATATTTCAGATTTATGACTATGTAAATACATCATTCCTCCGGATTTTAAATATTGCTCTAATTTGCAATTATTTCAAAACAGGGGCGTCCAACTTTCAACGCAGATTGACGCATATCTCACATTGCATTATACAGTTACAAATTTCCCAAACAATGAAAACTAAAGCCCATTTCTCGATTTTGCAAATATTCTTCACATGCGAACTAATAATCTGTCTAATTAGTAATTACAATTGCGATAATCTTACAAAACAAGAAAATTACGAAACTTAATTTGTGCCCATTCTCTTGAGGATTTAATTGCAAGATGGGATATAATGATATATAAACTGTTTTGGTAAAATGGTCAAACCTTAATTGAGAAATTGCTTCACCAAACTAATTTTAGAATTCACTGTGTGATCCATTTAATTCTCATTCTGAGGTTCGTCCTTCACAACCGAATTTGTAAAGGTCGAACGGTCATTTGCATTGATCGCGGTCCCCATCAGCGACCGACCCATGTATTTATCTTCTCATCTTAAAGGACCATAATGGCCATTACAGTCAAAGCCATTTCTCCGCGTCGAACTCCGTAGGAAAGTTAGAATAAATTGCATGGAATTACGGATCGGGCTCGTTCTTGATGAGACAGACAGTAGCTCTATAAGAAACTGGGTTAACGATGCCAAGACGACGAACAGGGAGTAACTCGAGCGTTTCTCGAGCTGCACATGCAGGATAGTACAGGTGTAACTGTTACTCTTACGTATGTAGGTATAGTAACTGTATAACCCAGTGCTGTAAATACCTGGTAAACGGAAGCATAGCACACACGTATAGTAGGTAGACTGTAGACTGCAACATACGTAGACAGCCTTCCACATTTACTTTATTTCTTACTATCTTGCTTCTTACTTCCACTGCAAGTACCCGCAGGAATTCTGCTGCGTGTGTCTGGTGCGTGTCTGCAATTCCACACTCGCTTTTTTCCCCCAAAGACCTCAAGACACGCTAGCATGGCCTTTTGATATTTCAGTTTCAGCTTTCAATCCAGTTTAGTATTCTAATTATTGCCTAATCGACGCTTGATTTAATGCACCGGTCGGAGAAAAATGCATATGCACCCGGATAAATTGCACCTTTTGCATGAAGGATTAACTAATTAATGCAAAACTTGGGACAGTTATCGGAGTAATGATATGGAAGATAATTTTTTTTCTTTGTTTGACTACTTGTTTTATACAGATTTGTCCTGACAAGTTGAATTTTAAAAAAAGACTGCTTAACATTGCGTTTTAAGGATCGTGTCCTGGTAAAGAATTTGTGGACACACGGAAGCGATACGGTGTTGCGTGTTTACTCATCTCAAACCTATGGTATCTTGATGGTAAAGAGAAAAAAAAGGAAAAAGATGACAGGTTGCACGAAGCAACTTTTCAGTTCTCTTTTATCAAAGAAACCTTAAGTTAAAAAAGAGACTTTGTAATTTTAAACCAAGTGTTGCTTTATTCAAGATTAAGTTACCATCTTTCAACACTTCTTTATTCTAGTGAATTAAGAAACCGCCTAGAGAGTAAAATTAGAGCTGGAAAAAGTGATGCTCAATGGAGATTTATTATAAAATAAAAGTTCATTCCATACATACAATTTACTCAATGCTACATCAACATTACTTTACACTTTTTGCTTTCAAGTGACTCTCGCAACACAAAGAGCAAGCTTTTATCTCGCGAAATATTAATGCCACAAATAAAAGTGCAAATTGTTAATTTTACCCTTTAATTTTTATGTCGTTTGCCGAGAGACAGGGCATTACATCATGAAGGCAAGATCAATACTTTTATTGCCATCATCAAGTTTCCATATACGCCATGCATATCACCCCTATGGCATTCTTCCCCCATAATTTCTCTGTAAAAATGTGGTATTTAACGACACAAGTCTCCCAGTAGGCTGAGCTAAATTTTATGGCTTTTATTTTAGCCCCTTTGCTCCCATCCCCCTTTCGAGCCGGATCCTTGAGAGGTAAGTGGCCGTCCTCTAAGATAAGATCCTGTCCGAAAATTCTTGTTTACCTAAATCCGGTTATATAGGATATATCGCTCGCTATAAATAGAGGTTCACCCTTTTTTTATTTTTGTGGGAAACTGCAGAATTTGGCGAAGCCGGACTGTTATTAGAAATATTCGGGACCTTATACCTTAAGAGTTTTAACGAGATTTTATGGGATTTTAAATAAGGTTAATTTAATTTAAGAAATATATTCAAGAAAAATCAAGAAATTTTGAGGAATGTCAAGGGGTTTAAAGAAATTTACTTACATTTTAAAGAATATTAGAGACTTAACGAGATTTTATGGGGTCAACTTAATAAAATTTTAAGGAATTTCAAGGAATTTTTATTAATTCTAAACAATTTTTTCGGAATTTATTAGGACATCTAATTTTAAGGACTTTTACTGGTTTTAATGAGAGTCATGGGGTTTTAAGGAATTTCAAGGGATTCGAAGTGATTTTACCAAATTTGAAGGGATGTCACGAGATGTTAAGGACTTTTACAGGATTTCAAAGGATTTTATGAAATTTATTGAGATTTTCAGAAGTGTCAAGGGACTTTATGGTATATTAAGAACTGTATAGGATTTCACTAGTCATGAGAGTCTCAGAAATAAAGGTCATGATTTGAATGTCTAGTAGAACTTTTAAACATACACAACGCGTAAAAATGCACTACTTTTGCTTCCACTTGTCACGACAAATGAACATGTACTTTTAAAACAAAAGATGCACGATTGGGAGCATGTTTAAAGAAAAAGTTACCGTTATATACGTGTTATGGGGCGTTTATTACAGCCTCTGGCAGTTCGACCGACTCAGGCGCATACCTATGTTTACGTGCACAAGTGCGTGTATTAATGGCACGTAAATGGTTCGGGTTTCGCCAGGGGAAAGCTTGGGCTCTACATCTTCAAGACTTGTATACATACAAGTAGAAAGAGATACCCATAAGTGGGAATGGAAGAGGAGCATGTCGAGCTGACCACATCGCACTGCCGACAGGACAACGTTCACGATAGAGCTAGGAGGGGAAAAGGGGGAAAAATGGGATAAAAAGAAGGTCCGGTGAGAAGCAAAAAAGCTGAACTCCGGTGACCTTCAACGGCCTTGGCTCTAGGCGGTATGCCATGCCGGCCCGACAAGAATTTCCCTTTCGTTCGATGCAAACTGAAGCCGGGGTTGAGCCAGGCGGTGAAAACGAAAGGTTAACAGAAGCTGCTACCATAGAAAAGTCATATGTATGAGAAAGAAGAGAGATCCTCTTGATTTGTATTGAAGGCAAGGAAATGGTTCAAATGGTTCGACTCAAGAGATACAAGCGTGTAGTCGTGTCAAAATGAACCAGCAAAACAATAAAGTGCAGCAGAAACTTTTTATATCA
>JAUEJJ010000013.1:17238402-17252994 GCA_032164275.1 Synergus coniferae | reverse complement strand
ATTTTTGCAGTCAATCTGGGGAAATGATAGTAACGTCTCAAGTATGCAATCTTTGGATGGATCAGAAGCAGAATCTCGGCACTTTAGTTTGCCGAGAGATTCAAGCGTCGATAGGTGAGAAAGATTTTTTTTGAAACTGTAATATTATACTTTTTCAACAAAAATTCGTCGAGACTTTAAGACTTTTATTACTTGCAAAAGTATCTATAAAGAATTGCATTATAATTTTGTAATCTTTTTATCGATTTTTTTAAGAATATGAAAATAACTTGAACCAATTTATTTTATTATCCCGATCTTGCTGCTGCATAAAATTGGATAATTTCAAGATTATACGACCAGAGTAATTGCTTTACCGATAAAAACCCTTCGGTAAAGATCCGGAAGTCCTTTTACCGCCCCTGATACAATTATTAACCATTAATTTCATTATTCCAGCCGACTTTCCGGTGGATCAACTAAGAGTGAAATGCTGCACCGTGATAAAAAGTACAGCAAGAGTATAATTAAGAAACTGACGACAAAGCTGACTAAATCCGCAAGCGTTGATGATCCGAACAGTTCCTTCGAGTTTTCACTTCAAGTAAACGTCTCATTAAATATTATGTGCAAATTACAATTAATACCAAGGGAAAAAGTCATTATTAAAGATTGTTGCACTTTTTGCAGACTTCCGGATCTGAAGTTAGCATTAACGAGGACATTAAACGTGATAAGAAAAACTTGAAGAAGAAATTAACGGACATGTTTAAGAGGGGTTCGAAAAGTAATGGGTAAGTAATTCGCGTTTTAACACACAATATTTCATGTGAAATATCAAATTCCTCGTAAAGTGTGTGGGAATATTTTTTCCCCATTTTTTTCAACGATCCCCTTAACTTTCATGTTAAGCCACAGGGATAACAATCCCCAGATCTTATACATAAATTTCAAAAGGCAATATACGGTTTAAACCGTCACCTGCTGAGACGATCGTACCCTTAGAAGATGATACGTTAATACGATGACGTCTCATTTATGGATATGATTCTCATCTTGCCCGGTGTGAGCCAATTTTATTATCAAGACGTCAGCATTCATAACGATTCACATTTCATTAAATTAACACCCGCCTATTTGAAAAGATACACACGAAATCGTTTTACTTTTTCTTTCTTTTTCAAGTCTGGATAAAAAGTCTGGCTCTCAGGACACCAGTAGACCCTCCTCGAGAAACTCGCTAGCTTCTTCGAAGAATTCAAAACCTTGACGACGCAAAGCTCCAGGGAAATTTTGAATTAATGTAAATAAAAGAGACGAGCATTCTGTAAATATGTCACGTTTTTCATTGTCATAACTTACGAGGCGGGATGTTGAAAGCTCGGGAAAAAAGGAGAAACTTTGAGTCTTATTGAACTCAAAAAATGCCATTTAGCATTTACCCTCTTCTGTTCAGAGGTAGGAGAAAATAATTAACTGAAAATTGTCCTCTTTGAAAAGCCCCTTTTGTTTAGTAACATGTGATGTGTTTCTGTGTATATAAATACAATGTCAATATGTTACATGTACATAAATGTCTTGTACATATAAAATACAGAAATTTGTGCAATTTGCGCATTATTCATGCTAAAAGCACATTTGGTTTGAATTTAAATCACCGCTTGCACTTTTCGACTTTTTTTTCAAAGAATTCCTTCAATTTGTAAAACATGATCTACATTTGGTCCACTTACTGTCTACCTACTGCAGACATTGTATGACTTTCTACTCTCATTTACGCTAATAGATGTCTTTTCCCGGCAACAGATTTATTAGAAAGTTGAGCAGAGAAAATCTTCAATTATCCTATTATAATAGAGTTCTCGGTGAGAAATTCGTAAGGTGGAATTTCCAAATTAATGGGTGCTGGTCCCTTTCGTACTCTACCGGCACCATCGAAATGCGAACCATGGCAAGGACAATAAAAGCCTCCGGGAATACTGCCGGCGTTCGGAAGAGGTATGCAGCCCAAATGCGTGCAGATGGCGATCAGGATTACCCATTCAGCTCGTTTTGTTCTTACTTCATCAGGTTGAGGGTCCCGCAATCCGGAAATGTCCACTGCCTTCTCCTGGGCAATGACTTCTGCCGACCTGCGGATTAAATTTAATCATTAAAAATTGTCACTGAGAGCTGCTTGACCTCATATCTAAAATTTATAGCCTAATATCTGACTTATATTCTCTGTAAATTCTTAAAGAATTTCTAAAATTCATCTTGAATTTATTGAATTCAAGCAATTCATTAAAATTGTTTAGTTTTTGAGGGGTTAATCACTCTTGAAATCTGGTCTTGAAATTTCCGTTCACTAAATCTTTTAAAACTCTCAGAAGTCTTTTGGTTTCCCTCAAAATTCGAGTGAAAAATCCCTCGATTTATTTTACTGATTTTATTTTATTTATTTTCAGACTTCTTGTGTAAAATTCTTGCCTGTGATAAATAAAAACGGGCTTTCCGCGCCACTTAACAATCTGAACTTTTCCTGCAGGTATACTGCTCAGGTCAACTTCGGTCTGAGCCTGGGCTAGAACATCACGCGCTGGATTCCAAGTCATAATGTAATGTAACAAGTGTGATTTTGCACCATAAAGACCCGTGATTCCAGCAACTGAAATGAATTTATTAGAGAAATAATGTCTCGCGATTGATTTTAATTATTTAAATTGAGGTTAATTTGGAGAATGTAAAAAATACCGAAGGCAGAAGCACCCAAAAATGCTTTTCTTTCGTCTGCACTTTCTGATGCTCGTACATGCGGATTTACTAATGACTTCTTTCGAACCTCTTTAAAACTGGGTCGCGGCACGTCCGTGTGAGCAGAGCGAGAAAACTTAGCATTTTCTGAAATAAGAATCAATTAATAATATATGTAGATAATGACCAATTGGTTAGAAAATTCATCAAAATTACCCTTTTCGTTTTGTATGCAGGCCGCATTTTTTATACATTCAAGAGCCTTTGTTGAGAATTTTAATTTATGAAGTAGTTTCGAAGGGACCATTATATCTGTCATAAGAAATTTTTTTGGGGCTAACTGTCATTGTCAAATTTTTCAATAAAAAGCAGATCGATAAAAGAAAATCGATTAATAAATGTTTCTTTATTTAAATCAATTCTAACACAGATTCTACATAAAATATTTTACACACTTCGAATTCGTCTTACAGGTCTTATTCCAGTTGACTGGTACGGAGAATCTGATAACCAATCAGACAATTCCGACTCAATTTTAATGTCGATAACTTTAACCCTCGATTTTCCATAATAATGTTTGTTGATCAAGTGCGAGAGATATTCCAAAAAGAAAGCAAGCATTGCAATTAAAATTCCCGAGCTCATAACTAAAAACATACCTTGCGTGTCATCCAAATTTAGTCGTCGATCCTCGAATGGAATTTTAGGTGCAAATCCTTTGATCACCTGCAAAAATTTATTTCGTTATTTCAAAACATTTCCGGAATTTGTATGGATTATAATTAAAGCATTGTTGAATTACTAAACGTAACGAAATTCTATAAAACCATTGAATATGTAACTTGCGTGTGAAAGTAGCATGCAAAAAATTATAGAGCGTACATAAGAGTTTAAACCTGTATGTAATAAAATCGAGAATAAAATCTACCAAAATAATTGAGATCTGGAAGATTAAATAAGGAACAAAACTGAAAGCATAAGTTTGTCACAATTTCATCAGTTTCGAACAAGTACAAACTTTTCCCACGTTTTTATTACTTCTGGTACTTCTGGTCTACAATTTAAACGAACCCCATCATTCTTTTGTTTTTATTACAACAGCCAGAAAGTTTACTCAGATTTTTCTCTGGTATAAAATATAAATATGTAGTTAGGTACATGAATTATCATTACACCATTTCTTTTGTATCTGCCAATGATATTAAAAACCTTCAGAAAATGTAAAAACATTTGCCTTTGTGTACAGAAATCACTCAAGATTTTTGACATATATTTTTCCTTATTTACCTCTGCTTCATTTATTCGTAAAGATAATTGGAAAGAGACTATCCGTGCAAAAGTATACTGAAGTCATAAGGCAATGTTTATATGAAAGATTGAAAGTATAATCAAGTCGGACAGAAATCGATTGAGAATCTGTAACTCACTTGAAGATATTTTCCTGTGGGTGACCTTTGCACATTCCATTCGACATCGCGCTGAATCTTACGAATCAATCCACTTTGTCTTGCTCGAAGTAATAATTTATTGAACGGATCCGTGTACAATGATTGAGATTGTAGAAGTATTGTGACCCCGAATCTCATAAAACACTCGTCACTGATGTGCATGAGTGATCTTTTACTCTCAAAACTAGACATTATTACCGATTAGTAAACCGATTATTAGTTGTGGAAAATAAAAAATGTCAAATCTATTTTTGCAAATATAAATGGTTCGATCATTGAAAATTACAAACACAGCTTACTTTACAGATAAATCCGCTTGTGCGACATATTCAATAGCAGTACGAGATCCCAAAAAAGCATAGGGCCAAAAATAGGCACGACTTGCATTTCTTACTCCATCGTCTATACTTGGAACATATTCAAGTTTATGGAATAATTTTATCATCATTGGATCATCCATAGTCGTTTGGTTAAACCAGACTTCCCATCCATCGTGATCTGCATCCACAGATATTTTTTTATAGAGTTCTAAGAAATAAAATTAAATTTCGAGAAATAGGGGAAATGAGAGTTTTACCTAAAGTTCCAATTCGGTATCTGTAATTCGAAAACTGAGTTGCACTTTCTAATAGAGGAGGATAAGCTGGTAGAGTTATAAAAGCAATTATAGAACCCGTGTAACTCGCTGTTATAATTATTGTAAAGACCCAGTAAATGCCTGAAATTATGAAGTGTAAATGTCAATTTTTCATCTCTTACAATCAGTGCAACAGTTACCGTTATCTTTAGATCAATGAATTTTCATGAGCCGCACCAATCACGATAAAAATGAAAATGACAGTAATATTCTCGTAAAATGGTGATTTCTTCTTAAAAAATTAAAAATATGTATATGTATATTTTTAAATGTAACGCATTTTCAGAAATTTTAAAGGATTTTAAGGAATTTTAAGAAACTTATTGAGATTCTTGAAATTAGACAAGGAATGACTATACTTTTTATATTTGATAAATTAAAAATTCTGAATTACTTTGCATGCTTTTGAAATCCCTTAGAACATTATAAAATCCTTTAATTTGAAACTGTTTAGAACTCTCAGAATCTTTCTAACAAAACGAGAAATTAATCGCGTGTAGAGTGCCCGGATCATAGTTACTAGTGATCTAAAAATAACACTAAAAAATGACTGCAGTCATTTGGCTCTGACAACTGCTGTTTTAATGAAAGATTTAAGATCAGTCTAAGAGCTAGTGATAGAGTACTTCAGTAGCTTTTTACGGTCATTTATGTTATTTTGATCGTTTAGGGTCATAAAACCAGGGATATAAACGAATCCATTAATTTTGCACCAAGGACTTTCACGCTGTACCCACCAATGAGAATCGACGTCGAGTTTTTCCCTAGGCCGTCATTCAACAATGGATTTTTCACTGAGAAAGAGTTAGTGAATGTGCTGAACACGAACCAGAACATATGGTTTAATCTCCCTGGTCGCTTAATCAACGATGCTAGAGAGTAATGACTATTCAGTGTCATTGGAATAATAGCAATAAAATAAACAGAACAGAGAAGTAGCCAAACTGATTCCTGAAATGGTCCCATTACAGCTCGATACCTGAAGTAGGGAAACAAAATGAATTTTTAGTATTAGCTGAAGAAAACAAATTCTAGATTTATGACTGGACTTTAGTTATAGACGTCTAAACATGTTATGTTACATATTTGTTATTTTGTCTTCCGATTATTGAATATATGCGTAATCTCGTTATTAAATGCATGTTCCAATAAACTACGGTTACGTTAATGGGCACTTAAGTGTTTTATTGCTCCATCTGTTCAATCATTTCATCCATGGTGTACATAAAAGTGCGTATTAAATGAAATACGTTTAAAGAGAATTGAAGTTTCTTGTAGCGCGCATTAAAAATATATAAACTCTTGAATGTAATGAACTTTTACATTTAGAACGCGTTTCTGGGTTTCTATTTATCTATACGTCATACGTAATTCTTGATTCATGTATTAGGCGAAACTAAACATGTTTTTTATGAAACCTGTGAGAAAATAAAAATTTTCTACGGTTGGGAGTGGTTTAACTTTTGGCAAAGAATTTTAGTGCCAGGTGTCTAGGTGATTTGAACAATTTTTGTAAGAAGTTGTGAAATATTACTTGGGTAAAGCAACGGATGTCAGAGATATGAAAGATGCACAATCTTCCATGTGTGCGAAAGAAGCATCAAAATGAGATAGGAGATCTGCTGCTTGATAAATTCCTCCCACTGCAACAGGTGCATCAGCTTGAGAAAGGTCCTTTTTTGCAGCCTCAGTTTCACTGGAACGAAGATTTTTTGCATGGAGTAAATAAGAACAATCATTTTAGTTTATTCAAATACTATATGTCAATTTAACATTCGATTTATATACCTAAAAATATATGCAACTTTGCATCAAAGAAATAAATACTTCAAATTTCCTCGTTTTAAAATGTTTCTTTCGATTTTTGTAAATACTCTCATTTAGTGTCTGAGAAAAAAAATCCAGTGGAATCCAAATTTTCTTAAAGAAATTTACCTGTACATTGATGACACAGGATTTCGAAATTCCGCAATAAAATCAAGATTACTGCCCAACAATCGTAAAACGCGAATGTCGATTCCATCCCAGGCTGTATCATAAGTTCCAGGAACTTTTCTGCAAAAAATGAATGGAATATGCAAATGAATTGAAAACCTAATATGCAAATTTGAGCAATACATTTTTTTTATTTCTACAATTTTCGCGCGTTTGAATAAGTATTTAAGAAAATGTAGAGATTGAGAAAAAGAACTGCAAGAGTAAATAACATTAAACTTTCCTTTTTGAACTATTGCGAAATATTTAGAAATGATTGAAATTGATTACGTTCGCATTGTAAAGGGAGGTTTGTGTGCCGTTGAAACAAGCAAACGATGACCTTTGAATCCTCTGCTCAGCTTCTCTGGAAACAAATTCTTTTGCGGTTGGGTCAGTGAATTAGATATCCAAGATGTTAGCAAAATTGGTTCACTTGCGCCACTTCCATCAGCATAAAGTTTATGTGTATAGAGCAAATAAGAGGCCACCTGCATATATAAAACAAGAACCCACATCAAGATCCACAAGATCCATTCGAAAATAATCTCATTATATAAAATTTTTTATGCTAATAAAAAAGGATTCTTGAATAAATAAAAGGCGTGCTCTAAAATAATCCATTATTAATGCAATATAAAGTAAAATGCGGTTATTAAATAAATATAATAACGGTATAGTTTCTTTTTATTCCTTTTTGTAGATTATTCTAAGATAAGATAAGTTAAATACGTTTTTGGGGGCGGATGGGTGACCCTTCGCGAATTTTTGTTATAGATTGAACAATTGTGAAACGTCTTTTCCCTTGTTCTAAATTTTTTAAGTCTAGCAACAAAGAAAGAAAGGTTCCATTGCAGAAAAAAGGAATAATAAAAATCTATGGATAAGGTCAACAGAAAGGTGGTCCTCCCATTTCATGTCCTGAAACCAAAAGTACTCACACCCGCTCTTCGACTCATGGCGTTAGTTAAGATTAAAAGATGTGCATAAAATCTCGACAACTGGTTCTTCAAGAAGTCCCTGATGGTCCAAGATGTATCTGCAGTAATTAAAACAATCTTGCTCCTTGAATCAGGTTCTATTAAGTATTTTATGGAATCGACTCTTTCCACAAAAATAATGTAATTATAGCTCTTGTCTCTTAAACGCGCCCTTGATTTTTTGGAGGAGGCAAAATCGAATCTCTCTTGAACAAACGATGAGGAAAAGTTTTCTAAAAAACACTTGAATTCAATTGGATGATGCTTTTCGAAATTCGAGTCATATATTACAACAATAGGACGTTCTTCGAAGTAATTATCATTTATATAAAGCAATAATTTCACTAGACTGGTCGTTTTAGCTTCAATTATTTCAAACTCTTCACTATTCTGCACTTGCATTTTTAATTGTTTCGAAAATGATTTCTCGAAGAAAAAAATTAGGATGATTATTAGTTTCATGATTTCTGTTCGATGTCTAAAAGCAGACTGATTGAATAAGGGAGTTTGAACGATCGATGTTCGTGGATTGATTGCTTTATAAATACGGATCAAAAGGACGACATTTAATATTTATTGATCATCAATTTGTAATAAAATCGTTCATATAGTTCTAGTTTCGATAAAAAAATAAAACATAATAAAATTCAAAGGTGAAAATAAATAAATCGATATAATAACATTGAAATTCAAATATTGTATTTAAAGTAGGTATATTTTAATTTTATATAATCGTTTAAGTATGTATAATAGGTCATAACATAGTTAAAATTTTAATTTCAGATTTTAATTATTTTCCCGCCTATTTCAAACTACAATTCTGCGTATATAATTAAATATTCAGTAGTAGAATATGACAATCATAAATCAAAGCCTTATTCGATATTCAAAAACAGAAAAAGCTTTTTTGATAGATGATTAAGCTTAATACATTATAAACTTTTTTCAAAAACAATTTCCATTGTTAGAAAAAAAATTTCAAATAAAAATGAAACAGAATCCTACTTTATCCACGTAAATTTTTAAAATAAAGAGTTCGAAACTTGAAATTCAGAATTCGAGCAGACTTTCATCAGAAGTTCAGAATTAAGAAAAATAGTAAATTATAGGACAAGGTAAACCTTTCTTTCTTTTATTTAATTCATCAAACTTTCCATTCAATATCTTATTTAATATGGAAAAAGATTTCTTTACAAAATTCAAAAAAGCGCGCGCATTGTGGCGCATGCGCATTTGAAAATATAAAATGACGCGTAAATCTGGCGGCGTAAACGGCGTAAACATTGACATCTAACTGTACCTAACCTCATTTGTGATTTGATGGTGAGTTACGTGAGTAAAGTGAGTTGTGAATGAGTTCAGAGTTGTGACTGTTGTGAGTTGTTATGTCACGGTTGTCGGTCGTGTTTTGTTGTGAGACTTTTACTCCGTAGCAGTTGTAATTTGTCTATAATTTTATAGCTATTTCATTTGAACCTTCAAAAAACCATGTCTCGACGAAGAATTAACAGTGGAAGACGTCAGTCTCGTTTAAGAAGATTTAGTAATGGAAGTCCTGGTGAACTCGAAGAGGATTCAAACATATTTGAATCAGGTAACGTATATTTGAAAGATGTTTGTTTTCTTCTTGTTCTTCTAATTGGAGATGTCAATTTGTTTTAATTTCCCAGTCTTTATACGCATGTAAAGTCTTTGGAATGCGAGAACTTCTTTATTTTTAGTGCTCTAAATAGTTCTTCGAGAACTATATTTATTTCATTATTGCTCAGTCGTTATTATTATTTAAATGAAGTTTATAATTGTGTATTCATTTTTATGAATTCAGAGAAATTCTATTTTATTTCACAACATTCAGTTAATTTCAGTATACGAAAGTTAAATTTTACTGGAAACAAATTTTTTATTTAAACTTCCTTTATTCCAAAATGTAGTCATTAATCTAAAATTAAAATTTGATATTTTTAGATGATCCTCTGTGGTTCAAACGTATGGAAGGAAATAATACAGTACTTCGGTCTTCACTCCAACTTAGTCGCAGTGAAGAAACACCCGCTGATCTAGACTCTGTATCTTATGATGAGATGCCTCCGCCTCAAGATCATTGGTGGGATCCTTTAAAAAAGTTGAACCAGTCAATTAATCAGTCACCTAAAGTTCGAAGAACCAGTGGTACAAATGTAAACACAAAGGCCGCTGCAGGTGATAAATTTACTTCAGAATTGTTCCTAATATTTTTTAAGACACATGTAAATTTAATGTTTTAATTTATTTAATACAAATATTTACTTTTCAGTAAACACCACTTTGCACGAAGAATCACTGGATTCTCTACCAGAGAAAAATTCCAAAATAAGGAGGAAAAAATTGTTTCTTGGCAAGCAAAAGAGACAAAGTGTAGGAAGCAATGCGTTCTTGAATGTGCTAAACGACTCAGTAACCACAGTCATTTCGGATCCTGGTTCAAGTAAGAACAAGTTAACGAAGCCATACTTTTCTAGAGAGGATTCGTTTACAAAAACTGAACATCAAAGGCGTTCTAGAAATTATGAACCAGATGAAGAAACAAACAAGTTTAGTCCTTTAAGATCTCGAAAATCGAGACCTGCACTACTTTTCAACAAAATTCGGTCTATTCAGTCCCAATCAGCTACTAATGTTTTTGATCATCTTCTTGAAAATGTAAGTTCAAATAGCGAAGCTTCGATCCCCACAAGAGATATTGTACTTAGTCAAAACATAGGTCCCACAAACAGCCAAAAACGAAGTTCAAAGGATTATGAAAAAAGCTTTAATTCAGAACAGAATTTGAGTCAAAACCTTAGTAAAAAACACGGAACGATTACAAGTATTTCGAAAACAGCAGAAACCTCTATTCCTTTTAAATTGAGCCCTAAATTTTTGTCTACTGAGAAACGAAAAAGGGATTTAACTCCTGAAAGTAATGATAGCGACGTGGAAACGAAGAAGAAGCGTGGTTTCTTCAAACGTGTAAGGAATAGCGTGGAGAAAAATGCTTTCGACAGCGTTTTTACAAGTGATGGAGAATCGACTCTTGAGATTGCGAAATTAAATAAGAGTCAAAATAGAAATTTCTTCATAAAGTCTGTAGGAAAAGATCAAGAAAAGAAGCAAAATAGAACGAATCTTAATAAATCTGAGAACAGTGTGTCGACTCTTGTCGATGAATCAAACAATCTTGGAAACGAACTAGAAGAAAGGGAAGATATCTCTGATTCAAATTCGGACATCGATGTTGAAGGCAAGAATGATGGAAGTACGAAGAGTAGCAGAGAAGGAAGTCTCCTATTGTCTTCCAGAAATAGAGTATCACAGCAATCTTCACAAATAGGAAATGCCTCCCAAAATAGTAAGAGTGTTCCTGTTGCTTCCTTTACCCGCTTTAAATACACTTCTAAAATGTTAAATAGTGAAGAAGAGGAAGATGAAATAAGCGTTGGATCTCAAGGAATAGTCGATCAAATTAATCGGCAAAAAAGCTTTAGCTCCAGTAAAAACCATAATTCAAGTCTTAACAAATCTAGAGATACTTCACAGAATTTCGATAATGAGATACAAAGTTCTAGCTTGAGCGATAGTATTAAAGTTCCTGATCGGATGAGTATTTTTGCAGAAGGGCCACAATATGAATCAACAAGAAAAATCGACATCCCGAAATCTACAAACAATCAGCAATCGAGAAGAGTTTCCACTTTGAATACTACGAGTGATCGCTCAAAGGAATTAACACCAAGGAAGTCAACAACAGAAAATAAATCAACAGATAATTTTCCGAGAATAAAGTTCAATAGAATAAAAAACACAAGAGGATCTAGCCTCAGTATATCTAGGAGAAGCAATAACGCAACTATAAATGGAGAGAATTTTAGAGATATTGCAAATAGTAAAACTGAAATAAGTGAAAAGGAAGGAAGTGTCAATTCAGAGAGCTCTCACACGATTAGTTTGGACGAAGAGGAGTTGACTTCGGAAAACAATAATCCAAGTCCGAAAACCAGTTCGACTGAAAGTTTCAAACTTCGTATTATTCCCTCAGACGTTAGTAGCGATGAAGAGAATTTGGAAGAAAATAATTTAGCGCAGAAGCCAAATTCAAAACCAACAATTAGGGACTATGAAATTCTAAAACCAAACGATATTGACATACAAAAGCTAAAAGGCATCAATAAAGTTGTTTCGGCAGAAAAGAATACATCTAGAATCTCGAGATCACCACCTGTGATTCGAAGGTCTTCTGCAGCACAAAGAAACTCTTCAATTTTGGAAAAAGATCTTCAAATGTCACTAATTGAAGAACAATTAAGACAATTGCACGGAGAAGAATATTCTCGAAATGCCTCGGTTTCTGGCAATCTTTTCTACAAAGATGTGGATGATGAAGTATTAGAGGGAACTTCGTATAATAAATCCATCCATGATTTGCGAAAAAGCTTAGAAGATGTGGATGATAGTGATGTGGATGATAGTGACAGTGAATATAGTGAGAATCCGTTGATGACCTACACAAGAAATGTAAGCGAAGAAGAAGTAGATGAATCTGATGACGAAGACACAGGTCCTCAAAAGGATTTGCAAGGAAAAAGTTCTCCTCCTGCGAAAGAAGACGCTCGAGTTCGCAAGCAAAAGATGATAGACGATTACTTTAAACGCAAAGACGAAAAAAGAATCGATGGTCACCCACAATCGCGAGGGATTTCAATTGCAGAGGCTTTAAAGGATAAGGATCTAATGGCGCATATCAAGGCGCAAGTTGAAAATATAGTTGCACCTATTAAGAAGGAACTCTTTAAAAAGCCCAAAAATTTGGATCCTCCCAAGAAGAAACCAGCCTTCGTGAAAAAACCATCAAACAATAGTCAAAAGAAGAATTCGAAACCTGTAGATCCAGCTTACCTCGTGAATGGAGTCGTTTACAAACCACCAAAACTACCGAGACCAAAGCGCTGGATAACGAATCTTTTGTATAAGTTTATTTGGAAGAAGATAGAGCCAAAATATAAAAGTAGAACGAGGGTTCGTTCAGAGAAATTTGTTTTAAGATTGGCAGAAGTTTTTGACAAAGTCACGAAACTTAAGTACAAAAGTTATGTGAATGATCTTGAAAGTTTGATCATGGAAATGGCTAGAATGGGTCTCATTGTTACTCGCAAAGACTTCAATGACTTTTGTATTGAATTTATGCCTTACAGCTTTAGGGAGAAAGCTACACCGATATTACTTCCAGGGAATAAAATATCAATTCCTTATGATCCACATACGTTTTACACTCCTATTTTGACGGATGATTGTATATAACACGGTTAACTGATTCTGCATTTATAATATTGTTGAAAATATTATAACGCATAAAATGTTAAAATTTAATGCCTTAAAGAGAGAATATTTTTCACTTATCACGCACTGACTCATGAAAGTCAGATTGCTTATTCTCTGAACTTTATACGTCGAATAAAACTATACTTGTATAATACAAATATTCTATGTATAGTGTGCGCCATATTTTGTAAATATTGAATAACTTTTAAAAAAAAAGAAAAAACCAATTTCTATATATGAGGTATTTTTATTTAATTTGGTCCTTTACAATTTTTTGGACTAGGTTTTGAAAACAACATCAATTAAGTGGCCGCCTTTATTGGTAACAGCAAAATGTGCCCCTTTTGCTGCGTTTTCCATTACCTTTTTGAGCATCTCGGGTGGGTAAGAAGAGAAGAATTTAGAAAAATTAATATTTTCATATTTCATCGAAAAAGTGAGCATTATTTAATTTCTTTGAATGTGCTAATTTTCCACTGGGAGAAGTGCCCAATGAAAGAATAGGTTTATCTCCGAAACCAATTTTTTTCTATTTCATAATAAATTAATTTAATAAAGTTGTGTAAGGTAAACAAAATTTATTTAATTTTAAACAGAATTATACAAGAGTTCTTTGACAATACAAATTATTTCTATTCCCATAATTATTTTATATTAGTAACTTAAATTTTTCAAAATAAAAACATAATTATTTTTAATAGTCGATTAAAAGGACTAAGTTTTATGTCTTCAAAGTGACATTATTATCTTTCTTTTGCATTCCTTCATTTTTTAATTCCTCGCAATGCGCTTCCATTAAGATTTTCTAAGTCGATTAAAAAGAATTGATTTTGCTTTTTTTTTCTTCTCTTTGGTGGAACTTACGCTGGAGGAAAATTCGCGTATTAATGGGAATTCAGATTCTGAATTTTTCTGAATTTTTCTCTTCTTACATACTTAAGTAGTGATAATTTCGGCTCGAATGTTTACCTTGAGCTCGTCAATGGTCTGAGACTTGCTGGCGTATACTTTGCTTTTCAAATAACCCCACAAAGTGAAGTCCGGAGGGGTCAAATCTGGAGACCTGGGTGACCACTCAATGTCGCCTCTCTTTGAGATCAAACGTCCAGGGAATTTTCGTTGCAGAAACAGAATTGATTGATTTGCAGTGTGGCATGGTCGTTGATGAACGGCATGTTGATGATCTACTATCCCATACTCAATACAATTCGATACCAAACGACGAATAGTGTTGTCAAAAGGCGCCTGTTGGCCAAAATATTTTCGAAGGTATGCACGTTGAGTTAACACAACTGAACGACTATTTTCAATGTACAGCGTTACTTACTACATATTTCAATTTTCGGCGCGTTGTTTCGGTGTAAAGCTATTCATTGTTAAAATTGAGCCGCTGGATAGTGTAAGGGCATATAAAATTTGCATGGCCGTTACGGTTGGCCCCTGTTGTCTTTAAAATCGATTTTGAAAATTAAATTTTTGAAATATATGGCTTTATAGGAAATTTCAT
>JAUEJJ010000013.1:17171029-17191345 GCA_032164275.1 Synergus coniferae | reverse complement strand
GCTACCGTCCCGGAATGTACGTTCGAGTGGAATTCAACTCAGTCCCTTACGAATTAATAGAACATTTTGATCCCTCTTACCCTGTTATTGTTGGAGGATTATTATCCGGAGAACAAAACATCGGTTACGTACAAGTGAGGATAAAGAAGCACAGATGGTATCCCAAAATTCTCAAAAGCAGGAATCCTCTGATAATATCTGTTGGTTGGAGAAGATTTCAGACTATTTCTATCTTTTCTAAGTTGGAAGATAACTTGCGAAACAGAATGTTGAAGTACACACCTGAGCACGTAGCGTGCATGGGCCGCTTTTGGGGGCCAATAACTCCTCAGACTTCGGGAATCTTGGCGGTGCAAGATGTGTCGACGAGAGAACCTGGATTTAGGATAGCAGCCACCGGAACTGTGGTAGAAACGCAAAAGACTACGACGGTTGTTAAGAAACTAAAACTGATTGGTGCTCCTCTGAAAATTTACAAGAAAACTGCGTTCATCAAAGACATGTTTAATTCGGCTTTAGAAGTCGCCAAGTTTGAAGGAATTAGGATAAAAACCGTCTCTGGAATTCGAGGTCAGATCAAAAAAGCGATTTCTAAACCCGAAGGATGCTTTCGAGCAACTTTTGAAGACAAAATACAGTTGAGTGACATCGTATTTTGTCGCACTTGGTATAAAGTGGACATTCCAAAGTTCTACAATCCTGTGACCTCTTTGCTTCTACCGCCTAAGGATAAAAATAAATGGTGTGGAATGAAGACAATTGGTCAGTTGAAGAGGGAAAAGATGATTAAAGCTGAGAGAAATACAAATTCTCTTTATATTCCAATTGAAAGGGACGTTAAGGTCTTCAAACCTTTGTTTATTCCAAGGAATGTACAGAAGGAGCTTCCGTATAAAGATAAGCCTAAACTTCCACCAGTTCCAGGGAAGAGAAGGAAGACGGTGGAGGAAAAACGAGTGGCAGTTGTTCGAGAACCGAAGGAGGAAAATATTAACAAATTGATGAAGATGATTAAGACATCATATAATTATAAGCAGGAGAAGGAGAAGGAAGCTACTCACAAGAGGATTGCAGCCTATAAAGCCAGAGTCGAAATAGAAGAAGGTAAAAAATTTAATAGACAGAAACAACTCAAGAAGCAGGTCTTCCGAACCTTGAGTAAGATGGACGCTAAGAAGAAGGACAATCGATGAAGTTGTAAAAAAGGTTGAAATAGTTTCTGTGTATTGTAAATAAATAAAAAGATTTTTATTCTTAACTGAAAAACTAGTTTTTTTTTTATTTTCACTTAAGAAAATATCATTAATCATTAACATATATTTGATATATATTCTATATCATCTTAGTAATTAATAATATACATTATACATCCACAAAAAATGTGATAAATATTTTATTCGGAAAGCTTATATAAGCTAATAGTAAATAAATAGAATATGCTATTAGTTCTGGTAATGTAATAACATTGTTATGCTTGGTACTTATAATATTGCTTGTGAACCACGCCAGGATGTGAGAGTATGATGGCTTGTCGAGTAAGTGTCTCCACCCTGCAATAATAAAGTTAAAAATTTAATGTGAAGTAATTAGATAAAAAAAGTATCAAAAATATAATTGATCAATTTTAAAGACATGGAACCTGTGTTAGCAATAATAATTCGTCTTGTGTGTCGACGATTTTAACAGGGAATGGCGATCCAGGTACGAGTACACCAGCCCATCTTACTTCTACTCTATAGTCGCCAGGTTCCGTGGGATCGTATCGACATAAAATAATTCGATCCTTTTGAGTTTCTCTCTGCATTTCTACTCGGAAAGCTGCTTTCGGCCCTCGAACCCTTACAGTCAGTTGTCCTGCACCAGCACCTCTGGTGTCGCAAATAAATCGAGATTGGAATGTTGCTAGAACACCATGTTCTATCCCTGGTCCATAAACACGAACCTGTTTTAATAGAAAATAAAAATAAAATTGCGTTTCGATAAGCCTACTTTCAATATTTTCAATGTTTTTTTCTGTTTCTAATTAGACTGGATTCGCAAGATCACTTTTTAGAACAGGTACTGATAACGTTATGTCAGTTCCAGAATTATGATATTTTAATAAAAAATATTACTCAATAATTGGAAATTTCGAAATCACATGAAATTTCGCAATTTTACACGACTTAGATTTAAGATTCTCTTAAACTGTTGTAATTTGACTTTGAAGGTGCACAATTTTAAGCATCTAAAATTGAAAAATGTATATTTTTCAATGTTTTAATTTTAAATTCCCTCAATAGGCAAATCAATTATCGAATAATCAAGTAAATCTTACTTTAGAGGCATCAGGTGCTCCAGAAACTCTCAAAGTGAATGGAGAACCAGTTACGTGTTCGCCCGCGTATTTAATGGTGAGAGAATGCCTTCCTGCTTCCTGAGGCTTGACATTTAATGTGAACGTCGCATCTCCATGATCATAAAGTTCACAATATGCAACTTTATGAGGTCCATCGCAATGAGCCGTTAACTCACCTATTATTAATAATAATGGGTATTAAGATATTTTCCTTTAAAAATTCAGTATTTTTCACATTGAGACAATTTTTTTCTCTTCATATTCTTTCTTACCAGGTCCAGCCCTCCTTGTGTCGATAAAACTTCTTATTTCTTGTCCGACTATGCCATGTTTTAGGCCCTCTCCGGAACAAATTACACGTGAGGCATCAGCTGCACTCGTGACATTAACTTGCAGGGGACATCCTTTCAATTGTCTTCCGTTCCAAGATACTGTCATTAAAAGCGAATCCGCTGTAAGTGGTATGTAACTCGCTCGGTAGACACTATCTCCTTTAAATTATAAATCGAAAATCATTTACATTTAATAAACATTTTTTTAATTTAAAAAATAACCTTATAATAAATAAGGTATTAAATTACCTAAATGCTGTAAATTAACCGCGACTTCGGTTGTAGGTGAAAAAAGTTGAACTTTAGGTGTACCGTTTCCGGCTTGAGAACCATCAATCGTAAAACTGACTTCCTCTCTACATTTTGCAGATGTTAAACCTCGACCTCTTAACATTACTCTGCTTGTGTCTTGTAATGGAGGCTGGAAATTCGAATTGGATTAGATTATAACATTTTTCGAATATAAAATGAATTTTCTTGCAAAATTAGGGACTAAAAATTAATTACCTCTCCATCCTGGACGACAGCGAGCTTTGGAGCTCCTGGGAAGGGCACGCCATTGAATAATATTTCGAAACGATGTTCTCCGCCATTTAATTGAGGTGATATAAGTTTCAACCTGTTATTAGATGTCATTTCGAAAGACAAGGGATGATCTCCTATTTTTCCACTCAGTTGACCAGGACCTGCTTCTGCGGTATCAAAGCTTATTTTGTTTGAAGGTTGAATCTTCAAACGTCCCAGTTCGTCGCACAATGCTGACCAGCCACCTATTACTCGAAGATTCCTAGTATCAATGATCTTTGGATGCCAGGGAGAACCTGGTAATTGTTGTCCAGCACAAACAACCCTAACATCGAAAACTCCCACTTCCGTTGGAGTATAGGATACGTTCCAAGTTCCGGGATTTGCTCCTGCCTCGATTGTTGATTTCGATATGCTGTCTGGTCCGTCAACCTAAAAATAATTAAATTTTTTTGTTTAATGTTAAATATTTAAGAAATTACAATTAAGTTGTTAATTATTTTTCTGCATAAATTGGGATAAAATTTAAGGCATCGTTTTCTTTTATTTGTTGAAACGAATACAAGATTATTTTTGTTAAATATCTACCTGAACGGCTGGTGGACTCCGTGTGCCGGTTACCATGAAATGAGCTGGTTTTCCTACGAGACCAGTGAGTAAACCCTCGCCTTTTGCTCGAGCTTGTCCTGCCGCTTCCACTGTGCACATTACCGGACTACCCGGAATGACACAACCTCCTGTTTATGCATATAATTTTTGTTTACATAGTTCTAATATTAAAATAAAATATATGCCAGTGTTCTATTAAGTTTCTCGAGAAAATTTATTACCAAGAAAGGTATCTAATTTATTTTAAAGAAAAGCAGTATTTTTTGTTTATTTTTAAATTGAACTTTTAACTTATCGATTTAAAATTATAAAATGTTTTTGAATTCAATTAATTGCAAAATGGTTTTAATTTAAAATTCTTCACTTTTAATAAGTTGAAATTTAATATAAAGATGATATTTAAACATTTTTTCCTTTATTGCTATCTGGTCCGACCAATATAATTTTCAAATATTTAAAATTTTAAATATTTAATAATCTTCACAAAATTCTTAAAATTCAGATTAAAAAAGAAAATTACTCATTCATACGTTCATACCATAAGTTACGTTGATCATGTAAGTGCCAGGAACACTTGGTGAAAATTCAATCATTTCAGCGCCGTCGTTAAGTGGTGTGACTTGTAACGGAAGTTCCTGTCCTAATGGACTTGTGGCTGTGACATCTAGTTCTGCCATTCCAGCATCGGCTTTAATCACTAAAAAAGTCCTTGGATTATTTTTCTATTTTCAAAATTCGCACCAGCTTAGCACAAATGAGTAATTCCACAAAATCTCATATCTTCGAATTCTCTCAAAATCATCACTAATTTAATTTAAATAAATAAAAATAACACTGAAATCTTGTAGCTCAAAACTGATGTTGCTTATTCAAAAACGTTTGTTTAGCACGCGTAACCTGCGTATCAGAGACTGCATTCACCTTTCTGCACGGGCAAGGCTATTTGAAAGTAGTCTAGATTTCTGATATCTACTGCAATTATGCTAGGCAGCCTTGAGAAACATTATGGTTATACTAGAAAAGTTATGCGACTTTCTCCATAGAGATTTGAATATGAACTGTTCATTCACTGCTGAGAAAGAAAGATCTCTCCTTTTGCGGAAAAATTGTAGTCTCCCCATTAGAAGAAAATTATTAATGGTGAAACTAAATTAGTGGAAAGTGTTCAAGTTCATGCTTTAATTTACCGTGTCAGTATATTTTACAGTGACAGTAATAGTGTTTAATTATTAGATAATTACGTATAGAAAAATAATAGAAGCTTTAAACGATTAAACTTCGATACTATTTCATAATCGAGCTACTATTTATTTTATAAGTTTATTTACTCTAAGGTATTGCAAAAAGTATTGGACTTGCAGTTTAATTCAAAAGTGAAAGTTTCATGAATCATTCGCCGTGGATTATGCAATTACTACAACCCTCTATTATATGTGGCATTAGGTGTGTTACTTAATATGCCTGAAGAACAAATTTCTGGTTGGAAACTTGTTGTCGCTTTAAGATTTGAATCTAATTAAACTTTAAGTCTAATTTTTATACTCTAATATTTAAAACATGCTTGGGTCCATTTTTATTGTTCGTTTTGATAACTTACTTTTAAATGCAATGTGATCGTGGACAGATACTATAGTTGGTCCGAGTTCTTGCAATTTTACTTTGTTGGGGTCGAAAGCCTGACAGAAAAATGGTGAACCCAAGACTGGTTTCGCTCCTTGCAAGACGTCAATTTTGTAGGTTCCTAGAAAATAAAAATCAAGCACAAATGTAGATATTTTAAATGGATAATTCTACAGCTTCAAATTAACAAGATAAATTTGAATTAATCTCACCAGTCGAATTAGTTGTGAATTCAGCTAATAAGTTGCCATCTCGATGTTGGTAACATCGCACAGGAACCGCGTTTCCTTGCGGTCCGCTGATCACCACGTCAAATTCTTTTCCAGGACGTCCCAAAGTTTCGATAGTAAACGAAGTTATTTTGCCCACACAAGATTGGTATAATCCCAACCCTGTGGCTGTAACTTCTCTTCCGCCAGTTGGACCTCGTACAGCAACCTCAACTGGACTTCCTACAATTTTAAATTATGCTCAAAGATCCTAAAGCCATCCAAATTATAATTATATATGAAAACTTAAGAATTTAAAAAGTACCTTGAATATGGACGTCGTTGTATTTGATGTGAACTCGATGAGGCGCAGCTCGAGTTGGATGAAAAATAACTTCGTGAACCCCATTGTCTCTTTCCCTCACTAAACTATCGACATCAGCTCCACCTGCTCGGACATTCACGCTCAATTTGCCAGGACCAGCTTCCTTGGAAGCAATCACTGTAAAAAAAATCAAAAATGTTTAATTTGAACTCTACTACAGGTTAAAAAACAGTTCAAAAGAGTTTTGGAAACTTATAAATAGTGATTACACACCTAAAATTGTTCCAGGGCGATGGCAAACAGTATCTGATATTTCTTTTATCGTGACTTTGGTTGGGTCGAAGACTTGCAGTGTTTGGGAACTGATCATTTTTTGGCCATCGCTAAATACTACGTTGTAAGTTCCGACTTGTCTCGTTCTAATTTCAACGCGATAGAGATTTGGAGAAAGTTTGTTCAAAGCACATGGGATGATAATGCCGTCTGGACCTGAATAGATTAATATAATGAAATAAATAGTTTAAAGACTAGTTAAATAATTTATTGAAATATTTTTGAAGGTAAAACGTACTTGTAACTTCTGCAGACACTGGACCAGCGAGACCTGGCATGTCTAAATCCATATAAGCAGTGTTACCGACTCTGATCATCGAAGGTCCATCGAGTACGCTACTAATAACTCGACACTTAAATGGACTTCCTGAAATGCAAATTTTAATGATGCTCTTAAAGATTTAAGGAAAGTAGATATTTCTCTTTTACAGCTAGAAGGTAATTTGATTTTATATGTCGATCATAGCAGGGATCGTTACGAAAATGGAATGACAAATCTCTTCCTTATTAGTTTTCACATTCTAAATAAGGTCCATAGAAATTACAAACCTGGGACATTATCATCATTAAAACTGATGTTGACATAATGGGTGCTCGTTGTTTGAGGAACAAAAGTCACGTCATAAAGTCCCCGAGCACATGCAACAACTTCGGCCTTGACGGTATTATTTTCAGTGCTCACTACCAGTTCCAAAGTACCTTCTCCAGCCTCCGCAGCATCCACCGTAAATGTCGTCGCCTGTCCAAGCAAGGCTTCGGATAGACCGGAAACGTGAACCTATACAAATTCAAGTCTTATTAATAAATAAAACAAAACATTATTCTAAAAGAGATTTATTAAAACTGAATCGAAAGTTTTACCTTTGTCACATCATAGATGTTGCAAGCAAACGGAGATCCTTTTATGGGTTCTCCATCTAGTAAAACACTGATGTTATGTCTTCCCACTTCCGTAGGCATGAAACTAATATTGTACTTTCCATCAATTGGTTCTATCGTTATAGGAAGCGCTATATTCGATGGAGGTGTAACGATCACATCGCAATTCATCGAAACCGTTTGAGGATCAACACTGAAGGCTATTAACCGCTTGACGGCACCCATTTTTAAATTGTGACCAGTTATTAAAGCTTGACCTGCTCCAACCACTTTACAACTAAATGGTGATCCTATGGGAATTGTTTTATGCTATAGTTTGCAAGGCAATTTTGAAGTTATAATAAATTGAAAAACGATATTAAAATACAATATATACCTGGTACGGGTTCGCCATTAAATCGAACACTGAGGCTGTGCATAGCTGCTTCTTGTGGTTTGAAATTGACCCTGAACTTAGCGTTTCCTTCGCTTTGTACGTAATTGGGTACATTCTTCCCATTAACTGCCACGATTATTTCCAGATTTCCAGCACCTGCTTGACTTGCGTTGACTGCAACAAATTTTATGGTTATAGTAAGATGAGACTAATTTATATTTTAATGGCTGTTGCATTAAATTAGAGTTCGGGATAAAAATAATACTTACTGCTGAAAAAGACAGGCTTTCCAACAATTCCACTGTTGATATCTGTGACTTTTACTTTATCAGCATTGTAAGCCTTTACGAGGAAAGGGCTTCCTTCGACATGCGAGTCGCTTAATTTAACTTCGACACTGTGGTCACCTGCACGCAAGAAGCAATTTATTTTAATATTCTATTCGTGTAATTAATGTTGATAAATCTCAGATATTACAGATAATTAGAAGTCACTGCTTAAATCATAAATCACGTACCGACATCTTTGGGTGTGAAACCAGCAGTGTAAGAACCGTGTCCAGTCTGTTTGATCTGAACAGGTACACTTTCTCTCGTAGGCGAAAGAACTTCGATTGCTGGAGTGCCTAGTGAAGGATCAGCCTCAATAGTAAATGTCGCAACACGATTTACTGATACCTTTTCAAGTCCATCGGTGATTAGAACTCTCGCTGTATCACTCACCTGGTTTTACAAAAGATGGTTTTTTTTAGACTGTATAGGATTATTGTATTAGTAGTCTTCATAGTAACATTTAAAGGGATCAGGAATTTACCTGGCAACTAAAGGGACTACCCGGAACATCTTCACCATTAAAACGTAAATCTACAGTATGTACAATTGGTTCTCGAGGTGTGAAAGAAATTGCGTAGGTGTGAGGACCCTGAGCTTGAGCAGAAGTTGGGACTCTACCTCCATTTACTGTCACTTCTAAATTTCCTGGTCCCGCCTGACTCGTTTCCACTACAAGAAAAAGATCTCGTTTAAAAAAAAACATTGAAAATACACCAAATAAAAAAGATTAGAAAGATTGAAAATACGTACCTAAAAAGGTGACTGGTATTCCGATTACTCCTCGTTTTGCATCCTTCACTTTAATAGCAGCGACGTCGTAGACTTTGCAGCTAAAGGGACTACCGACCACGGGAACGTTTCTGTGGCTCACAGATATTTTATGTTCTCCAACAACTCTTGGTGTGAATGCCACAGTGCAGGTTGTATCTTTATTGTCGGTGACTTGAGCTGGTACGGCCTGTCCATTGGGTCCTATCAAGTCCGCCGGTTAGTCGTTTAATAAAATTTAGTCAGCCAACTAGGGTGGATTATCGGGGCACTGGGAGTGGACCACAAAAATCGAATGTCGCCAATCTTCTTTGTGTGTCATGATTCGGTTTCGTGACTGACCAATACACCGTTAAAGAAGCGCAGTACAAGCAATACGATTTTTACGGCTCTTTACCAGCGATCAAAAGTTAAGGGGATTTTTCAACAATGTTAGTTCGATCTCTCCAAGCATAACCATGTGTATCCCATATTTTTATTACGAAGCTCAGAGAAACATGTCCAAACAAGTTTATGACAAGCTTCAAATACAGAAGTTGAAATATTAAAATATCGTATCGGAATCTCGAATTAAATTACTTATAAAAAAAACTATTGACAAGGCTTTTAGATTTAAAAGACAATTGTCAACAGTTTTTTTTTTATTTTAAAAGGAATGCTTTAAAGAATTACTTTAAAATGATAAATTAATTATTAATCCATGGCAATTTAAGAAAGAGAGGCTACATTGTTGGCACGGTAAGGTTTAACGGCAAAAATACTTTTCTCAAATAGACTAAAGCAACTAAAAGTAACTTAAAATAAATCTGTAGCACCACAGCAGCTGATGGCTTATACACATTTTGGAATGTGTTTTTTTTTTTTTTTTTTTCGAATATTATTGCGATTACAGGGAGAAGGGGGAAGTAATTTAATGCTTGCATTAGGTACGGACGAGTTAGCAAGTACTTACAAATAATTAAGACTACTAAATGATTGGGTAAACCAGAAAGGGTGAAACGAGCAATAACCAATGATGCATAAAGAGTGTGAGATTAGTGTATCCTTACGGAGAGCTTCAGAAGAGTGTAGTTAGGGACCCACCACCACTTGTTTTATTCTATTTCAATAAGCTAAGATTAAAACGAAATGATTTTGTTTGAGAAGTCTAGTAATGTCGTAGTCTGAAAGCTGGCCGACCTGCAACAGAGAGAGAATTGCTCTCAAGTCACCAGTAACGAGACAGACACATATTGTGCGATTTGCTCTCCAACATAGAACAGAAACACATTGTTAATTTGAAACCTTGACGTTGAATGACAATTGCAAATTAGTACACTGATCGATGAACAAGTGCGGTTTAATTTTCTCAAAGAGCTTTCGAAATATCTACTTCCTAGAAAAAAATCAAGCATTTTTAAGTCTCGATAAAATATTCATTTATAGCAGCTTCCATTCTTAATTAAAAGATAATTGAAACACTAGATCAATTCTAATTCTTTTAATTTTAAGATATTCAAAATCTCTTATTGTAAGGAATAGAATTAAAGTTAATCAAATCAAAACCATTTTACAGACTAATCATTCATTAAGTTGCAACGTGAAAGAAAAAAGATGTTCTTAAATAAAAAAGTATTGCAGATATTAACACCATGCAAAAAATGGTAGTCATAAATTAGAAATAATCAAAATTTGTTTTACAATGATTTAGTTTTCCAAACTGTTCAAAACTTCAGTAAATAAATAAAATCAACAATTTTGGTTAAATTTCGATTTCTCATAGTTTTCTAAATTTGTGACTACCTTGAGTATGTGTTATATGAAAAAAGTATAACAAAACATTATAAGATAACATTATTTTAAAAAATAGACATTCATTCAAACTGAAATTAGAAAAAAAATTAAAAATCTACAACAGTGTTTAATTAAGAAAATCACAAAGTACAACAACGGAAAATTTATCTTGATGGGCAATTGTTTCATGTATTATTTCAAGAATAAGATTATTCTAAACTCCTCATGGTAGAAAAGAATTTAAACTTCTTTCATCATCAAGATTAAGTTTCCATTTGCTTTTGAATTAAATCTAATAGCTCTGAACTATTTGTAAAAAATCAATAAACACACTAGAATTAGAACATTGCGGTGCAATAACACATATCCAAATGTAATTAGTAATACAATTTGCACAGTGAAGTGGTAAAGTGAACATAAACAATGAGTCACACCAGCGATTCGCAATCATAAGGAAATGAATTTAAGATAGCACCAAACTCTTGGTGAATGAAAGGAATATGAAAATAGGAAAATCATGCTTGTATATTCTTTCAAAACTTTGCTTTGACTAACAACATTATTTCTAAAATTCGTATAAAATGCAGGATGGTTTGGAAGCAGATTAATTCGTTTTAGAAAAATATCTCGTTTATTATTTATTTAAATTTGAAGTTACATACATACTGCGAAACCAAACAATCCTGCTGAGTAGATTAGTGAACTTTATTCATAAAAAGATCTAATTGGAACAGAAATGAATTTAATTAAAGGTAAAAACTTACCTTCAACGTTAACTTCTAAATCTTCCAAGCTACCGGCAACGTTACTGACGGTAAGATAACTTTGCCGACCTAACCCAGCACTGCTTAATGCCTGCCCACTTACTGTAACATGGCTATCGCCACCCACTCTTGTAATAATCGGACATCCAGGCACAGTTCTTTTATTAAAGGCAATATTTATAATGTGCTCACATGCCTCGAATGGTACGAAACTAACTGAGAATCGTGCATTGCCTTGTGGCGTCACTTGAGTAGGTATATTTTGTCCACGTGCCGATATTGTTATTTCTAGATTTCCTTCACCAGCCTGACTTGCATCAACTATTTAAAAAAAAATTGTTATATTATTTGCAACATCCTTCAGTGATTCAATTCAGATACAATCTTTGAGTTTTCTTAATTTTTTTCAACTGTATAAAATCCTGTTAACTCTATTGATAATTTAAAAAATAAATTGATAACTAACCACTGAAATGTGTTGGTTGTCCGACACTGCCCCTCGCAACAGATCCAATCAAGACCTTGTCAGCGTTAAAAGCTTTGGCCAAAAAAGGCGTACCGTTTACCGGGTGACCATTGTACTCGACACTAATGGTATGTACACCAACATCTCTAGGTGTGAATTCTGCGGTGAAGCCACTGTGAATATTTCCTGTGACTTTAACAGGTAATTCCATAGTTGGTCCTAGAAAAAAAAAGATAGTAATGAAATTAAAATTGGTGATGCGTAAATTGCGGAGCTTTCATAGTCTGAATCCAGAATCTGAAGAGTAGTGAATTCAAATTTTAATGAATGATGCCAACTTACCTCTTACGGAAACCGCAAGCTCGGCGCTACCACTACCATCGACAGCCATGTGAAAGCTGGCGGGTTGATCCACAGGAATCAACTCTAGATGGTTTAGGCTGAGAGTAACTCTGCTCGTATCGGATACATTGCAGATGAAAGGACACCCGGGGACGGCTTCTCCGTTGAACTTGATATCGATATAGTGAGGCTTGGCAACATCGGGCGTGAAGGAAACAAGGCAACGACCCCCTCCTACTACTTGCACGTGGTTAGGAACTTCTCCTTCATTTATTGAGATTTCTAATTGACCTTCTCCGGCGGCACTTGCATCCACTGCAAAATTAAGAATTGTTTATTATCTTTTGAGGAAACTTGTAAGTTCTAAAGTCTTGACAGGATTCTTATTTTGCTAGCTAAATGTTTTAAGAAAGCTTGAAGAACCAAAAGGTTGGAAATAGGCTTTGAAATAAGTACCAGGAAAAAGAAAAATTGCTTCAAAAAAATTATCTATAAGTTTTCTTGTTTCTTAGCTTAACTGAACAAAATTTGTGTCTTTTTAGAACTCAATCCTTTCAAAAAACCAAATTCTTCAAGATAATATTTTCTCTATTTTGCTTGAGAAGATGAAATCAAGTAGACAAATCCCTTTATGCATAGAAAATTATTACTCTACTAAATTATAGTGAATTCATGATATCCTATCAACCTGAATAATGCTCAAAATTTACTTTCTAAAGAGAAGATCAGATTCTCTTGACCTTTTCCTTAAGTATCTTTCATGACCCTGCAGTTTTCATTTCTGAATACAATCCTGGCATTTCGTTTCAAATATAATTATCTTTACAAGTTCTTTTAATTTATTTCAGAATAGTAATAGTAATTATACCTCTAAATTGGCAGGCATGTCCCACTACAGCACTAGGTACGTCAGTTACTTGAATAAGATTGCTGTTGTAAACTTTGGCGACGAGAGGACCTGCCGGTAGCTTTTGTCCCGCGATGCTCACTTCCACCAGGTGACTTCCAACCTCGGTCGGAGTGAACTCAACTCGAAAATCTCCGGCTCGCCCTGGCTCTTCGTCGATTCGTGCAGAAATGTGTCGCTTTGATGGCGCTGAAATTATACATTTTCAAATAAGATTTTTATGATTTAAAATACAGTTAATTCATAAGAGATAATAGAAAACCTTGACGAATTTAAATTTATTTTCAGTTTCATCTTACACTGAGTGATAAAATAGATCAGTGATATTAAATATTTGCTTACAGGTAATCTGCACGTCGATTTCGTTGCTACTGAAGCCAAGGGCCGAGAGTTCAAATAACGCGGGACTTCCAGCAGGAACCAGCCTGACAGAGTCACCAACTACTGACATTTTTGGACCAGGCATGATACCTACTCGCCAAGGTGATCCTGAAATTAGAGATAAACAACGGAATAAGAAATAGAGGCTTGCAGAATAGCATTAATAATTACTTATTCAGTGAAGGATCAACATTCCAGATTATTTAAATCGAAGTACGTGAAAGAATTCTCTCAGAATTAAAAATGATTATTCAAAAATTCAAAAATGTTAAATGATAATTTTGGAACCTAGTAATATGAATTTCAAATTGACAAAAATCAGCTATTGACTTTGAATATGTGAACTCATTAGGTTCCAACCTGTAATATTTGGAGCAAACTTTTTTTTAGGCATCCAAGTAAAATTTCTCTGAAAGTGGGTTCTTCACCGACTGACCGCAAAAGAAAAAAAGCTATTAAAATCCAAGGCCATCAGTTGATTACCCCCAAACTTAAAATACCATCCCCAGTTTATATTTACAGAAATTAAAAACAGAAATTGAGTTTATTAAGTCATTAGTCAAAAATGAAAATGCTCTATTTTACAATTTTTTAAAAAGAAAAGTCTTTTTATGTTTAACAGTAAAATTATCTTTCTTGAGAGAATTGATTTCCCACATAGCAATAATTTTATTGTGAAGCCGGAAATACAGGTCGTTGAATGTAATTATTACACTTATTCTAGAAAAAATACATTGTTTTGCACTTATGAATAATTTAAACGGAAGAAAGCGTTTATTACAAGTTATTTAAGTTATAAAAACCGTTTGTAGTAATAGCTTTTCCCAAAAAACGTGAACTGCCTTTTCATCAATTGAACCGGATATTCAATTATTAGAAGCATTTTTAACATATATAAAATTGGAGACTGGTTAAAATTAAAAGCATTTTAGGGCCATGAAACTTTTATTCAAAAACGTGTATTCTGATACCATTGATACCAGAACTAACCGGAACTTTTCGAATGTATATGAAACTTTGATAAAAATTGATAAATTTTTTTTTATAAACGACGGATTTTAAAAAAGAGTTTAGAAAACTTTAAAACCTATAAAATCCAGATAATATATTTTCCTACAACTTTCTCGGAATTTTCACAACCTCGTTGATCGAAGTAGTTGCGAAAATAGGTTGTTCCAAAATTCAATTTCACTCGGAAAGTCTTCAAAACAAGCACTAACCACATAATTCTCACGAGCACTAGTAGCTTTCACTTTCTCATTCAAAATAAATCCAAGATAATTTGCAGATCAAATCTAATCCAAACATCCCGGAAGCTCGAATCAAGTGTTTCCCAATTTTCCGTTCTTGAAGACGTTTACTAATCCTTACTACCGCTTATTCCGATACTTTCGATTTTCTAATTTATCCTTTATTAAAACCCATTTAAAAAAATTTATTTTTCGAAAATATTTACCTAGATCACCTGTTGTTCTAGATTACTCTGAAAATTCTGAAAAACCCCTAACGAAGATAAATAAAAAAAATTAAGAGGACATTAAAAAAAAAAAAAATAAAAAAAAACTTAAAAAACGCGGTCAAAGGTTGAATTCCGAACACCTGATTTTTTTTCGAATTTCTTTTTCGTATGGTGTGTGACGTACACGCGGAAGTTTTGCATTCGTACGCACGAACGAGCCACGAAGCACAGTACGGATCTCAGTTGAAGAATTTCGTTTTTTCTTCCCGATCGTGGTTCTTGGAGGTGATCTGCGATCGATGACCGATTGATCGGACGGGGGCCATCGTGGCCACAAAATTGGCACAACACTTAATTTCCGCGCAAAAAGTGGATGATTTTTAAAATCAGAAAACTGAAGAACAGAGTGTAAATATATAACGAAACGTCAGCAGATCTTGAGTATCAAGGAGTCTCAGGCTCAACCGATTCGAACGACGAGACAACTGTGGTCGACGACGGTCCGCCACTCCGACCCCGAACCAGGGCCGTCTCACTCCTGGGTACATTGAAATAAAGTCTTTTAATCGAAGCAGTATGAAAATCTAAAAAAAAAACGGTGCAAAAATACTGAAAAATGCACGAAAAAATAATAAATTAGCTATGAATTCGATCTCGGGTATTCCTCTTTGAGTGTATTTATCATTTTATGATGCTCATTATTAATGATCACGTTACTAGGCTTCAAATTTAAAACTAACTATAAACTATTTTACTTTTCCAGAAAATGTGATAATCTTACAGGATAATCGACTCGTCTCGACACAAGAAATCTTTATTTTCTTTACATCAGCTTCGAATTATGCTAATTTGAAAAGTTATACAAAAAGTTATAAAACGAAAAAAATATGATTAAGTAGTACTTCAATAACAAAACATTAAATCCTAGACCAACGTTCTTTGTCAGCTAACAGTGTTTGATAACATTGCTATTAGATTGTTACATTTATAACATGAACATTATAATCATAAGATGTTATCTCTCTGTTAAATAATAGTTACATAACTTCTTTAGTGCATATTTCTATCAAAGTTCTTTCAATTTTATAAACAGTCCACAAGTGAAGAGTATTAGTTTTTTTAGCACGCATGTAAGGTTTTAATGGACTAATTACGTATACATAAGTTATTACTGTTATATTGGCCATCAATGTTACTTATTCTTATACATATTCACAAGCATGACATTCACGTGTCTTATGTAAATTTCCCAAGGCCTAAATAAAAACTCGTGTATTCTCGTAATCAAACGGCCTAACATACAAGAATCTAAATATAATACAAAATTGATGATTTCATAAAACTTTTTAGGATTCCTATTTTCAGTCAACACTTCTTAAAAATTTCAAACGGGGAAGTTAAAGTATCACACTAAATCCCAAGGAGTCAATTTTTTATTCAAAATTACATTCACATATTCCTACGTAGATGTCAATTGTTTTCCACTGTGCAACGCCTTGATCCACTTTTTGATTAAAAATAGACACCCTGGGATTTAGCGTGATTACAATACTCCCTAAGAAAATTTTGCATTAAATCCGACACACGATTTAAAAAACGTCGATCCTATTTGTAACTGTAAAACATTTCTAACAGTTTTTCAGATACAGAAACTAAATTCCTCTCTTATAAAACAACTATATTTACAAGTTTCAAGCGATCGCCTGCAAATAGGTCAATAAGCAACGAAACGATGCATTTGCTAAAGCTGGTAAATTGACTACTTATAATACCTGCAGTCCCCGAGACTTAAGATAGAATTCTAAACAGAATGTAATATATATTGCAGAATAATCACAAATGAAGAATTTATGGAGAATATATGAAGATAGAGAAAGAGATTCTGTGACTGGATCGTTGTCAGTATATAGGAAGATAATAAAAGACTAGTCATTAGCGAAAGCGTGTTAGTAGGGTAATAACAGTTCAAAGTGCTAAAACCTCTCTGCTAAAACCTAAAGCTCGAATTCATATTGAAAAGTATTTCATTACATGATTTATACTGAATAACAGAAAGAATCTTTCAGATTCCAATTTATAATCAGTGAATAAGGACAACTTATAACGACAAAGACCTATAACTCCTATAATAAACTAGTATGTATAAGGTGTAAACTGACGAAAGAAATGGAAATCAGTTACGACCAGGTTTTCGGAATAGGGGTAAAGTTATTAAGATCATTTATTTATTGATACGGTCCTGGACTTCCATCCGTTTCTTGCTCGAGCGACCGGCTACAGCCTATAATGTCTATACCTTATATTCTTATCCAAGATACCTGATCCACGTATTTCAATACCCTAAGGTTGGATGCAAGTGGACACCCTCTTCTATCGAGAAGAAATAAAAAAAGGAGAAATAATCAACCGCAGAAAATAAAGAGGGATCGATTTTACGCGAGGGCTCAAACTTCAAAGTATTAAGATTCATAAAAAGTGCTTCAAAACGCTCAACAGAAAGTGCAAAAGAATTCCCATCATGTACGGGTGCATTTAAAAACAATGAAATCTGCATAATCTGAAATTAGAAAGCATTGAGAAAGCTTATTTTGAATCTCAGCTTAACACTTATCAAAATTAGAAGGTATATCTTCGGTACCAACTTGATATGAATGATATGTGATTCTAACATGTGATTATTACACGATGAGAGGCCGGAGTTCAATTCCCATTCGGGGAATCCCCAAATAATAATTGAATTTTAACGATTCCATTAGCTTTTTCTTTATAAATTTCTCTAAACAAACTTCCAATAGTCATAATATATTAATTTTTCAGCAACAATATTTTTATTTCAGAAAATCCCTATTGATTGGAGAGTTAATTGAATCTCATCAACGATTAAAATGTAATTTTTAAAGATAGCTTATCCATTCTTGTAATCAAGTTACAATAAAATTGAGATGGAAATTCATTTGATTTGAATTAGTATGACATTGCAGAGATTTTCATTACAATTTACGAAAGTTGATAGGTTTAGAGTAAGTCTTTTAAGTTCCATTCCTCGAGAGCGGAAGACATCCCACTAACATACGTACGAACTTAAAAGGAAGCGACCATAGATAGTTGATTACCGCTGCATTCCCCAGTATAACGGATCATCGATCGAGTATTATGTGGTTCCAAGATTCCAAAACCTTCGAAAATTTTCGAAAATAGAAACCCACTATTAATCACCACGCATTATTCTTCTCCTTCTGACTAGATTTTAGAAATCGAACAGTAGATATATAAATGGAAATGGTCAATGAAACTACATTTTCATTAATAAAAGCACATTGACATTATATATACACATTCAGAGCCTTTCTTATAAGACACAATGTTCTCGGACCATGCTAATCAATGCTGATTAATTAATCGTCATCATAAATTCAATTACATGATTATTATCCTAGGTATATCATTAATATCTCAAATTATATTAAATACATGTTTTCACCATCATCTCAGATGCGTCAAGTATTTTCGAATAAATACATTAATTGATTATCAAAGCACAAAAATTTCATTGAAACACAGATCATCCATTATTTTGTATCATGCAGTGAGAAGTTGCAAATTAATAAAAATATATCGAAAGTCGCTTCAAAAAATCTTGTCAAATTATCTTACAGTAGATCAGAAAACACGTGCATAAAGCAGCATTGCTTTCGTTTTTTGTGCAACCATATCACGGTGACTGACCAAGGTCTATTGTTGATTGTAAGAAGTGCGAAAAAGAAAATCTGATATTACATCCAGCCAGACATTTGATACGAAATTGATTGGACCGCGATATAAAAAATGTACGAATGTCAAATGTGGGTCAGTGGAGCAGCTTTAAGACATTGTTATTTTGCAAAACGATGATTGAGGAAGCGGAAAAAATGAATGTGACAATCAATTAGCAAAGGGCGTCAAAGTAATGAGTGCACGAGTGGGATAAATGTCTCTTTCCGGCTACTATAGGCCGCAACATTATAGTCGTTCGTCTGATTTTATGCGGCTCCAGCGAGCATTGAAATCACCGCTCCCAATGACACGAATGCCGGAGGGACCCTTGAGTTTCAAACAGGGACGTTATAAGATCACAAGAAGGCCCTGACTGTTCCTTCTAATGCAAATTTAATTTTGAAAGATACGATACATGATCTTGTTTGGAAAAGACAAATAGAGGTGCATGTGAAAATCAAGAATGTCAGATTTCTTCAGAAAACTAATCAAATTAAATTGAATAATATTCATTTAGATTTAATGAGAACAGTTGACATGAAACACGCATTTATTTCAGTATAATCTTAATCAAAACTTGTAAAGTTAAGCCACTCCTTTCATAAGTGAAGCAAATGTATAAAAAGTGACAAATATACTTTTGAGTACGACTACATGGTTTGAAAACTAGTTCACTTTATATATATTTGTATGTTATACAAGAACTAAAAACAAACGTTGATTCGACCCTGACTTTTAGCATAATGCATGTGCATATACATATACGTTTTGCGTGCTTCCGTGCGTAAATAACATATTTGCCCTCCCGCGATCTCAGTATACATGCAATGCACGAATTCCTTACACGTTTTTCGCAGTATGCGTGGAGAAATCGCCACATGACCATTCACAGAGTAGCAGAAAGCTAATTATTTTGTCCCAGAACTTTTTCCCATGAAAGAGTATCATTCCGTGAAACATAAAAGGAGTAAAAGTTTGTTATATTAAATGCATTACAACATATCTTTAATCACCATCATAGTAGCGATTCAGCAGACGATTTCAAATTCCCGATCATTTTCTAGTTTTTACAATTTAATTTTCCCGGTTAACTAACAATAAATGTAACACATTTATATTGATTAATAATTCATGCCTTTCATTCTAAACTTTCTGTAACACAACCCCTTGAAATTTCTTAAAACCACTTTGAACGTTTTGCAATTCTTTAAAGTCTCTTTAAAATTCCTTTTTCAATTCTATAAAATCTATTTCGGTGTAGTTGCCATCCTGACGACGAGAAATGAAGAATTTCAAAAATCAAATCTTGCATATACGAAAAAGTCATGCCGTTATATTCATAGTAATTTTTGATATATTTTAAGATATATCCGACCTTTCAATATTTTATGGAAGAGTCTCCCAAGATCCATTAAAACATTCATGAATAATAGCCCTACCAATTTAAAACCGATATTCCGAGGGTAATTTTACAGGAATCCAAGGGGCAATAGTGATTGGAGTTATGGAGTTATTTGAACAACGCAACATGCGTTAGTTAATGTTCAAACTGACCAAGCCTAACATTTTTTGCAATAAAATTTTTTGCGAGGTCTTACTGCTTAATGTCCTCCTCTTGTTTTTCCTACATATTCGAAATCTTTGGCAACGACATTATTTACATAAACTCAGAACAAATTTAACTATAAAACAAGTGTAAAATGCATAATTATATATGTATGCCGAGAAATCATTCATTTAAATCAAAGTATTAATACTCTAGATGAGTGTAAAAATTAGGAGTGGCAATTACTTGATACGTGAGTTCCGGCTACATGAAAATGTA